>QJNS01000450.1:0-32353 GCA_004154925.1 Monosporascus cannonballus
CCCCCCCCCCCCCCCCCCCCCCCCCCCCCCCCCCCCCCCCCCCCCCCCCCCCCCCCCCCCCCCCCCCCCCCCCCCCCCCCCCCCCCCCCAGCCTAGCTCTTTCATAGAACTATAGAACTATGTATGCTATTGCCCTGAATCTTAAGTAATTAAGCCTGTTGCTAAGCAATGTGCCAGAAAGCAACGGCAAATGGGGATCCTCGCCTGTGCTATATGCTACTCATGCAGCTTCATATACACGCTTACAGCACCCCCATTGCCCTATCACACGAGTGGGAGTTTGTATAGCCAAATCCGAGAAAGGAGGCATCGCAGCGCCTTGCAGGGAGCGGAGTTGTGATTCTGATACAGGGGCAGCACATGTCAGGCGGTCCAGCTCGTAAGTTGACAAGCCTAGCATCATTTACATAACAACGTGTTGGCTCCTGCCTCGGCAATCTGAGCACGCCGGGTGGTATTAGAATAATCATCATCGGAAGTCAATGAATGTATTAAGCAGCTTGGGCGTAACGACTTGGCCGATCTATTTGCCATAATCGAAGCCATCCATGGCACGGGGAAACGTGGCAAATACCCGGTTTATCAGTCATCCCAGTCTGCAAGCCCAATCCCTCCACCTCTGGCCACTTGTTTTCATTCCTAAGCCGAACACCATGACCGTCTATGCAGCAGAGCAACCTCGTCCGCAGTAGCATTTGCGCCCGTTCATAACCCCATTTTGCATTGTTGCGAGTCATGACCGGTATCTAAGTATGAGTGTAATCGACGGCGTCAAAATACAGGGGAATTTGCGGTGAAGTATACAGTGGCGTAACGAAAAGAAATTTTGCGGCCTCCCATGTCCCTCATAACCCTTATGCATGAAACTTTATTAGGAATCAACCATTTTCGTAATGCTTTAACCAAGCACCAGCTATGCCGCTCATCGTGTAGGTTCAATTGTTCTTGTCGATGGGGCCGTAAGTCCGTTAGCGAATACCAATTAATGCCAGTATGAGCGGCGGAGTCGGTCCGCCGGCCGCACTGTAATCCAGCCTGCTTGGCGGAGCTTGGGCATGCCCTGATCGTTAAGACAAGTGGAAAGCGCCTTGGCCCTCCTTTATAGCGGTGAATAACCGCTTCTTCATTATATCAAGGGTGGTATAGTCGGGTAGCTTCAAGTAGTTGACGCAGGTCATGACACTTGGGAGATAGTCGTCAGACGTATAGGGGGGTTCGCTGGGCTTGCACACCACAGTGAACATAGGAGTCAAGCTCTTGAAACCTGCCGAGAAATTAACATCCGGGAACAAACGCGTATAAAAGGGCCAAACGTACCTCCAATGGGAAGCTTCGGGCTGCCGGTTGTGAACTGCAAGAAGTCACGGCGTTGCGAAGGGGTTAGCTCGCTCATAGTCTGGAGCAGGTTCCTGACACTTCTGCTGTCCATATTGAATCCGTGGTCCGCCTTGATGGAGTCCATGAGAGCTAAAATGACTAAGTTAGACTGCCCAAAAATTAATCAGGGGAAATCAGCTTACTTTCGAGTGACCAATCCTCCTCGACACGGCCAAACAAGGTTACCAATTCGTCGGGGGTGAAAGCACTAAGAGCAGAATAAGGGAACACTTGGGAGAAGCCGGCTCGGAAGGCATCCACTTGGCGCCTGACGCCGCTTCCTAGGGTCATGTCGATGACTTTATCGAGGTAGGAGTCGACGTTGTAAATGGTCACTGGGGTGTGCGATCCGCTGGGGATCAGCTCAATTTCGGGGTACCCGGGCAGAGTAAAGTCCAGGGCAAGGTCCTCGATTCTCCCATTGTCAATGACAATGTTTTCGGTGTCGGCCACCTTCTGTGCTGGGGTCCGGTTGGGATCCTCGTCTATCTCCTTCTTTGCCAAGGCGAACTTCTTGATATGCTTCAAGGAGTTTGCTAGACCGGGGTCCACCACCTTCACCGCGCCCAGCGAAGGTTTCACGCCTGACGAACCGTCGCCTATACGGAAAAAGATAGGGTTGAAGTTGATGTCAATGATACGGGAATCGATCATCGATCGAGCGACAAATTTCCCAAGGGTCTTGAACAGCTGCGTGATCTGCTCTGCGCCTTTGGGACCATCGTCGCTCAAGGGGCGGGGGAAGAGACCGTTGGAGCCGCTCACAAACTCTTCCGAATCGTTAGAGTCCATCTCGCGCCAGAGCTTAAGTTTCTTCTTAGAAAACTCTTTCGAGACGGTAGAATAGAACTCAAGAGTAGGGCCGAGTCCAGTCCCGACTTCCTCAAAGTACTCGACCTCGAGAATGCTTTGAGAAGCCCCGTATAGCTCCATCACTTTAATCGCGGACTCGAGGATCTTCGATCGCGAAATTCGCACCTTTTGGCGCTGAAGGCGGCCAAGGAAAGGTCGGTCGTCGCGGCGATCCCGGCGGTTCGACTCCTCTTGCTGCGCGTTCTGCCATCTGCTCATTGACCGAGCATAGCCGAATGACGTCGACTGGAGGAATAAATGACGAGTCTCGAACGGGAAAAGGAACGGATACAATCTAGCTAGATCCTCGCTCCAACCAGGTAGGCAGTTGCTTGCCACAATCAGAGGCTCCTCAAGCTGGCGGTTGAGCTTTGCAGTAAGCTTCGTGTTCACGAACTGTGACTCCGCTTCCACGTTTAACCTCAGAGCGCTCTTGTCTTCGACCAAAATATCTTCAATGTTGCTGTTCAAGGCATGAAGAATGTTCAGCAGTCGAAGGATTGATGCCGTAGTAGGATGATTGGCTAGTGAGGTAGGCACTCCGTTTACATCAGTGGAGGTATCAGAGGTCGATCCAAAGCCGTTGGGCTCCACTGGCGGCGGCCCGGAGACGCGCCGGAACTTGATAGGGTGGACTGCAGTCCATACGGTGCGGCTGAGATGATCCTCAGCACTAGAGGAACTGCTATGGACAGCTCGGTAGATGGTCGTCTCGTTGCTAATCACCCGGTTGTCGAGGCTAAATTCGATGTGCCAGTCTTGGGGCACGGCTTGTATCGCAGCCGCATATGAGAGAGGTCGAGACGTCGACGGTGTCGGGGCCGGCGCGGGGGCCGGCGCGGGCTGCTGTGTTGCCGCCGGCTGAGGAGGCACGTTTCGGCCTGGCAAGTTTGACTGGCCGCTCTGGGCCGGGGTCGGCACCCGTGTTCCATCTTCTTTTCTCGCCGTGATCTTCCCGCCAGCAGCAACCTCCATATTGACGGCAGAGGGGTCCGGAGCGGGGGCATCCTCCATGTCTTCATCGAGGTCGCCGACTATAGCGTCTAAAGCACTGCTGTCTGGGAGGTCGGCCCCATCATCGTCATCCGACATTTGCTTCTCGTCAGCACATTCTAAGGCATCCCGCAAATCGTCGTCGTCCTCGGGCGGAGGAGGTGGAGGTGGCGGCGACAGCTGGGATTCATTCGGGGGTGCCGGTTGCCGCCGCGACGACCTACGTAGCACAGCTTTCTCCCGTCCAGACCCTGGTGTCGGGTTAGGCGCTGTCGAGGAGTCGGGTTGGTTTGGTTGCTTCGACTTAGACCTCCGCGCAAGACGAGAGGTTGAAGCTTGTGCCGGCACGGGCGGCGGAGGGCCTGGGCTACTAGAGAACTCTGATGCCAGCTGTTCAGCGAGACGGCCAGGAGGGGGGAGTCCTCGAGAGCTGGCCATCGCAGCCAGCGCCCTAGATAAACCGTCACGAGGCCTGGGCCCGCGTGGACGGTCATGGAGACTAATGCGTGGTCGCAAATAATCATCAAGAGACTTGAACGTCGCGATCGCATGAATCGACACCATTATGTTCCGATAAGAGCGGGGGATACCGGAGTCCTCGTCAGCTACCAACTTGAGTCTAATTTGTTTCCCAAGCATAGAGGCAGCACTGCTGCGATTACCATCGAAGGTATTGTGATGGACCGTGTTGACTTCGAAATGTTCCGAGCGACTCAGAAGATCCTGTAGCTTGCGAATCATGACGCCGAATGGAGTCGCCGGAGAGTCAAAGGTAGATGGCTTCGGTTTCGACTTCACAGACCGGCCCATGAAAACCTCCAGGAAGGCGGCTCTTGCGACATTGGCAAGAGCCTCATCGGGATTGCTGAAAACTTCCTCTAGGACTCGGACAAGACCGGAGTCCAATAATTCCGCACTAGTGACGCTCTCTAGGACATCAGCATCAAAATATGTTGACAGTTCCTCAAAGAGTGCAATTCCCTTCTCGGGCGCAAGGTTTTTGGCAGTCCGGCGGAGATAAAATTCCTCAATCTGGGACGCCAGTGTCCGTAGATCTTCGAGTATCTTGAGTGCCTTCTTCTTCATGGCCTTCCCTTGCTTCTCGTTTTCGTGGGCTTCCAAGAACTTCTTGGCAGCCTCGGCAATCTTGTTTTTCATAGACGGGATATCGGCGACGAACACGCGCGGTGGCCCATCGAGGGACATTGTAGAACCGTCGGAACTGGCGGGTGATCCAGACATATTGTCACGACGGCGCTCATTCTCTTGCTCGTCATCGTCATTTTCGTCATCGTCTTCATCCTCCTCATCATCGTCGTGGTCGTGTTCTTCATCATTGTCCTCGTCTTGGTCTTCATCGTCATCAGAGTCGTTGTGAATGGAGACTCTGTCCTCGTCGCCGTCTCCCATGCTTCGATCCGTATCCTGGGACGCTCTGGTCTCGACGGGCTTTGTCTCTGGCTCTTTATATTCGGCCGCCAGCCTCGCTATCTCATTGATGACCCCTTCCCGGCATACCTGATAACGGTAGATATCATCCAAGCGTGTCAGAAGGAGCTGCGTCGTTTGGATAGCGGCCATCACAAGGGAGGGGTGGTCCTGCTGGGACAGAATGGCTGCCAAGAACGAGGCATATGGTACTGACTTCAGGGCATCAACAAGAATATCCTTGTCGAAATTCGAAAGCATCTTGAGTTGGGCGGTAAGCACTTTCTGGCGGACACTCAGATTCACAGTGCTGGAGAAGGCATCTGTGAGGGTAGGGAATAAGATCAAGGCAAATCTCCGGACTTGATCTTTGCAGTCGTGCAACAGCTCAAGCCTCTTTTCGTATGACGATTTCTTTCGCGAACCGAGAGACGAAGGGGTGACGGGTTCGGGAATGTCCATTTCCACAATGTGAGAGGCCAGAGGGTCATTCGATTTGACACCAGGGAGCAGTTCGCAGACGACGTTAAGAGTCTCGATGATTTGCTCGCGCGGACGATGGATCAATGCCTGCATTATGACGACACTGTCAAGCTTTGAAGCGACATCCTCAGTCTCACTAGGCGGAGAGACGCCAGTCAGAATCTGATAGAGCGTTTCCACCACGTTCAGCTTGAAAAGCTCCGCTGACAACCGCGGGCTCGCCCGGGCCGTGATGGCCAGCACACGGAGAAACTGCGTGTGGATATTTGCGCTGATGAGATTCGTCGTTCCCGGCACCAGGAGTCGCAAGATGGCCCTCAAAAGGTCCACGCTGACGAGTTCCTCCAACTTGGACGGCTGATACTTGAAGCTTTCGATGATGCGGGTAACACATAGAGAGGCCTGCTCGACCACGCGCTGATCGCTGCTCCCAAGCACATTCAAGAGAATCGGCATGACATCCTTGATTACGCCAAACGAATCCTCTGGGATGTTGCGGCAGCAATTGGCAGCAGTAGTAACGGCTGTCCGCTGGGTGCTTGTTGCAAAGAAGTCGAGGTATGACAGACAAGCGGTTAAGCCGCCTTCTCGAACAATACTAGTGGGATATTCCACAGAGATCTTTTCCAATGTGCTCAGGGCTTGTTCGGCAAGGTCAATGAACTGTATCTCCAACAGCTTCTGGCACAGAACAGGAACAGCTCCACCATACACGACGTTAGCAGTACTTGCGGGTAGGGCCTCCATCAAATTCGCAAGGCATCGGCAAGCGAGGAGCATGATCTCCGGGTTTTCTTCGCCGGTAAACTCATTTGGTTGCATCAAGCCCACCAATTCCTTCACGAAAGCGTCAGGCGAGAAATGCCCAGACAGGTTGTCCTCGTTAGACACCAAGAGTATCTCCGAGAGCTCCTGCAGAGCAATTACCTGCACAGTGGGGTCTCCTTTCTGGCGCAGATTGGTCAAGATCTCACGTAGCCTAGACGATATGCCCGACATCATGCCAGTAAGCGCTCTAAGCGTGCTTGTTAGGCCACCGGGACCCCCCGGCCCGCCAAATCCGCCAAATGGATCATCATCGTCATCGTAGTGGCGGCGCGGCTCGTCGTCGTCGTCGTCGTCATCGTCGTTCTCATCGCTGTCGTCATCAGGATCATGGGCAGGTGGAGGTGGTGGGGGCGGCGGTTCTGCCTCGCTTCCATGCTCCTCGGTCCCCGTCATGGCTGTATCCTGATCTGAGGCCGCGGCATGACTGCTAGATGTGCGCTTGGACCTCCGGTTTGAAGTCGAAGTACTCGATGATTCTACGCATTACTTATATCAGCAAGCTGCAATAACTAAGCTAATTCCAAGGCTGATGGTGGCGTACCTTGGTGCGCCTGTGTGCCTTTCTTATTTCGGCTTGACTTGCGGCTAGATGAGGCTGAAGTAGAAGCGGGAGCGTTTTGCATTGCGGGAGGGGGCGCAGAACTAAACACGGAAGGAATTAGCACTTGATAGGGACAGTCAGGGAAGCTTGTATGTATAGCGAGCTTACTCTGTCGGGCTAGACATGGCAGCTGGGGCTTTGCCTTTCCTTCTGCGGGTCGAGGCGGCAGGTGTTTGAGATAATGCGGCGTCGGGTTGGGACTCCTGGAGCTTTTGCCGCTTCGATCGTCGAACAGCTGAGGCCGGTGATTGCTCGTCCTGTAGAGATTGCTGTGGGGTATTGGTCTCTCGAGTCGCTGGTGCTTTTCTTTTCCTTGGGGTAGGTTGAAGAGATCTCGAATGCGGGTTTTCGTTGGTCTCGGATGAAGCCGGAGCTTGACCAGAAGCTATACCTTCCGGTGAAGCTGCTTGGCTCGCAGCGTGGCGGGCTGAGGAGCGTGTAAGTCTGGAAGACATGAGTATCTGACTGCTAATGCGGCATACCGGAGGGCATGCAAGAAATTAAGTCGATGTATGAAGAGAACCGTTGAAGATGGTGGAGGCTGTAAGAAGATCAAGGAATATGGGCAGGCTGAGAAATGCGAGGTCCGAGGACGTCAAGGCTGAGGTTGTATCTTGCAGGGTGATAAGTAAGGTCCACATCGAGGGTGCGTGTAAATGGTGTTCGCATCGGCCCTTGGTCTAGGCCTTGCTGTGACAAAGGATAGCAGAATAGTCGTCGGTGAATACAAGATGGACCAGTGTGACTAAGTGATAACAAAGGGCATGGGACCTAAGCTGAACTGTAAATGTCCAGCAATATCATTTCTCTGGTGTGATTGATCCACGCCTCGCATCCACACTTTCCCTCACCTAAGGTACATATGCGGGAAGATGGTGACAGAGGTGGCCAAGGTGCTGAGGACACTGCCAGTGATGCCTTAGATGGAAAACAATATCGGAATCCTCGGGGATGATTGTTCTGGGTGGATGAATGGTTTGTCTGAGAGGAGGACCAATTTTTGAATTTGAAATAAAGTGGTGCTCGGATGGAATAGTCGGACAGGTAGGCAGGTGCAATGGATAGGTAGGATAATCGCCTGTCAAATGGGACCCGATAACTACATGTCCATGCCCTCGGGGATATGAGATACATGCAATTCCTAGTGTTGCAGTAAAGCACCAGGGCGGGATTTAAAAAGAGAACTGAGAGGTATTGAAGTATATCGTACCTGTGAGAGGAAGGCGCGATATGGGATCGCAGACCTGGCGATGGTGAAATGGGCGGGATGCCGGATGTTGGAGGTCGCACTTCAGGATCGTTATAGACGGCCGATCGGGAGCGCGGGTTCGCAGCAGAAGGTGTTCGTTCTGCCATGGATTACGCCATGGGGCAGGCGGGTTGGCTGCTGGCAGAGATGATAACGAAGGAGATGGCCGACTTTGCTTATATGATTGATGATTTGATTCGTATGTTTGGCTTTAACCACAGTTCCGGCGACACAATCGGACGAAAATGGTTATCGTCGGGAATCCCCGTCTCTCCGTCCGTCTCTCTTTTTGTTTCCCTTTCTCTCCTTTCTCTTTTCCTCAAACCGAATATCGAGTGTCGAACCTGATGCCCTTGCGGATGCGATCGGTACGCTTTTGAGGGCGTGTCGTCAACAAGAATAGAATGGGGATACAACAAAATTGATCTCGACGTTGAATATATGGTGATGTCGGAGGGTTTAAGTTTGAGTTGCAGGTCGTAGGTTAGACTATCTGACTATCTAGGCCTACATGCAGTTAGCGGGTTGGATTTGGGTTCATCGGCGCCGAATGTTGGTGGTGGTGGTGGGTCGTGGGTTGTGCTGTCATCCCTACACACACCTCCTCGTTAGGGGACTCTACTTCCTACATACCGTTCAATGGGTGCGATTTTCATGTAACTACACCCCTCACCTCATATCGGGCGAGTCGGCGACTGAGCCTGATCGGAACCAGCAAGAGCAATTGGCGGACCGTGTGGATTCTATGTGGAGACGCTTAATATACGGTAAAGGTCCCTGTCAGCGTAGCGCAACTCCCGATATGCCTGATAAGGGGTGGCCGGGTTGAAGGGGTTGGTTGGCCTTTTAATTTTAAGGGATCATTACCTGGTATGATAAAGCAACCTACATGCATGTATGCATTCTTGGAGCTCAAAGTGAGTTGAGTGCTCGCGATATATGCATAGGTGTAGATACAGGAGAACCAAGCGCTAATCGCTCTTCGCTTTAGATGTTTTCTCCCCAGCGAAATATACCATACATGCTGCCTGTGCATAGAGATTTCTCAGTTACCCCTCATCACAATTGTCTTTCCTTCAAACGCTATTTGTATCTTGCAAGGACAGAGATTTTCCTTGAATCGCATCACCAAAAGGGCCCGACGTGGCCCTATCAAAATCCCAGCCTCTGCAGCATGTCGCAGAGTGCGCCGGAAGTGTGACCCTTCTTACTTTATTAGTGTAGACTGGCTGGCCAAGGGATTCGTTCCCGCATTGACCCATATCACCACCAATGACCGGGTGAGAGAACCCTTGCAGCCATAGAAGCAGTTCTCGGCACAAACTCCAAAAGCTAGGTACGTATGCATCTCCCGCAGCAGACCTGCGCTAGGAGCTGTTAAGGAAAGGTGGATGGGTGGAATCCTAGGAAGTAGGTAGCCTTCAGGGTGTAAGAAAGATGCTTATTGTACTCCATGAATCGAATCATACTCATTGACGTAAGCTACTTATCCCACCCTCGAATTCGCTCAAGTCATATTCTTCAGGGTATTTCTCGAGGTGATCCCTTAGTTCTCTCATCTGGGCCTTCAGGTCGGGCGTCAGCTCTTCATAGACATCCTCGAACATCGCTCGGATCGGCGGCTTTTTCTCGCGCTCTGCTTCCGAAAATGCTTTCAGCACGTCCCGCCTGATGCCTTCCCGGGCTTCTTTCTCCTTGGGTTCGTCCCAGAGACCCTTGGCTTCCATATACTTCCGGAGCCTGGCGATTGGGTTGTCCCGGCGCTTCCAGTCCTCCACTTCGACTCTAGCCCGATACGCGAAAGAGTCGTCCGATGTGCTGTGGTGACTGACACGGTAGCTCATGGCCTCGACGAGGATCGGTCTGCCTCCATCTTCCAGTGCCATTTCCCTCGCTTTTTTCGTGACTTCTCTTACTGCCCAGATATCATTTCCATCCACCCTGACGGTGTCAATTCCATAGCCTATTCCTCGACTAGCTATACCATCACCCCTATACTGCTCCAAGGTGGGCGTTGATATTGCGTACCCGTTGTTTCGGCATATGAAGACTACTGGGCAGGACCGGGTTGCAGCAATATTCAGCGCTGCATGGAAATCGCCTTCACTGGCAGCTCCTTCGCCGAAATACACCACCACCACCCGGGGTGGCAGGGACGGGTCGTTCATGCGCTGCATTTTAAGACCGTAGGCGGCCCCCGCCGCATGCGGTATCTGGGTCGCTAAAGGTGACGAGATAGTATGCTATGATCTATGGTCAGCAATCCAGCCGAGGGAATCGTTATTGTGTTGGCATACGATGTTCAGCTCTCTACTCCCATAGTGCACCGGCATATTCCTACCCTTGCCCGGGTCCTTCTTATTCGCAAAGAGTTGGTTCATAAAGTCACTCAACGTAAACCCGCGCTGGGCGAACACGCCTTGTTCGCGGTATTGGCAGAACACGATGTCGCCCTTGTCCAGCACGGATGCGGACCCAACGCTAATGGCCTCTTCGCCTGCCGATACCATATAAAAGCTCAGGCGGCCCTGCCGTTGGGCGTCGAACATGATGACGTCCATAATAGAAATGGTGAGCATGGTCTTATATAGTTTAACCACCTCCTCATCGCTGAGGTCCGGCTTAAACGACTGGTCGACGACGTTGCCATCTTGATCGACGACTCGGTAAGTAGGCAACGCAGGAGAGTCGGCACTCAATGCGAACTTGAGGTCGCTCGTAAAAGCGCTCTTGACAGCGCCGGGGAAGGACACATGGCTCGAACCAGGCCGTTGGGAAACACTGCTAGCAGCCCGGAAGGCGAAGTTTGGGGCCCCGCGGGGAAGAAAGCTAGCGACCTGTCGTGGGGCCGCTCTTGGGAGCAATCGGGCAGTCATTCTCATTTATAACATACTCTAGCCGATATACTTGGACAAATATTGCAATTGGGTGTCTTCGAGGGAAACAGAGTCTCGAGGCATAACCCCGTTGTTATTAGGAGGTATTGGCATTCCGTCGGATTTGGCGGTGCTTCGGCTCAAACGTCATGGGATTCGGTTTATGCCGAAGCAAAGCGCCCCCGACAATTTCCAGCAATCTTGATTATGCCATTGTACCATACCCTTACCCTACCCATGTCTCAGATCGCCGCTATAATTACATTTACTAGGGCTTGACGCTTAGCAATATCACAAGCGCGATCATCCCCAGGATCCCAGGCTCACCAACCAAGCGGGGATTATTGCATCCTCGATCCCAGCGCTTAGCTTAGCCGCGCGGTCGATTTTTCCGAAGCTACCTACCTACTTAGTAGGTAATAACCCCTATTCCTTCTACTGGCGTGCTCCAGGTAAAGCGCATCTGATATAATGGTCAAGGTCCAACCAACATCAGTGGTTATCTAGAATCCCAACCAAAGCCGTCTTTGTTCCGACTGGCAGAGTGGCAGAGCATCCTATCCTATACCCCAACTTATTTTTGGTTGCACGTGAGTTTCATAAGCCATACCGGGAGACACAGTATATCTTTCCTACAAGGGTTAACATATATCAACATAGGAACGGTCCGGCTATTATTCATCATACATTGCTCTGGATGGTTTTTTGCAATGGTAACCCGTTCGATGCTCATCAATGTGCAACCAAGACGTCTGTGTGATTGCTGAGATGCTTAAGAAAAAGGCGTCTTTAAAACCCGGCAGCTATATTGCAGATACCGACACTGATTTCCTTCCAGGCCATAGTAATTCCGTTCCATGGCATAGATGCACCTCTGTTCTTGCAAGCAAGCTTTTTGTCTAGAAGATCTCAAAGTTCTCCTTGTTTGCATTGGTTTCTAGGTCAACACGTTAACTTCAACTGTTACGGTCTGACTTCAATTAAGCTGAACACTAGACTAGAGCTGGGATGAGGAGGTTGGAATCCCACCCGTGTCTTTAGATCAGAGGGGTCTCGAGTTTTGATGTTAGGCTCATGACTTGAGGGTTAACAGCAATGCTACAGTCTGCTCGAGTTTGGTAGCCATGGAGAGAGAGAAAAGGAGACAAAGCTTACAACGTATTTAATCCTTAGCCATTTGTCCCCGTGACCGGCCTCCACGTCCATACGGTCATGTAACAGATTTTAAAGCTTGAGGACTTGGTCCTACCCATTAAGCCCACCAACCCGCGTAACATACCTTAAGCGATAACCTTACTGCCGTAGCAACAATAACAACAAAACCCAGCAACAACTTCTGATACCACCCTATCCCAGAGCCAACGACACAGCAACACACCAGCCCTCTCCGAATATCGATACACCCGTTTCATAAATACATCCGCAAGTGTAATTTCACGAGATATCTCGCAACAGGAACCCAGATCATTACATAGATGTACCGAAATGGCATTATCCGGACCCAACGTCGCCATCGGCTCGACCGTCATCATCCTTGTCGCCCTCGCCGGTCTCCTGGTGTGGAAGGGCAGCAACGTGGTCAAGCTGTTCGGCAGGAAGATGTTCGAGGCGAAGCGGGCGCAGGAGATCCAACTCCAGCGCTGCGCAGAGCAGGACTCGGAGGTCTAAGGTATGTTCTTCTTATTTTCTCATTGTTTTGGAAGTCTACTATATATACACGAATTTGGTTGACGTACCGCCTCACCCTTCATCCGTCGACCCCGGATCTACAAGAGACGAAAAAGAAGATGGAAGCCGACCGTTTGCCGTCGGCACCCAGGCCATCTCGGCGTCTTGGCAATCTCCAACCGGCCGGCCCGGGCCCAGCATCGTGGCTGGTGCGCGTGTCCCCCACAAGGCCCGGACATCAAGCCACAGACCTCCGTCCGAAGTGGCATGCAGGGATCCTTAATTTTCAGAGTTCGCTTGATCCCGACCGCCGATCATTCGACGTTTTGCTCGCCCGTCCGTTTTGTGTGTCGCTGACAAGAAAACCTCCGTCGTCGCAGGACAACCACCACTGTCTCGGGCCTCTACGACAGGATTTCGAGCGGTCACCCATCTCGCGCCATGGCCGCCGCCGCCGTCCGCCCGGCACAGCATCTGCGGCGCACAGCAGCAGCCGTACGAACATCGCAGATATGCCGACGGGCATTTGGCGCCACGCCGACGATCCGCAATTCCGACCCGTCCACGCCGCCCCTCCCCCGGCCCAATGGCGACAATGCCAGGACGGCGCCCCTTCCCCGTCCTAGCGATGGAAATGCCAGGACGACACATTTCGGGTTCCAGGACGGCCTGTCTGAAGCCGAGAAGACGCAGCGCGTGGCTGGCGTCTTCCACAGCGTGGCCGAGTCGTACGACCGCATGAACGACCTAATGTCGTTCGGCTGGCACCGCATCTGGAAGTATGACCTTTTTTTTCCCCTTCTCCTCTTCGCCTATCCCGTCCATCTCTCCATGCAGCAGATAAAAAAGAACCAAGAAGGGTAAAACTGAGACTAACCCCTCCAAAAAAAAAACCAGAGACCACTTCGTGCGCTCCCTCAACCCGGGGTTCTCGGCCTCGCAGCCCCCCAAGCCGCAGCACATCCTCGACGTGGCGGGCGGCACGGGCGACATCGCGTTCCGGCTGCTGCACCACGCGCACGTGGTAAACAACAACCCGGACGTGCGCGTGACCATCTCGGACATCAACGGTTCGATGCTGGGCGTGGGGCGGGACCGCGCGGCGGCCGCGCTGCCGGCGTCGCAGCAGGCGGCGCTGTCGTTCCTCGAGGCGGACGCCACCTCGCTCCCGCGGGACGCGGTCCCCGACGCCAGCGTCGACCTGTACACGGTGGCGTTCGGGATCCGCAACTTCGCCAACGTGCGCGCGGGGCTCGCCGAGGCGTACCGCGTGCTGCGCCCGGGGGGCGTGTTCGCGTGCCTCGAGTTCGCCAAGGTCGAGGGCCCCGGCGCGGCGGGCCCCTTGTTCGACGCCGTCTACAAGCGCTGGAGCTTCGGCGCCATCCCGCTCATCGGCCAGCTCGTCGCCGGCGACCGCGACTCGTACCAGTACCTCGTCGAGAGCATCGAGCGGTTCCCGAGCCAGCGCGAGTTCCGCGCCATGATCGAGGACGCCGGCTTCGTTGTCGGCGGCGAGGGCTACGAGAACCTGACGGGCGGCGTGGCCGCCATCCACAAGGGCATGAAGCCGCTCTCCTGATTCGGACGGATGGATGGATGGATAGGTGAATGGATAAGCTGGCAGGGCCCCTACCTGGTGAGGACGAGCGGTTGGAGGGGTGCAGGGAGGTGGTTGTGACGTCTACTTGTACGTTTTATGTATGTGTGGTTAGAGGCGGCACTGGACCGGCAGTCTCGATGACGAAAAGAATCCAAACATAGACAGGGATGAAAACCACGAGCCGATGTACTATAGATGGGGAGTTTGCCTGGCCTCGATATCTTCAGAAATCAATAGACGTAATGATACTACACCACTTTCAATATTAAACCCTCCATGTAAGGACTTATAGCCGAGACCATGGGTCTCAACAGAACCGAACAAATGAAATCACAACCTTCTTGGCAGGTTATATCGACGCGATTTACTTCTCCCTATATTACCTTCGTTATCAGGCAGATGCAATAAAGTTCGATCTCGCTTGTACCCAAAAGCCTTGACGTATCTAGTAAGGTGCCATTCTAGTAGACACATGACTTTTCACAGTACAAGAGACTATTCTCTATCACAGTTCGAGCCTAGTTGTGTGTGTGTGTGTCCTTTTATAGCCATGCACCCTGAAGGTATGGGCCCGTTACAAAGCGTCAGCTATGCACATCCTGCTATATCACCCTTTCTCCATTTCAGAAGCCAGCCATGAGGCCTGCTCGTCCCTTGTCTAACGCCATGCTCACTCAACCGAGGAGAGCAAGAGAAAGTAATACACTACCGTGTTAGGAGTTAGGTTAAGATAACGAGCCTAGGGCTCAGTCTCGACGCCTCATCCGCGGGAACAATCCCGCGTCGTACGCTTCTTCATCGCCAGCTCACCGGCCGAGGCATACTTAGGATAGACTCGCCGATGTCCTATTTAGACCGAAGGACACGGTATCCTTAGCGCTCTTCGCTCGTTAGCTTCTTCTTCTGCACTTGCTGTGTCTTGGTTGTGGCTCTGCAACCGTCCTGGGTCCTTTGCAAACCCAATTGTGACCCTAACCGCGCTCATATCTGGTTTCCATTGCTCCATCAGCCCGTCAACGCTTTCGTCACCCTCTTGCCTGCTCGAGGAGGCCCCCCCCCAAGCGCATACGAGAGCTCTCCGAATCGCTGTCCCATGTTCTTGCCTCATTCTTGCCCTTGCCTGTGCCCACCTCCTGCATGAGAAGAGAAAATGCGCAATCGACTCTGTAAGTCCGCATCCACACGTTGCTGTCTCCGCTGCCTTAATCCTGTGCGGATACCCCTTAGAAAATATCTTGCCCGTCCATAGCTGTGTGAGGATCGCTGCCTCCGCATTTGTCAGCGGCTGGTACACCCCGGCCGACTTGCCCAGGTGCAACGCTGCATCAATCTTCCGAGTAAACCTGCCTATATCCTCACTACCTGTTAGGAGTGGCCTTTCTGTAGCCTTGGCTCATTTTAGCCCCAGCCGCACGAGGTACCATGGGGCGGCCGTGGAGCTGTGGTGTCTCCTCGCTCTCCACTCTCGTTGCTGCTTTCGCCAGCTTGTGCGCTCTTTTATTGCCTTCGATTTTTGCGTACCCTGGGACTTAGTATAGCGTACACAACATTGTTCATCCATAGCTTTTTCGTAATTTCTGTCACCACTTCCTTGGCATGCGCTAGCCCTTTAGCTCCGTATTGACAGCAACGCCGACTGCGCGTCCGAAAAGATCCGAATGCTAGATGCTGCTACTGCGCGCCCTTCCCCTATCGAGAGCCTCGGACGACGGGCTCCATGGCCAGTGAGCCGTTTCGTTAATCTTGAGAAGCTCGGTGGGGTGAGGGTCTCCCTGTATCGAACTTGCTACCGTCTTCGAAATGCGCGCTTTGCATGGCGTGGCGTAAATGCCGATTCCTGCCCGTCCGTTACGCACGGATCCGTCGACAAAGATGCCCACCTGGCCTGGCACATAATCTTGGATAATGGCCTCAGCCTGCTCTTTGTCCTTGCGTATCACTACCTCGGGCCTGGCTACCCACGGCGGGCATGCATATGCTTTCACCTCCAGTACCTCATCCACCTTGACATCCTCGCACATCTCCGCTATCCTCTGGAGCAGTGACCGGGGCCGTCTGCAGAGCCGCTGCACTCGGATCGTCCAATGTGGATGTGACTGCCCCAGCTTGTGGTTCGACACCCAGAACGCGAGGTGCGAGAGTCTGCTTGCGTAGTCTCTGTTCGAGCGGTACCAGCTCTGCTTCCACCTGCGCGATCGAGAGCGCTACCGCGCGGAAGCCCCTAATGACTTCCTGCGCCGTAAGCCTCTGCGCTTGCTGAAGCAGCTGCATCTGCTCATGCGTCACAAGTGGAAACAATATCGGCGATGCATAGTCTGCCACTGGCAGTACTGCCCTTATTGCCAGCTGCTTGACCGCCTTTAGCGGCAGTCCTTCCAGTCTGCGCAGTGCCAGCGCTACCTTAGTAGCCCTGCCTGCCTTGTCTGCGGGATGTGTCTCTGCCTTAACCTCCTAATCTCTGGCTCCGTGGTGACGTTGTTGTATGCGCCCTTGACGTCGAACGACACTAGCGACAGCGTCTTCTTGCTCCGCCATGCCCTGAATATATCTTCGCAAAGGAACGACAGCGCGTGCGTCGTTGACCGCTGCTTCCTGGCTCCAAAGTGCGTCTTCGGCAGGAGGTTGTACTCCTCCACCAGATATGCGATCCTCTCTGCCACTACCGATTCCAGCAATTTGCCCACCGTCGGGAGGAGCGAGATCGGCCGGTAATTGTTGGCGACCGTGTAGTCCTTGCGGCTTCGGCTTCTGCAGTGGCATGATCTTCGCCACATTCCATTCTCGTGGCACCTTGCCTGTCTCCAGCGACTTAGTGAAGAGAAGCGTGATCTCGTCTTCCAAGACCCGCCACAGCTCCCACCACACGCGTGCTGGCAAGCCATCCTTACCGGGCGCCTTGTCTGGGCTGGCTCGGGAGACCGCAGCCTTGACTTCGTGCTTTGCGATGGGCTCCCACGGCAACTGGCTGTATGTGCTTAGAGCATCCTCAGGCTCGCACGGAGGTGGTGCCGGGAAGAAGGCTTGCCGAAATTTTCTTGTAATATCTTTGTTCTTAGTTATAGTCTTGTCCTCTGCCCCTGCCTTCTTGGCTGGCGGGACTTTAGCAAACGCCGTGCTTGCCTGCGAATCCAGGTACTTGGCCGCTTTCCATATGTTGTCGCTGTCGCCTAGGAACTTCTCCCAGTGCTGCTTCCTATACCTCCGGATCGTCCGATGGAAGAACCGCTTCGCTTGAGTTGCTCTGCTGCACAGCTTTGCGTCTTCTCGACCCTACCGCCGCATCGCGCACGCTCGGTTCCTCCAGTACATGTACGAGTTTCTTAGCACCGTAAGGTCCTCGTTCCACCACCGATTCATGTACGGCGACGGCTTAGCCCGTGAACAGCATGCTTCTAAAGCACTGTTCGCCTATGTTGTGAGCTGGCTCACCATCTTGTCAACGTCTTCGGTAGGGAACCCCTCCTCCTTCTGCAGCCTGACTAATTTTCTGACCTTGTCCCACGGCGCGTTCTTGAAGAGCAGTCTCTGAGGGACATCTTGCCTCCCCGTATCTATGTAGAAGCTCGTCCGAGTCGTCCTGTAGTCCGACCCATACTCATGCTCCCAGATCGAGCACTTGGCCAACTCGCTTGTCAGCCACGGCGTCGTGAGCATTGGATCAATTGTAGACATGCGCCCCGCGTCACTTACAAACGTTATCTCACCTGAAGGAAGTAGGCTCTGCAGTAATAGCTCCGCCATGAAGTCGATGAACGGCTTGCTCTCTTCCTGCCTTGGCGCGTTACCGACATGGCTACCATTTCTTCCGTGTGTGGGTCGCGCAGCAGTTAGTCCTTGACTAGCCCGCTGATCGTACCCAGCCTACTGCTTAGCTCTTCCTCGCTTTCCTCCTTCGTCCTCCATACGCACAGGTCGGGTATGTACACAGAGACGACCATAATCCTCCTTCCACCGACGTGCGGCTACAACCGCCGTGATGTCTGCGGAGTCCGCGGCCAGCTGCGTGACCGCCAACTCTCTCGACGCCCAGATGCACGATCGAACCGGCGTCCGGAAAGGCTGCCTGCCCTGAGCGATGGATCTCGTCTGCCGCTCGTCCGTGCCCGGCATTACTACCTGCTCGTCCGCCAGAAAGTAGCTGGGCTCCTGGCCTAAAATGAAGTGAAAGTCGGCCAGCGCGTCATCATTGTACAATGCATGTTGCGCCTCTTTGCTCTTTTTCATGATCGCCTGGAGAATAAGGAGCTCCCTATTCGTGGCGTTGACGGGTAAGAATCCTGATATTCTCTTTCCTGTACTCTGGGCACTCTCGGTGCGACGCTCGATACGGGCCCTGGCAGTTCACACAGCGCAGGTTGACTGTCTCGCAATGCAAGTGACCCTCTTGTCCACACATATCGCACGTCTCTAGTCGCATGCAGTCTCTCGCTTTGTGGCCGAACCGCCTGCACCTAGAGCACGCCACCGGCGTGCGTCGCTCTTCAAACGGCGATACCATGATCCCGCCTCCGCCAAACGTCACGCTGTTCGACTGCAGCAGCCTCTCTGCGTCTTCCTTCGTCGCCACCTTGATCACCACCGATGCGTGCTGTCCGCTGGACCTCGGTCGTCCGAGCCATCGCATCGTGCACACCTCCACTCTAGTTTCCGTGTTTCCGTGCCAAAGCGCTCCATCGCCGACCTGCTCACTTTTCTGCTGTCTGCGTCCATCGCCAGTGCCACTTCAATCCAGTCCGCCTTGACTGTGTGCCACTTGGGCCCGACAAGCCTTGTGCCTGGCAGGGGCGGCTCCAGCCACTCCGCCGTCATTGCCGAAACGCCGCTTCCTTGTCCTTGTTTACCGAGAACTTGATCACGCTCGTGCTGTCGTTGGCTCGCCAGACGCGGAATTCTCTAATCGCTGCTCCTGCGAGTTTCTCAACTCCGTTCTATGCCCTTTTGGATGACCTTTCCAGCCGCCTCTGTGTTGGCCGCCTTCTCTACTGTTGCTTCTCCTGTAGGACCGATGTCAATCATCAGCTGCCGGTTGTTTTCGCTGCTTTTACTTCTAGAGCTTATCGTACGCGAAGGTGTCGTCCTCGAGCCAGCGGGGCCACCGCTGGCCGCGACTGTCGCCCATGTTTGTGTAGAGGGCGCCGATACGGAGAGGGTATCGAGTTGGGCTGTGAGAGAGCCAATCGTCTCTCGAAGCTCAGCGTTTTGGTCCTTGAGAGACTGCTGTTCTGCTTTGAGCGCTGTAAAATCGCTCCGGGTGCTCTTAATAATGGCGTTTTGGTTCGTGATGATGCCGCCCTGCTGCGTTATCGTGTCTTTCAGGCTCGCAATGAGCTCTACCACTTCATCCAGCCTGCTGCTATCTCCTATTCCTTAGGTCCGTTCTGGTGAGACGGACACGCGCCCAGTGGGAAACGGCGGCAGCCCATCGTGCGTCGATGACGGCGCGTTCATACGCCCTTCATCCTCGCCAGCTGCGAGTCTGTCGCTCCATTCCTCGTCTGCAACGTTCGTAGTGCTGTTGTACGTGTTCGTAGCGACTGCTGAGCTTCGAGTACCTTCGCGTCGGGCTTCCTCGTGCGTCCTCTGGGTGGGGCCGGAGGTGGTGTTGGTGGTTGCGATCAGGGGTTGAGGGCGCCATCGGGGCTCCGGTGCAGCGTTCGGTAGGCCACACAGGCCGCGTTGCAGCGGGAACTAGCTAAGCGAACGATCCGTCTGCGCCGCCCTCCCTGCTGGCGTCACCAATGTGTTCGTCCACTTCTCAAGATATAAGCATAATCAGTCTGTCAGTTCGAGCCCACAAGGGTATGACCGGAGCGGGTCGGCCGCCCTCCCTGCTAGCATGATCGAAGTGTTCGTCTGCCTCCTTTGAGATCGAAGCATGGCAAATCTTTAGGCTTAAAGGTGGTTCTACTGCTAACTAACTTGACATTGATCTTGGGTATTCTAGAAGCTTCACTCCGCGCAGCGGCAGTTACAAGAGCGATATTCGCCACCCAAGAACAGGCCCTGTCCGGCTAACGTTAAGAAATTGTGATGGAAGGTGATAGGTGGTAAGGTGGATGGAAGATTAAAGCCTATCACAGAGCTATCCTAATCACCGCCAAGTCCCAGAGCCTGACCGTGCAGTCGTCAGATCCGGACGCCACCAGCTTACCGTCGGGGGAGAATGCCACGCGCTGGACCCAATCCGAATGGCCCTCGAGCGTGTGACGTAGCGCTCCCGTCGCCGAATCCCAGAACTTCACCGTTTTATCGTCGGATCCGGATGCCACCAGCTTACCGTCGGGGGAGAATGTTACGCCCCGGACCCGACCCGAATGGCCCTCGAGCGTGTGACGTAGCGCTCCCGTCGCCGAATCCCAGAGCCTGACCGTGCAGTCGCCAGATCCGGATGCCACCAGCTTACCGTCGGGGGAGAATGCCACGCCCAAGACCCAACCCGAATGGCCCTTGAGCGTGTGAATAGTAAGCTCGACACCAGCACCAATCAAATGTCGGACGACTAGATCGTGTCCTTGACACTTAGCAGCCTGCAGCGCGCTGTCTAAATTGCCTGCCTTTGTATTGACGTCAGCGCCCGCCTCCAACAGCAACTGAACCACCTCTGCGTATCCCTTTGAGCATGCCACATGCAGTGCATAGCTGTATTGTTCGTTGGATTTTGGCAATATTTTCAGCAAATACTCCACAATTTTGGCATCACCCGTTGTCGCTGCTGCATGTAAGGGCAGCACGGCTGGCTGACCGACATCGTCAAACAGTGGAAGGATAAATATGTCCGTTTTCACCGTCTCTTTCCGGGCAATTATGAGAGATAACAAAGAATAATGACAGTTGATGATAGACCATCCATAGAGCCGAAAAACGTGCGGGTCCAGTGCTTGGTAACCCTGCTGTGGCCAGGGGTAAATATCCCACGATCGGTCGTTAGGAAGCGCTAATTTCTCGAAGGAAGACCAATGACGGGATGAATAAGAAAGATTTGAGGTCAGTATCATCCGGTTTTCTTTTGCATAAGACAGAAAACCTGTCTCTTTCGCCATGGTAGCTTTCCGTGGAGTGGGATTAGGAAGCTGGACGAGGGCCGACTTCTGATGGTCAGAACGAGTGGAAGGAAGAGATTTAAAGATTCTTGGGAGAACGAGGGAACCGATAGTAGATAGGGGACTTCGGGGAATCTGTAGTGTTCTAGTGGGTGTACTAGAACGTTCCCCATGAGCGATGAGCTGTTTCACTGGTCGATGCCTGTAGAGATGAGCGACACAGAGCTCGCCCAGTTCCACCTGTGTTGTTGTATACCCGGATTCCGTTCCGAGAGGAAATAGGAATTGACGGACCGAATGGTGAGCTAGAAGGACTAATTCAGCAGACACGTCCTTCTGAATATATGCCAAGCTCGCGCAACAGGTCAAAATCTCCTCCTTGGGTATAGAGTCATCGCCTGATTCGCCACTGTTTGGATCCACCATAAGGGCTTCTTGAAGTTGGATGATGTTGAAGGGGACCGAGGATACGCATATCCATTTGAGAATACGGTCTGCGAGGGATCTCCGTTTGCTATCCCGGTTCACTTTCTCCAGGCATCGCTCGTACGTCTCATTGAGGTCCTTCGGTAGCTTTTTCAAGGTTTCGTACACTGCTTTATCCGTTGCGTCTTGACCAACGCAATCCTCCCATAGCATCTTAATCAAATATTTGGCCCACAGGAACCTAGACCGATGATAAGTACTATAAACACACCTTTGGGATCGTTACTCACATTCCATCGGCTTTTTTCAGTATTGTGCGCTTAACCTCTTCAATTACGGCTTCATTACCCGAAAGTAGCCGTTCGTGCTGCCTCTCTTTAATCTCCCTGTCTACGAAAGCTTCAAGGTCCGTTTTGGTATCCGCCGGGGTGATTTGGATTCGAGCAGTGCCTGGTATGCCTCGCAACACGTCCACATCGTGCCGGCAACAAATAAATACCTGGCAAGATGGCAATCTGAGAAGCTGCCGTAGACCACTTAGAATTTCAAACGTCTCCCGTTGGCTGCATTCGTCCACTCCATCTACAAGTAATATAGCACCAGTTTCCCCGAATTTACGATAGAGGGGAATGAGCACATCATCAATTAGCTCCTGGGTGTCGGGACGACGTCTTTTGGGGGCATAGAACTGCAATATCCGCTCGATGACAGCCGGAGGGCAACTCGTGTTTTCTCGTTGTGCATGCACAAGCAATTGCTTTGTATAGCTTTCAAATAGAGCGCGTGCAGTAAGGTGCTGCCGGAACGAATGGTCAAAGATAAACTGGAGTACTGGTCTGCCGTTAATCCGTGCCTTGGCAATAGCTGTCTCAATAACCGTCGTCCTTTGTCAAGTTAGAAATTTATGCACGAGGGAGCGGGGGAACCTACATAATGATGCTCTTGCCACAGCCAACTGTGTACGTGAAGTCAGTACAGACTGAATTAGAAGAAATTTACGAGTTCCTCACCTGTTCCAGAAAGCCAGATACACCTTGGTTCTCTACCATGAAGCCAAGCCACAAAGTCCGGGTGCTTTCGTATCCAATTCGTAGTGTGCTCAATTCTGCGGCTCCATCGCCACCTGTACGCTCGCTCATAATCATAGTCCGATAGACGCTCAAGAAGACCATCCTCTGGGATGCCTGCCAGTCTTTCTTAGACACGGATTATTCACCGGGAGAGAAGAGACATACCACTGTTTTTGAGGAGTATCTGTCACTCGCGCCGCTTAGTAATTCCCGGGAGAGTCAAAGCAGAGGCCATTTCCAGAGCTGAAGAGTTGATGTGTGCAATTAGCCATGTACTAGAGCCTACCCTCATTGGCACTAAGAAGAGCAGTTACACTGAGATCGAGCTAGAAGTAACCAGGTTGCAACTCCAGCCATCTTCCTAATTACTTTAAATCTCACATTTCCGCTCCGTAGTTTACGCGACGTAGCAGTTTTAAAGATAGAGGGAGGCATGCTATCAAGAGAAAAAAATGGGTAACTTACCAGGCTCCTCGATCTGTTTAGCTAAAGGACTTGGAGCAAAATTGCTTGCTGGTAAAATCTCCAGAAGCTCCTTCGTATACGCGGCCGCTGTTGCCGCGGCATAAGGTTGCCACGTCTTGTTCTTATGAGAATCCGAATAGTCGCAGATTCCACGAATCACCAGACAAGGGTGTGTCTGGATAACGCCAGCGCCTTCCATTTCAAAGCAAATAACTCCCAGCTGCTCGTGGAACTGATTCCTTGTACGTGCCGAGATCTGTAGTTGATTGCTAGAGCCTATGTTTCCGTAGTGAACTTTCGGAGCATCTATATCTCTGACAGCCTCGATGCCTCGCTGGCTGCGTATTTGTGATCGGCCTAGGTCGCAGCAGTCCTCACAATTTTCGTTCCGACGCTGTTCAGGATGAGAGCAACCGTCTTGGAACACCCTGTCCCGTGCGGCGCCTTGGTCCTCGAAGTTTTGCCGAACGTTGATATGTATGTTCAACCGCATCCTTTGTAAGAATGCCGGGATTTTCGTTCCGGAAATGGAGTGCGTAGTCCGAAGAATGTTAACGGCAGCAAGGAGATGATCAGGTGGACTGTTTGTATGTCCACCTATTTGCAGCCCTTCGTCGGTCCGTGCTCCGAAATCGTATCGAACGACCCCACCATAACTACCCGCCGGATAGCTGACCACTACATCCCCAAGTACAATCTGAGATTGCGCCCCAGCAGGTCCGTATCTGGGGACTCCACCTCCGATCCCCACAACCACAAAGTGCTCGATGTTCCTAAAGGCATCACGCATCCTAGCGGCAAGATCCGAGGCTGCATCTGTGCCCATTCTTGATTGTACAGCCATCACGATATGGTGCTGTCCTATTTTACCTCCATAATAGGTGTATTTGCCCACGCGTAACTCTCCATAATCCTCGTCCAACACGGCTTTCGCAGCCGTCAGTTCCAATGGCAACGGGGCTATCCATCCTACAGAGTATCGAGTGACCTCCATTGTGCTGTAGAGCCATATGTAGGGGGGGATGGCGGCCAGGCGAGAGGGGATGATTCGGTATCTGTAAAGGCCTTAGCACGCGTCTTATCCTCAGTCAGCGGGATTGCTATAATACTTGGGCAGGGGAATGCAGTTGCCTTGCGCCAATATCGCCTCAGGTTTACAGGCATGTGAGAAGCGCTGCTCCCTTTACTGGGAAGAGGGAAAACCCTTCGCATTGTATAAATAAAACTTTGTTACAGAATGCAGGCTCCTCGTCGTGCGATCTATTGCTGGAGCTGATTTGGGTTGCAAGGTTCGTTCTGAGAAGCCGAAGCTGAGCAAACCTGATAGGCGGTCTAAGACGGCAAAATCGAGAAACATCATAATTCAGCGCAGCAGTCATTTCCAACCATTATTGCGCAGCGAAATATGGCCCGCATAAAAGTTACAAATATTACACGAAACGAAAGCTGGCATTTAGCACTATAGTTTTATTCAAATTCGTGTTCTTTAATAAGCTGATTACTATGGTATATTGTAAATAGGTGGGGGCATGAATGCTGAGCGTATTGATCATGGTTGTAATTTTGAAGACATCTGCGACGAAGCTGATAGCTCTGCAGTATAAATGCAATCTCAGTTACATGGCATCAGCATCTTTGCGCAGCTCCTTACGCCTACTGTAATAATCCTGTACAGTACAAAGAATAAGGTTTGCTAGCTAGAAGTAACTTTTGCCGCAGAGTCGAGTAATTTGCTGCCGCGCCGGGCGAAGCTTTTGGAATCCCCCAAGCTTAGGATTAAGTTAGCCAGCAAGTAAAACCACCTTGTAGCCTAAAGATTTGCCATGCCCCCCGGTTTCAAGGAAGACAGACGAACACCTCAATCACGCCAGCAGGGAGGGCCGACCCGCTCCGGCCATACCCTTATAGACCCGAATTATGATAGAAAAGTACTTCCTTGTACTGTGGAAAGTTACGTACCTACCAAAAAAGCACATTACTAGATACGTATCGTGGCATGCCAAAATTTTGGTTCACAAGCGAGACCGAACTTTGTTGCACCTACTCTCTCGAGCGGAAGCCGATTTCGCTAGCGACTGCAGCACCGGAAGTTGAAAATACATAAGGGCTCTTTCACATAAACAGGGAAAATTCCTCCTAGCCAGCATGATAGTCTTGGTACCTAGGTACGCCCAGTACGGGAACTAAACCTATCTCAGCGAGTCCATTGCAGACTCCGAAGGTAGGACAATGCTGACCCAAACGGGTGATTAGTGCAAGAACGATTCATAAAGTCCGGGCTTTTTGAGTCCACCAGGGAGAACGTAGACCATCTTGGGTCTGCAACGACGATAGCAAATACATCCACGCATTCCCCTTCATAACCAGTAGGCTTGTGTGGCCTCCGAAATCTTCCTTCGCAGACGAGCGGATACTCTAAACTCCGCCATGCCATTGTATAACAGAAAGTCCTCGCGTCAAATCGGAAGTAAAGTACAAGCAAAAGGCGGCCGCCGGATGCTGGAAGGCAGCAAAGGGGTCAGGCATCGAGATCCGATGGTCAAGAACATCGAATGCTCATGACTCGGTAGGCACAGCGGAACCTGGAGCTGGAGAGGCTCTGCCGCCTTCACCCTTGCCTAGGCCTCCTCGACCGGTCCGGCCACCACGGCCACCCCGCTCACCTCGACCTCCCCGCGCGCCACCTCGACCGCCTCGTTGGCGGCCCGTCTCGGGACCGCTCTCGCCGCCGCTAACGGTTCCACGGTCACCCGCACTTCGGTATCCGCTTGTGTTAGAGTCACGGCCTCTACTACTACCCCAGTTGCCGGCACCGCCTCTTCCGAACGTCTTGTTGTTTTCGCGAGGCTGGAATACCTTCACGAGAGGCTTGGACCGGTCTTCGGACTGGCGCACCTTGAACTCGTCGGGTAGGCTATCAAGGGCGGCATCTCGTTCGGCGGCGTTGTGGAAGTGAGCAACCTTGTTATTGCTGTTGTTTCCCCATTTCTCAATCTTGGCGATCTTCGATCTGTGCTCCTCCGGGAAGATATCACGAGTTTGCTCATCGCTCTGAACGTTCATGACGAACAGACCAATGATGTTCTCGGCAGTGCTTCTCGGAGCAGGCGACGGGGCAGACTCTGGTCCATGGGCCGTTCCATTAGCTCCGGCAGGCTTCTCGGTCTCCTTGCTGGCGGCGGCGGCACTGGGGGCTGGAGAAGGGGCTGCCGGCTTAGGTGTGGCTGGTTTGGGTTGTAAAGGAGTAGCCGCCGTCGGCTTCGGAAGTTGTTGTGCAGCGCCCGAAGGATTCCTCTGAGGTCCAGAAGGAGGTGCGGACGACGCCGCAGCAGCTGCTTGTGGGAGGCCGCTGTTGACAGGAGCCGGCGAGGTGGAGCTCTGAGGTATGTTGGGTTGTTGCTTGGCGCCACGGTGCGAGAAGTTGAATCCCTGCGCACGCATCTCGGTTCCAATGCGACCGTCTTGAATCTCCAACACCAGCCAGCCGAATGCCGCGTCTGCCAGGTTGAAGTTCCACATGTTCTTGAAGGCGCTCTCGTCGACCTGACCGAGTACAGCCGATCCACCGGGCGCCGGGCCGCCAAACGGATTTCCACCAGCCGCGGTAGTTGGCATCTTGTCGACCAGTCCCAGCGCGTTCTTCAGAAGGTTCTGTTGAGCTTCGTTTTGTTGAATGGCCGGCTCAACCTCGCTCTTGACCGTCTCCCAAACATCGTTAAAGGAAGCCTTGGACGCAGCAAGCTTGCCACGGTAGTGATCCAGGGTTGGATTGACACTAAATTCGTTGTAGGAACTTCCGTACCTGAAGTGCAGGCCGGCCGAGATAGAGAAGTCGGCCTTCAGGCTGACAGAAAGTTGGTTCAGAATACCTTCACGGGCGGGCGAGGCATGGGTGATGAAGATACGGGTCTCAGTCGGGTCGTAGACGCGGTTAGCTGTATCTACCAGTTCGCCCATTTGTAGCAGAGTAGTCCACATTGTACCTTGACCACCAGCGATCGTCGTTCTGCCCTCGCCATTGTCGAAGAGCTTGTGCATGACGACAGCGCCACCGAGGCCCAGGAGTCGGAGCTTGACACCGCCCTGCTCTAGCAGCATAGAACGTGCCTCGTCGATAATGTGCAAGTTGTGCACCTTATACTCGCCCGATCGGAATTTTTCCAGTACACGCACATCTTCGCAGGCTCCCCAGACGGTATAGACGGGTACGTCAAGCTTTAGCTGACCGCCGATGAGCGACGGGAGCTCGGACAGGGGAAGTTCCTGCGGAGAGAACCGGCCCTTGACAGAGCCGGGGCCGCCTTGGCCGATGGCCTTCTTGACAGGTTCGGATATCAAAGGTGAGTACTGCGCGACATGTTTCAGGGTCCTATTTACCACAAGGTCAGGTTACATCTCCATGTTTTGTACTACTGTGTATGATTGATGTCTTACTTCTCAGCGATGCGGTCGAGGGAGGTGTCATCATAAAAGCCGAAATCACCGGTATGGATGATGTGGTCGGCTCGGGCCTGCTTTGCAAGGTTGTTAAGCGACTGCAGGTTTCCTAGGACGATAGTTTCAGCATCGCGCCACAATATTTCCACTATCGAATTCTTGTTCTTACCTCGCACGTCGGCTATGCAAAGGACTCGGACCGGTCCGGTCTGGATGATGCGACCCTGGTTGGGCAAGAGGGGTGTGGCACCAAGGTTACTGTGGGCGCCGGGAGCGCCGTTCGGCATGTAGCCTTGGTTGTTGAAAGGCTGGCGGGATTGCTGTGCCATGAGATCGTGGGTTAGCGAGGGATCCTCGAATCTAATATCACTATAGATTTGTCGCACTTGATAAGGTGCGGGGACAGGATACTGCTGCTGTTGAGACACCATGGGATGGTGCATGTGAGGCTCCTGGGATGGGAAAGGGTGTTGGTGCGGCAAGGAAGGAGGACGCATATGGCCCTGATCTCCCGTGGGCGGCATCGCGTATCTTGGAGAAAGCTGATGCTCCATCCCGCTGGGTATGGGAATGGGTAGTGGGAGTAGGGTACAGCTTGTGTTTGAGAGGCGAGATTGACTGAATGCGCCAAACTGCTTAAAAAGACGAAGGAATGGTTCAAAACTGGCGGGAAACAGGTGGTATCCCGGGTTCCAATTATTTTTCAACCAATCCGTAGGGAACGGCAGAAAACCTGGCGCGCGGGGAATAGGATACAATGGGATTCAATTGACATACAGCCATGGATGGGGAACGATGGATGGTGCCGAGGAAGTCAGGCGATCGAGGAGATCGGTATTCTCTCTGTGCTTGCAGGAGGCGCCGGGATGGTCGACCGGATGAGAAGTGTGCGGTAGGGCGGCGGGGAGGTTCGTGATATTTCTTTTCTCGGTCGCTGTACTGTACTGCACAGGGTGCCAAAGAGTGGCGGTTTGCAGTTGTGAATGGGGGCTACAACCAGCTGCCTCTCTAGTCAAGGTGAACAGATGCTGATATGTCTAACCGGGCGGGTATCAAATAAACAATAACGTGAGTTATCAATAATGGATAATGACACGATAATAAGAGAGACGTGAGGCTGAAGTGAACGGTCGCCTCTTCGTGACAGATGTGGTGGGTAACGGATAGTAGGATATCGGGGAGGGGGGGCAAAGTGTGTGTGTAAGGCGGCGTATGGTGGTGTGTATGTGAAACAGCTGTTGTCGATGTTATAACAAGGATAACAGATGAGAAGCTGGGATTTTTTTCGACTAGAACTTTTCGACAGGGGGGCCTGGAGCACTAGAAGCTATTGATTCTATTGGATTATCGAGGCATGAGACTGGCAGGCCAAGTCACGCCTTCCCTTAACCGGTTTAGCTCTATGAGTTGTGAATTTTCCAGCCTCGACTAAGTGGTCTGATCGATTAGGTACCTTCATGTTGGTATCTTTCCACCTCCAATCAAGTACTCAGTACCTTCCCATACCTCAACCGCCCTACCTCCCCTGTATCGATAACAGCGTTTCATAGTAGGCTCAGGTAGCATGGAGTCTAGTATTTGGCTCATAGCAAGTTTAACAAATGGCGACATTCCTTCCTGCCAAGGTTACTTCTATGCAGTTAGGCACAGCACATGGACGAGGTAATATTACTACCTAACTACAAGATATTTCATGAAGCTTAGCTTTATCGATGCTATCCCGTCTCCAAAGGGCCACAGATCGGACTATTACTAAAGAAGTATAATCGAAACCTCCGCAACCCCCTTTTCACATCTATCAAGCTGTCTCACAGCCTCGCCGTCCATGAAGACTGGCACATAGCATTCGCCAACCAAACAGGTAGCCCTCGCCCCCTTCCTGATAATGAAAGGAGCATCAGCATCGTACGCCACGAAGACCAAGTCGCCCCTCCTCCCATCAATGGAGCCAATGCCAACCTTCCCACTCCTTGTGGCGAAATTTCCCCGAAGTGAATGAGCGGCGGCGGCAGCATCGAGGAACCTTTCTGCGACACCTCCTCACGAGATGTCTTTAAGTTCCTCGTAGCTGACGTCTCTGTACGGACTTCTCTCTACGAGGCCGGAAGCTTGTTTGACATCCGTCTTGGGAAGTGACCTAATAACGGCCAAAGTCCAGAGCAAGGATCCTCTGACGAGGCACTGGGCATAGTCGGAGAGATGTGCTGAAACGTCCTCCACGGGAAGCCCATAACAATTCTTGCCTCCCGTCATCGTGAGGGCTGTGGCTTCGAGCTGGTCTCGGCACTTGGGATGTCTCTTTAAGTATCCTTCTCTACCCTCGCCTTTAGCGCCCCTTCGTCTATGTACTTGCAATCTCCCCAAAATAATGCAGAGTACGAGGAGCCACCATTTGGTACCTCATCCACGAGGATTCCGCTTAGGATTAAGCGTCGCGGGTCACCGCTAATGCAACGTTGTAAAGGCCGACTAGTTGACGCCGCGAAGCTCGGATGCCGCTGCATAGGGGATATGCTTGATGGGGCTTCCTTTGACCAGAATGGGATCCACGATGGGACTTCTAAGCCCCAAATATCGTTCCAGCGTGAAATAAACCAGGCGCTGGAGAGTAGGGCTATGGAACCCGTGCAATCCAAAATATGGCAAGCCACTTGGAAGTAGACCTCTCCAACGGATTTGGGGTAGTCGGCTATGATTCCCTGAGAGCCACCGTCTGATGTCGGGAGCCCGAGGAGCCCAAACACCTGGTCGCGAGCGTCTTGGCAGCGGAAGTGCCTCGTCAACTGCAGCAGGTGGTGAAACGTGAACTGAAGCGAGGTATGCAAGCGTTGAGATTTGGACACCTATAGACGAAGTAGACGTTTACAACGCCTTCTGGAACGCGTCGTCGTCTTACTATATGTACACTACGGTTAAAGTCCGTGTGCATTCGGATGTTGGCCGATAACCTACCGAAATTGGTCCTGATGCTCGCAGCCGCGAGACCGACCCATTCCCATGAGATGTTACACCCGCCCCATACCACGAGCGCATCTCGTGCGAGGGCTGCCTCCTGAATAACCCAAGTGCGCGAAAACCACGATTGTTCGTAAAGCTCTAGTATTCTGTGCCAAGCGAGTGGGTTGGCTGGGAGTAGGCCCCGCTCGGATGTCGTTTGGTCGTCCGTGGCTTCCGTGCCCGGGAGAATGTAGCGGGTGAAATCAAGTTGGTGTGGCCGGCCCTCTCCCTCCAAGCATTCACGACGCCACAGACCCGGAGAAGGCCTTAGAGGCGACGCCATCCTCGTCATTTCCAAGCCAAATAACGACTCGCAACGCATTCCCAAAGATAGAGCACATCCTCTGTACTTGGTGGCTTAGTTCGGTGTTGTCATTCTGGTTTATGCACAGAGCATCTGCCCAAATGAATCTCGACCTGTCCCCATAGCGTAGGGCCCGGAGAGCCGAGAATAAGTTCCAGCCTACGGAGACTTAGATTCCGTTGCAGATGATGGAGGGCTGCTCAAAGACGCTGTACGATGATTGACTCGGGTCCTCCCAGGTATATGACAGCGCCTCGTAGGAATGTGTGTCCTCAGATAGACATGCGGTATGTAGACAACAGTTTAAGCGGTTCTCTACCCCAGGTAGAATCTCAAGGATTCTGAAGTGGATCACCCGACAATATCGTGTTGTACAGAGTCGCGCCAGAGGCGATATTGAGACTGCAGATGCAGCCCGCCGCGCCTCGGCAGAAGAAGGGCCTTGTATCGCCACTTTGGACTTGGATGCGCTGAGTTGCCAACTTCTCCCTCGCGGGTTCTGGTCCAAAGCCGGCAGAGGAGAGACAAGCGTACAGATCTCGGTCTCTCATTTCCGGGCGTGGCTTTTTGAACAAAAATCTGCGAGCTACTCAATCTTGTAAGAACATGGAGTAGTAAAATGATCGGGCACCTACTATTGTTCCTAGTGGAGATTATGTGCAATGGTCGCCTGAGATCCTTCAGGCGGCTGATGCCGATAATATTATTAGGGCTTTTGTCGCCGCCGTTGGCAGCATCTACCGTGGCCTGAACTCCACGTTCACTCGACTTCACTTGAATCGCTGTCGCTTTCATTATTGCTGCTATTCTCAAAACTTTTTCTGCTACGTGTTATCACTGATTCCACCTAAGGGTGAAAAGAAGATATCGTAAGCTCTAGTAGAGAGCGAGCGTAGTATGGAGAGAAGGCAAATGATACGGATCGCGACACGGGCTTTGGCTGACGAGCGAGGATATGGAAAGTGCGGAAACAATTGGGGGCCAATAAACATTTATGTCATCCTTTATTCCAGCAGGGCACAGCATCACGCCTCCGACCGCTACAGATTCAGCCGCAATCTTGTCGTGGCACACTGGAAGTGGCGACTGGACGGCTGCGGCAATCTCTCGTCGTGGTGCTTCCGGCCAGCCATAAAATGGTCCTAGCTGCGGCACAGAAGGCAAGTGGTCGATGTGCTCATGGACGCTTCTAAAGTTGAACTGTGTTGTAATTTCATATAATAATAATGACGAGACGCTGCCGCGTGCCGCGGTTGCATAATATGCCATCATATTAAGACGGCATCCCTATCAAATTGTATGCGAAATTGTTCCTACCCGCCTTTTCAACGCATAACGGATATCTTGGCTTGGTGGCATAAACCTCGCAAATCGTCATACGCTCAAGGCCTGGGGACTTGGCCCCCAGTACCCCCCCTTAACAGGCAGCTAGGTCGACGGGCAGCCGGGTCGACAGTAAAATGGAGAACTAGGGCCTCCAGGGCTTCTAGGGTTTCTAGGCCTTTTTGGTTAAATTGCCGACTAGGTCGTCGGTTAGCCAAGTCGTCGACGATCACAAGGTCGATCATATGGTCGAGTTAAGAAATAGGGCTTCAGGGCAGTGCTAGATCTCGAACGGGGGCGTGCAGGAGGGGGGAGGGGGGGGGGGCCGTCCGGTAC
>QJNS01000046.1:0-379556 GCA_004154925.1 Monosporascus cannonballus
ACACACAGAAGCATATAACTGAAGAAGAAGTGTATTAAAGGTTGCCTGACCTCTAGAAGGTCCTAGCTAGAAAGTGAAGGTAGCGAACCCTCCTTTTATACACATAAATACAGGTAGAGCTGGGAGAAAAAGGTACCAGAAGTACAGGAAGTAATTCCCGCTAGTGCTAACTGGCTTTACTAGGTCTAACACACCCCTCCAGCTGTTAGAAACTAACGGCTGAAACCCTTATAATACTGAATAACTGCCCAAAAGGAAATACCGTAATAATTAGCCTTTAACAAACAATAAAAAAACGCAAAAACGGGAAAAAAAGGTACTTAACATCTCGATTAATTCGAGAAATTACTCGAGATACCAGAACTTCTAACCGGATTCGAACCCATGTTTTTAGTTATTAAGATTTGACGTTATATTATTAAATTACCAAAACTTTATTAAATAGCTTTTTTATTAATTTTACCTTTAAGTTCGTCTAAGGATGAAAATAATAATTTATAAAGGAAAAAACGATAAAAAGGAAACGGGAGTAATAACCTTTTGTTACTGGGCGACGTCTAAGATAAATTAATATCTCCTAGGCTTTCTTTAGCCTTAAAGTAACGTCTTAAAAATTTAACGGCCTGACGAACTTTTAATACTGCTAAAGCTTTAAAGGCTTAATTAAGCTACTTGCTATTATGTTATTAATAAGCGTTTATTCGATTTTTATTTTTTTATTACGTAAATTTTTCGAAGCTAATAATTATGGATATTTACGTATTTTAATTTCGTAATCAGGCGTATGGTTTTTTCAGCAACTAACCGTATCGTCTATTTATTATTTATCTAGATAATTAAATTTTCGCTTAACTTTAGCTTAATAACCTTAAATAGCCTTAATATGAAAAAGGTTTTTTTAACAGTGTGCAAAAAGGCTAAAAACTTAGCTTCCGGACTTAAGGTGATAACTATATTCTGCTTATTAGCCCTTTATATAATAAAACCACCGAAAAATAATAACATAAATTCTTAAAAACTTTTCCGGTTAAGGTTATCCGCGAAAAAAACGTTGTTTGTGTATAGGAACGATCGTACGTTAAGATTTTCGTTATTTCCGAATTCCAGGGTTAAGTTACGTATAGAATAAGCGTAAAAAATCATTTCGTTAATAACATTAAGATATATAGAGCTAGGATTTTTGCAATAACGAAATAAATAAAAAACAGCTTTAATTAAGTCCGGGCGAATAACGATAGTTCCGTATAACTAATTTCCGACCTTCTCGAAATACAACTTTTTAAATACTGTTAATATTTCGCCTTAATATTTTTTAAAATCTTTTTATTTAAGGACCTTAAAATAACGTTTCCGAAGCTTGGATAATTTAAAACGTATATATAGTTTCTCTCAGTAAGTATCTTATAATAACCATAATTTCCTAATTATACGGTTTCGCAAAATATGTATTTTAAGAAATTATTATAAATCTTTTAAGTTATTAATATAAAAATATTATATTAATTTTGCAAGAAATTTTTAACGAGTATTATATCGCAAGTTTTATATATTGTAGCTATATCGTTAACGTAAAAAAATAACGTTAACCAGGTATTAATTATAACATATAGGTTATTCGAAACGGACTTTAATTCTAATTTCTTTAATCCTACCGTCAGGTCCCGTTATTATAGGAGTAGTAATTACCTTAAGCCGTATAGGGTCTTTCGGAACCTTTAATAAAAACCCGGGCGTACGAATCCTTATAGGAAACGTATGTATATTAGTTGATCCAGGTCGTTATACAGGAACGCGTTAACGGCGTTAAATTAACGAAACTTAAGGTTAAATTAGATTGCAATAACTATATGTATACGGAAAAACCTTTTTGTTAACGTAAATATATGGGCGTTAAAGTTTGGTGGGTCTAAAAGTTATCTCGGATAATACTTTTAGCCTTAAATTTCTAAAATATCCCGTACTTATTAAATTTATATATAAATATCCATATTAACGAAAGAATACCGTTAGGACTTACGTCTTATATTATTTTTTATAATAAAGTAACGGTAATTAATCGTTTTACATGATATATCTGATTTTATTTTTTTAATACAACCGTTTTTTAGTTTTCGGTATATTTATATTATATAGTTTTTTATTAATTCTTTAGGGTAGCAGAAAAGCTAGTACGATATAGGTAATTATGTTTAATCGCAATCGAAAATATAACGTTAAAAACGGTTAAATAAGTATTATGTTTTTCGAATTCCAATTTATAACTGGTATTAACCGAAAGTGGCTTTTTTTTTCAGTTTCGTCTTTCGAAATCGATAATAATTAATTAATCCAGGATATTTAATTCGATACGGCGTTAACGTAATTGCAAAAGATCTGGTAATGTATTTTAAGCTTTATTCGATAATAGTACGTAATATTGTTAAAGATCTTTTTCGAAGGTTAAAATAGTTTCCGATATCGGCAAACAAGGTTATATAGCTTTACGTTCCGAATCGTTCGTTTTATTAAGGATACTTAAAATATCTCTTCCGGAATTATTATTAATTGTCGAATTAAAGAGATTTTCGTCCTAAATAATTTTATACCAATTATTAAGTTTTATTCCCTTAATTTCTTATAATGCTTTTTAAATAAAGGGGTTTATAATTATTACGATAATATCGTAAATAACCTTTTTAGATTAGTTTTGTTTTACCGAATTATCCACCCCTTTAACGATATTTATATTTAAGGGATTATTACTGAAAATAATTTTAGACGTCGTTAAGAAGGTTGTTATTATAAGTGGAATAAGGATATTATCGATTTGGTTATTTAGTTTTGCGATTTTAAACGAGGATATTTTCTATTCGCCTTAATACTTTTTCGTTTTTTTAGAAGTAATATCCCTGATCATAATAACGCGTCATTGCAAAAAAGTCCATATTTAATATATGTTATTAATTATATATCTTACAAGGTAGCCGATATATACTTTAAGATTTATCTTTTTTAGATATTTTGTACCCTGACGGATAATTTCTGTAAGCGTATAAGCTTTTAATGCGAAAAGTACGATATTCATTACGTTCGCCTTTAGGCCTTTTTCGAGAATAGGTATTTTATTTTTTGTAGCTAGTTATTCGCTAAAAACCTGGATACGGGTTTTTTAACTTAGAGCATAAATAGGTATGCGATTAGCGATATATATAGCTGTTTTATTACTTCCGGCTATAGGTCAGAAAGGAAATTATTGTTGATAATTAGGTAATATACTTTCGTAATAATTACGCTCCCGGCGCGTTCCTGAATGCCTGCAGGCTTTTTGGTATATGAAAACGAAAGCTTATAAATATTACTTATATTAAGGATTCATTTTCGAAATTTATTTCCGAACGAAATTCCGTAATTTAATGTATTTATTTTAACTTTAATATAAAACTGTTTTTAAGGGGAGTTATTAGGTATATGAATACAGTAAACCTAATTTCTTTTCGCTTCAACATATAATCAAACTTAGTTTTAATAATTAAATAAATATTAATTAACGTTTTTGTACGCCCGTTAAAAGCGTTGCTGAATTCGAAAAAATTAATATATATTGTATTAAAAATTTGTTTCCTTTAATCGGTTGTCGTCGTAATATCCTTTTCCGCGTTTTAACAACCTAATAATCTTACTATTAAATCGTTAAAGGTTAATAAATTTTCGTTCCGGTAATTATTTGTATTATTTTTTCGAAAGTATGTAGGCCTAGGTATATAAAATTTCGGTATTATAACGTAACGTTTCTTTGTAAGAGCTTTAAAGAAAATCTGAAATTATTATCATAAAACATTGATTATAAGTTTAATTTAGGAGGTAGGAATTTCTAAATCAAGGGTTCCGGAACAAAATTCTCATTTTTAGTTTTAAGAATACTTTTATTCTTTAGGTTATTTTTATTTTACGGAAAGGTAATAATAGGCTTTTTTCAGTTATTATAAAAGTTATTAAAATAATATCGTCGTTGTTATTCTTTAGCGTTATTTTAATGTGGTATATAATAGGTTGACGTTTGATCTAATTAATTTCAGTTATTTTCGTACCTTACGCCTTATGATATATAACGTCGGTTTGATAATTCCAATAAATCCCGGCTTATCAAAGAAATCTGTACGAAATTAGGGTAATATATATATTAGGAATATATAAATAGTTCTTTAAAAGGAAAGTATTAAATTTTTGAAATGGTATAATAAAGGTAATTTTTCGTATATTTTCCCTTACGACCTCGAAATATTTTCTTCCGAGTAAAAATTTTTTAATAACTTTTAGTAAATATAAATTAACGAAATTAACTTTATGATTTCCTATATAAAATTCGGAATACATATTTAAGAGCATAACTCTTTTTAATTTATATTCGATAATAATATTATTAATTTGTAAATTTATAAAAAGCTTATTACGAAAAACGTTAAAGTTAATTAAAGAACTTATAGTTCATGTTTTTGCAAACTTTTAATTGTTTTTTTATATTAATAAACCATTTTCGAAATATATGTATTTATTTTTTTCCCGGATTTTAAAAACTTTGTTTTACTTAGTAGATTTAATGTTTTCGTTAGTATAAGGATAGTTTTTTTTAAAAAAATGTTTTTTAATACTAGCATTTTAACGTAAAACAATTATTGTTATTATTACTATCGTTATTCCGGTTATTATTTTCCAGTTATTTAAAGGTATATTCGTTTAATTAGGCATTTTTTTATTCGGGGTAACGCCGACCGCTTTTCGTAATAATTATTTTATAATAACGTTTTAAGCTTTCCGCAGCCTTATATAACTTGAAAACCGTTTTAAGAATTGTTATACGGGTAAAAGCTTAATAAAATCTTTGTTTTCGAATATAACTTTTTTTACTTTAGCTATTTAAGTAATAAAAAAATCGGATAAATAGATATTCATAAATTTTAGAAAATTAAAGTGTCCGTAATAATTTGTAACGGCTGGTATTTAAAGTTCCATAATTTTAATACACATTTTTTAATATGTAAATAGCTAAATATGTATTTAAATCTTATTAGTTTTTAAAGTTTATTTGTATCGAACGTTGATATTATAAATTTAAACGTTATTATTAGGCTTAAACATATTTTTTAAAGTAATTAGCTTTTTTCGAAACGTAACTTTTTTTCAATATACCTAATAATAATCAAGGTAAATAGACTAGTTTAAAAACGTGCTAACTTTAGCGAATACCTTTTTCTAAGCGATATATAGGGATTGTTTCCTATTATATGCCTTTAGCGCCTTTTCGAATTTCGAATAATTCGGACCATTTAGAGCATATTCGTTACTTATTCTATTCTGAAAATAATAAGGCTTAGGAAGAATCGGCATCGTTAGTGTTAGACCTAGTAAAGCCAATTAGCACTAGCGGGAATTACTTCCTGTACCCCTGGTACCTTTTTCTCCCAGCTCCACCTGTATTTACGTGTATAAAAAGAGGGTTCGCTATCTTCACTTTTTAATTAAGATATTTCTGCTAAAATTTCGAGTAAATCTTTTATAATAATTGGCGAATCCTTTTAGAGTTTATCATGATATATCTTAAGGTAATAATTTGTCCCAAATATTCCATTTTTATATATAAAATTATTTTTTATATTAGTAAATAACTTTACGATTTATAAAACTTAAGGAACTTTATAAACGTATTTTATATATGCTTTTTCCGTTTTTAAGAAAATAAAAATGTCGTCGAGATAGCAAACGACGAAAATATCGAGATATTCTCGTAACATATAGTTAACCATTCGTTAGAAAATTACTGGTACGTTCGTAAGTCTTATTAACGCAATCAAATATTTAAATAGTCCGTATTTCTTTCTAAAAGTTATTTTTATTTGTATCTTTTTTTAATTTTAATAAGTTTATATCTATTTTTAAAATAGAATTTTATAAACCATTTAGCTTTATAAAGTCAGTTTTTTATTTTTGTAATTAGGGATAATAATATTTAACGTTTAATAGTAATATTGTTTAATTATCGGTAATTAACTAAAAATTGTATTTTTTTAAGTACGAAAAATATCGGCTATTTTGCTAATAATTTCGAAAGTCGAATCCATTCTTTTTGTCACCGACTTTCCAAGAATTCTTTAAAAATGCGTAATTCGTTTCCGTTAAGGTTATAAATAGAGTAGAATTTCGTCGAAGATTCTTTTTTAAAAATTACTTTATAATTCTTTTCGTTATATTTTAATAATTTCGTATTAAGCCTTTTTCTGAAAAACTGCTTATATCTGTTACGGACCAAGGGCCCTAGTGGAAGGATTAGCATAACGCTAATCCCGTGGCTCCTGTATATATAACTAGCTGTTCTCACGTATTTTCTTAGCTATTCTCTAGATTTTCCAATAGATTTATTGTAGCCTATATTCTTAGTTACTACGTATGTAACCTTTTACATATTAAGAAATCTCCTTTTTTACGAACGGTCTGTCGCCGTAAGAAATACGGCAACGTTACATACCTGCTATTTGTGCATAATTTATTCGCTATAAATACCAAAGAATTCCGTTATTAAATTTTACAAGCCGTTCGCAAATTATAAGGCCGTAAAGATTATAATGCTTAGAAGTTCAAAATAAATAAGAAGTTGTTTGTTAACGAAAAGGCAATCGGCGAAAATCGTACGTAATTTTTTTATATTTAAAAAACTTTTAATTATTAGCTTTAAAAATTAACGTTTTTATCATATATATAAAAAGCCTTAAAAAAAATTAAACCTTTAAACCTTTTTAAATTATATCGCCGTTATTTTAAAAATATTTAATAAAAAATAAAAATTTAATTAACATTTAACCAAATTGCATTAACGTAATACTTAAACGGCGTCTAAATACGTTCCCATATTTGAAAATATTTTTTATTAAACCGGAAAAAACGAATAACCGGATAAAGCCAAAATTTTTCTGTTAATTTTAGGCCTTAACGCCGAATAGAAAAAATAATTAAATTACGAAAAATAACTTAATATTTGGGAAAAGTTCGCGCAACTTCTTTACCGTTCGGAAATATCGTTTTTAACGGTCCTTATTCCGGCGTATTTGCGCGTAATAATTTTTTAATCGGAAAACAATATTATAAAAAGTATGGAAATTAGTACGTTAACCGCCGATTATTAATATAAACGTCGTTGGCAAACGGAAGGGCGTTATTTAAGGCATAGCAAAACGGGGCATTTTCGGAGAAATTATCCTAAAGGGAAGGAAATCGCCATCCGACATATTGGCGTTAATAAGGCCTTAAAGGTTCCGTTATTACTTAAATAATAAAAAGTAACCGTAAAAGCGTTCGATAAAATTTAAGAAAATTTAAATAAGTTTAACGCTTACGAAGTATTAAAGGAATTAATAAAAAAAAGTTTTAGGGAAAATAATATAAAGATATAAAGCTGATAATGCGTAACGTACCAAAAATGTACGGACGTAAAATATGCGGCGTGGTCTCTCCGTAACCGTCGGAAAACCCGTCGGACTAGGATTTGCGAATATCGCCGCCTTGGACCAAGGTCCTTAAGAGGATGTTATAAGTAAACGATTGCCGTATAACGGGAAAAAGCAAGGATTAGATTTAAAGGGGGGGGTTATATCACGGGCCAAGGGCCCTAGTAAAAGGATTAGCATAGCGTTAATCCCGTAGCTCCTATATATATAGCTAGCTGTTCCTACGTATCTTTTTAGCTATTCCCTAGATTTCTCAATAGACCTGTTGTGGCCCATATCGTTAGTTACTGCGTATGCAGCCCCTTATAATATCTATAATATTATAATATTACGTTAATCAGAATTTTTAATTTTTAAGGCTATTATTTTAAGTTGTTATCTAGTTACTTTAATTTAGCTTTAATAAAAATTACGATACGTCGTATTTTTTAATGCTTTTTTTTTATATTTTATCCCTTTGCGTAATAAGGTTTTTAGCGTATGTTTATACCTGTATTCGGTGTTATTTTCGATCGAATATTAAGATTATAATTTTTTCTTGCTTTATCCGTTAATAAAATATAAGATAAACCCTACCTGGCTAGTTTTTCCAATAAATAAGATTTCGTATTGGCGTATCTATAGTAATTCTAAGATTTTATCGTAATTCCTAAATAAAACGATATCAAAATTAAGTATTTAATATAGTTTTTAACCAAAAGTCACGAAATAATTAATTTCGCGTATAATTTTCCTGTTATCGTAAGCGAATTCTTAACTTTCGATATTCGTCGCTATATAACATTCTAACTTATATCTCCAAATTAATTTAAATTTATTAATTATATTTAGTGCAATATAATTTCCGTTTAAAGTTTCATAATCCATTATTGCGGTATATTAATATATTCCGATTCGTATATTCAAAGTAATAAGGTTATTAATGGCCTTTATCGTCGCGTTTAAACCTTTTTTGCAAATTCTTTTTTAATGTCTTTAGATTTCGTTATTTTGCAGCTTTTTTATAAATATCTTTTTTTTAAATACCTATTCGAATTTGTTAAACTATACTTATATTTTTATGTTTAGCGTATTAAGTTATTATATTTATCGTTAGTGCCATTATATTATTTCATCGAATTATGTTACATATTTTTAATTATATCATAATGTTTTCTCATTAAGTAATTTATTCTTTTATAGTTTTAATTACATCGTATTATACGTTATTTTAATTATCGTTTCAAACTTCGCTTATAAAGAAATATAATTTTTTAATAATCTTTTTTTCGTAAACGATTATAATAAATACTTATTAAAAATTGAAATTTATAATAACTTTTTAAAATCGCTTTTTTGCGATATATTAAATTAATTTCTTTTTCGTTTAATAATCATATTATTAATAAATATACAAATGATCTTTTTCTAAGTATTATTTTTTTTCGGGTTAGTTTTTTTTCGGCCAGTTATTAAATATTTCCTGGGGTTATAAATCGAAAATGTTGATATTATTATTTATTATTTTTATTATTTCCGTTTCGGTTTGAAAATTCGAATCCTTTATAATATATACGGATAATTCGTCCGTAAATATATTATTTCCATTTTTCGAAATCGGTATATTCTCGTCGTCGATAATATATAATATATATTTTGCCGTATTTATTAGAGGTTTCGCGATAAGCCTTTCCTGTTTAATTCTGGTATTTGCGTAATTATCCTTATAATGCTTCTTATTATGCTTGCAATATCTGTTTGTTATGACCCAACGGGCTGCGGTCTCCAAAACGGCCTATTATAACCCAATCACGAGTGCGCAGTAAGACAGGTCACGTAACGGATCATCAACTTACTGATGGTAAGCCAGTAAGCCAGATCACTAATTTACTTGTAGTAAACCAATAAGCCAGATCAAAATATATACGTTCATTATTTTCATAATTTAAATAACTTTAGTTTATAATAATAATTCGTTACCTAAGGCACCTTTAATATTACGAAACGTAATACGTTATTATATTTATTGCTTAGATTTTCACGATATTCCTGCTCATATAAACCTATACGACTGAGGTTTAATAATTAGTTAAACCGTTTAGCCGTTATACGTTATAAGTTTTTGCTTAATAGTACCGTTAAACTTTGAGCAATATCGCCGACAATATATTTACCCGCAAATAACCTGAATAACTGATATACTAGGTCCCGTATTACCCGGATATTAGAATAAAATTTAAGAAAAAAAAAGTTTCGCCTTTTTCGCAAAAAAGCTTTTCGAGGTCTGGATATTATAAACGAACGTATTTTTTAGCTTAAAAAAGATAATAATAATCTTACGACGTTTTTTAAGCTATTTATAAGAAGCTTAAGGAAAAAAGAAAAGTTCTCGAGATTAAGAAACTTTTTCGAATAAGCTTACCTCAGCTAGCTCAGGCCTTCCTAGCTCGTTTTCCCAATTTTTTCAAAGTCACTCAAGTACCGCTCCATAACGCTAAATATTAACCAATCAAATCCCAAATCGCCGTAACGAGCTAGCGAGGCCTAAGTTGTAATTGCGTAAAAACGGCTTCGTTTGGTACATTTACTTTTTCAAAAAAACAAAAGTCCGTAATTATTTAATAATAAAACGTTTTTCTACAGATTTATATATACCGTTATTTCTGCCATGGCTTATTATCAATACTATTCTGGTCCTAATCAGGACCCATTTGCCACTCTTAGACCGCAACGCGTATAACAGCTGCAGCCCGAGCCCGTTACGTTATTATCCCCCCTTTCAGAATACGATAAATCCGAATTCTCCCAGTTCTACCGGGCCACGCCCTGAGAACAGAATATACGTACGCGTACCTTGAATTTCTGGCATTAACATAAAAGAACTAATATAACGTTTAAAAATTTCATTCGTAGTTAAGTTTTTTGTGACGATTTAGGCCGAGCCACCAGTTCGACCGTTCGGATCAACCGATTGTATGCTCTGATCAGGACGGGACGCGACTTAGGGCGGCCTTATAATTCTTTCCGATATTTATCGAGCTTATAACGTAATAACAATCCGTAACCTATATGGATCGGTTTGCGGTATGGGGATATAAAGCCGTTACTTCCGATTAAGCGAATTCCGCCGCCTGCGAAAAGTCGCTAATGCTTTTTGTCAAATCGAAAGTACAGTTTTTTTATATATTATATATAACGTAAAAAAATAACCGGTTTTTCAAAATGTACCAATACTGCTATTTATTAAAACCGGGAATCGCCTTAATTAAATTAATTATATTTTAAATTAAATATAGACCTTTAATTTTATTTAACTTATTCGGGAACTTATTAAGTAAAAACCGGTTAAATTCGGTAAAAATAAATATTTATTTTGCCCTTTTACCGCTAAACGGAAATAATTGCGTAAAAAGTAATTCGTTCGCTTATCGTTTATATTAGAACTTTTTTTTTCCTCAGTAACCGCTTTTACTGAACCGACTTTTAAATATTTTTACATAAATGTTTTCGAATTTAAACGTTCGGGTATATGGAAGAAATTAAGCAGACATATATTGCAATAAAACTTAGCCGAAATTAAGTTATTTCAATTTCTTTTTATTATAATAATTTTATTTTTTTAAATATGCCAAAATCGTTTCAGATATATATTTGCCATTAAATAATACGTATTATTATAGCCTAATTTTTATCCGGTATCGCAAGTTAAAATTATTCTATTTCGAAAATTTACGGGTAATATTTTAGCCGGTCGAAAATTAAAACTAAAATTCGATAATTATTTTGTTTTAATCGGGATTATTTGCGATAAATTACGTATTATTTTCCTTATTATCCGAATCTCTTAAGTCGCTTTTTATTATGACCTTTATATTTTCATAGGTAATACGGTTTTTAGCTTACCGGGCCTGGACTTTTTTTGTTATTTTATCCTTATTTAAAATAAATGGTTTAATTTTATATTTGTTAAACGCTTAATAAACTGCAAATAATATAACTTATTTATTGTTAATTATATTTAATTGCTTATAATTACGAACGGTTCGATTAAATTGTTACTATAAATCCTTAATCGAAAAACTTTACTGTATATTTTATGGTATTATTTGATTAATATCCGGAATATTTATATTTAATTTAAAAATAATAATAAATACGACGATCCGGATAAAACCACGAAATTGCTTTAAGTTATTATATATGCGAATTTGGTTTTTGTAAAATATTTCGGAATTATAAAATTTCACAATTTTTTTATGACTTTCAATAAATACCCCGGGTTTATTATAATCCTAATTAGATATTTATGATTATTTATAATTTTCGCCTTATTATTAAAATAAATAATAATTTTAATAATAAAACGTAAATTATTAAATTAAATTAAAAAATATTATTTAATAATCCGGCTAAATTAATTATTAGGAAATATAAATACTTTTTATTCGAACGTTAATATTTAGGTATAAGGAAAATAATAATATCGATTTCGGAACGATTAATATTGAACCGTCGGATTTCCGCTTTATAATTATATTAAATTAAATTCCCGATGTGATAAACACCGCCATATTCTGTAATTTTTAAGGTATTATTCGTTATTATTATATATAAATTAATATATATAAACAGGAAAAATAAAACGTAAATTATAGATATTAATATATTTAAGCCGGATATCTTTCTATTTTAATAATAAATATTTTTTTTACGATAATAATTAAATTATATTACTGTTTTAGAATAAGATGTAATATAATAATTTAGAATTAATTCTTCGAAATTTATTTAAAATTAAGAATAATATAGTTATATTATTCGGCAATTATACGGTCGAATATTCGGGATTAAGCTTTTTCGTATTTACGGATATTAAAATAAAAGCGAAATATGGAATTATTAATATAAAAATTCGATATTTTTCCGCCAATTTAATTAATAATACGACTTATATAACAATTAAATTAATTATTAACGAAAAAATTTACATAATTAAGGATTTTTTAAAGTTTATTTTAATACCGAAAACAATATTAAGTTTTCCGAAAACCAGATTATATACTGTATTAATTTATTTTTTTTATAAAATTTGGTTTTATCCGTTAAATATAACGCCTAATATAAAGCGAATAAACCGACGGCATAAAGTTTTTATAAGGTTATTAGCCGTACATATAATATTGACATATGGGTTAATTACGTTTATATCGATAAAAAACCGGTAATGGTATCGGATAAAAATAAACGTTTCGTTTTGAAAAATTAAATATTTAAAAATTTAAGATATTTACTTTAAACGTTTAAATATATTATTCGTATTTGGTTAATTAAGAAAAAATATATTTCAAAACTTATTACGGACGAGTTTAAACTTTATATATTATTATTTTAATTTATAAGGTTATATTATTATACTGGAATAAAAAAATAAAATGTTATAATATGTATTAATGGTAATTTTAGGTTATTTCTTTATTATAATAATTTTTAATTTTTATTAATTACAATTATGATTATATTTAAATATAAAGAATTAAATTTTGCATTAAATTATATAAATTAAAATAATTAAAACTTAGTATATAATATATATTGCCAAAATTAATAATAATAATTTTTGCAAATTTATATGCGAACGTACCAAATAGAACGAAAAAATCACAACTTGTTATTAAGCCCTATTTTGGAGAGTTTATAGTTTTTGTGGATATTGTTCTTAAATAGGTTTAGCTGATATATTTGACCCCTGACAGATATTTCTTAATCAAAAGCTATAGCTGTGGCTACGACTGCTGCGCCGCAGGCGCAGCCATAGCCTCCAAAATGGGGTCCTGATCAAAATGAGGTAAGAATAAGCTAAGTTATTTAGCTGAATTTTACCAAGAAATTAAAAAAGGTTCTTAAATTTTCCAAGCCAGAACTTTTTGACGAAACCTTAATTAAGTTATAAGTATTTTTAATTTGATGCCAAACATATTTTATGTATTTTCTTATTTATCTTATTACGGTTATTATACGAATCGAATTGGTAATCGGACGATTTACCGAAAATATGGTTATATAGTTTAAGTTTATTATAAGAAAATACGGTATATTGTTAGTCGAAAAACAAAATCCAAAGGAAATACGAATTTATAACGATTACGAATAATTCGAATAAGCATTAACGAAAACTTTCGGAATAAGAAATAAAAAAATAAAAGCCGAAATATAAATCCCGTAATTACGACAAAAAGGATCCGTATCCAGTTGCAGCAATACGTTAATTTAGTTAGAAATTAAGCTAAATTAAGAATAAAAAGTATTAATAGCTAAGGTTTTTAACGGCCTGAAAAGAAATGCAAAAGGAATTTTTCAAATTTAATCGGTTTAATTATTTATCGAATTATATCTTTATGGTAATTAAGATTAACGATCGATAATACGTATGGCGTATTAAAGGTATTAAAGAAAGAAATAATAATAAACCTCGATATATAATTAATATTTATGTTTTTTTAACGTAATTACATTTTTCATAGCATAAAACCAGGATGTATAAAATTAAACGTTATTTATAAAAAGGATTAGAAATCAATTAAATATTATAATTATAATAAAATAAGATATAAGATATCGTAATATAAAGTATTTAAAAAGCCCCGTTAAAATAAGTGAAAACCTATACTTAAAAATAATCTAAAAAATAAAAGAATAAAAATAAACTTATTAATATGATTTAGCTTAAGTATATACCAGGTCCTTTATGGCGAAAGGTTTAATAAGAACTATTACGATAAGAATTCGACGACATATACGAAAAGCCAGGAAATTAACTTATTAGGTATTACAAACATGATAAGAAATATTATAAAGATAATTACGCGAATATTAGGATTCGACAAAAAAAGTTTATCTCGGAATCTTTAATTACTACGGCAAAATATACGTTATATATTATCGACGGAGAAAATATTCCGATTACGAAAAATAAAAACAATATATTTACGTACGATATACCGGTAAATATTATTAAGGATTTAATTTTTTTTAAATTGTATCGGAAGTAACAAAAAAGACAAATAATAATATCGATATTTTCGAGCCATAATTCCAGAAAATATTTAATAATTAGCCAAAACAAAAAGTTAATTTAAAGAAAAATGATAGCCGTAAAAAAACCTTTTGAATTACTCTTAATAATATAATTACTAAACGGAGAAGAAAATATTTAACATGTAATAAAAGAATATTGCCAAAGTAATATTACAAATCTTTATTTTTAATTAATATTTATTATAAATTCTTTTCAAAAGAAGAATTATTAAAAAATTATATTAATTTATAAAAGATATTTAAAACGACAATTAAAACGACGGATAATACGATATAATCGTAAATATAAGAAAATAACTTATATAATAAAGAAAAAAACAATAATAAAATTAAAAATAATTAATTTAATTCGAAGTAATACTTTATCGAAAATAACAACAGATATAGTAATTTAATACGTTAAGCAAAAAAAAATATAAATAAAGCTTAATAAATTTGAACGAAAATTAAAAAAATATTACTTATAAAAAAACCACAAAATAACGGAACCTAAAAGAAATTCCCGAAAAAGGATTTAAACGCGACGATAAAAGGCGTTCATAATTTTATTATTTTGGATATATAAATTAGAACGTTTTGGTATACCGCAATATTGGATTACAGAACTTTGGACGGGAATTATATTGCACCAAATATGGTTAATAAGCTTAAATTGCTATAGAGATATAAGTTAAAACTTTATATAATAACGAATGCCGAAAGTTAGGAATTCGCTTACGATAACGGAAACGTTATACGCGAAATTAATTACTTTAAGATTTGTATTTAAAGATGATATTAAATAATTAATGTCGATATCGTTTTATTGAGGAATTACGATATGATTTTAGAATTATTATAGATATATTTATTTAAAGTTTTGATTAATTAAGGAATTGATTAAGTAAAATTTATTTTATTTTTTATTAACAAATGTTAAAAAAAGAAATTAAGATCTTAATATTCGATTGATAATGGCGACGAATATAGGCATAAGGATACCATAAAAATTTTATAACTTAAAAAGATAAAATATTTAAAGAAAATGAGCATTAAAGAAAAATATGACGTATTATTATTATTATTAAAGTAAATTTCAAATAACTAAATAATGATTTAAACTAATAATAACTGTAAAGATTAAAAGAATTAATTAATATATTATTATAATATTATAAATATAAGGAGTGTTTTAAAAAAGAGCTTAATACGAAACCATTAAAACATAGCGAATAAGATTATGAGATAATTTTTAAAAAAGGATTTTAGATAAAAATTTATATTATTGATAACTTTAGCGGAAATAAGTTACGCATTTTTAAAAAATATCTGGAAAATCGGTTATAAAAAATAGATTCGATTTTCGAAATTATTAATAGTGTACCTAATGTTTTGCGTACTTAAAAGAAATAAAATAATGTAATTTTTAATTAATTATCGATAATTAGATAATATTACTGTTAAAAATCGAATATTATTAACTTCAATTATGGAAATAAAAACCCGATTTAACGGAGTTAAATAATTTATAATATTTGATTTTAAAAATAAATATAAGTTTATTAAGGTTAAAAAAGAATATAAATAAAAAATAACTTTTAAGAAAAAATATGGACTATTTAAAATTTCGGTTATATTAATAGAACTTACGAACGTATTAGTAATTTTTTATGGAATGGTAAATTACGTATTACGAAAATACTTCCATATTTTCGTTATATATTATTTTGACGATATTTTTATATTTTTTAAAATCAAAACAAAATATATACGGGATATGTTTATAGATTTTTTTAAGCTTTATAAAATATAAGGTTATTTATTAATACGGAAAGACATAAGTTTTACAAATAAAAAGTAAAATATTTGAGATATATTATCATCCCAGGATATATTAGAATAAACTTTTAGAAAATCGCTATAATGACAAAACGGAAAACGATAACGATAATGAAAGAAGTACAGGTATTTTTCGGATTCGGTAATTATTATAGGAAATTTATTTGAAATTTTAGTAAAATAACTATTTTTTTAACGAACCTTACGAAAGAAAAAAGAAAGTTTAAATGGACGCCAGATACGGACAAGGTATTTTAGGATATTAAGAATGCGATTATTAACGAACCAGTATTAATTATGTACAATTTAAACCGTTCCGTTAACCTAAAAATTAATACTTCGGATTACGTATTAAACGTAATAATTAAATAACGGGATAATTAAGACAAATTACACCTTATTGTATTTTTTTCGTATATTTTAAAAAAATCAAACATAATTGCGGTATTTTAAATAAGGAATTTATAGCTATTGTTATAGTATTTTGAAAATTTAAGTACTTTCTAAAAAGAAATTTGTACCAGGTTAAGGTTTTTACGGATTATTAAAATCTTACCCGGTTTACCACGACCAGAAAACTTATAGGACGATAATTTCGTTATGTGGAAAAATTAACGAACTTCGATTTCGTTATTATTTACTAGAAAACCTTAAAAAATAGCAAAATAAATGCTTTAAGCAAACGACCAAATTTCGAAAACAAAATAGGTCAAAAATAAATATATAATTTTCGATATTATTATAAAAGAATATTTACGCTTACGATAAATTGAGACAATTAGGTAATACCATTTAATATACATTAAGAATTTAATAATATAACGATAATATCCTAAAAAACCAAAAAGCAGCTAAGATATAAATTGCAGAAAAATACTACAAATATTTAGTACGAAATATATATAAATATTAATTATACGGATATTTAGGAATTCACAAAACCATAAAACGGTTTTACCGTATATATTCATTTCCTAAAATGAAATTAACGGTATAAAAAATTATACGGTAATACGATAATTACGCCAGAATAAAGGTTTGACCACATAAACTATATGGAAAATTATAGCTATTATTAGTTGTAAAGTAGGTTTTGTATGTAATTATATTTAATTTTATTATTAAACTTTTGATGTTAAAAAATACAGTTACGGAAATATACTATGATAATATTTTCGTAATTATAGACCCGTTTACGAATTTTTTCTATTTTTTACGATATGATAAGGATATAAATGCCGAACAAATAGTATATACTTTCTTTAAATATATCTTTAATATATATAAATTCTTGATAAAATACATTTTAAATAAAAGATTAACATTTATATTTAAATTTTGGCAAAGCTTTATAATATCTATTAGCTTAAATTATAACTTATCAAATGTATTTAAATATTACACAAATACATAAATAAAGCGGACAAACCAAATTTTAAAAACCTATTTACGATATTATCTTAATTGCGAACAAAATAATCGAGTTAAAAATTTATTAATCCTATAATTAATTCATAATACTAGTTATTATGAAAGCATTGAGATAATACTAGTAAATACAAATTTTGGTTTTATTCTAAAAGTTTACAAAAGAATATACGATAACGGGCTAATTAACATTAAGGTAATCCTTATATCAGAATAATTACAACAGTTGTATTAAAAAATAAAAACAGAATTAAAATTCGTCTAAAATTAAATAAGTAAACGTTATAATCAGAAAAAGTTAAAAAAATTAATTTTCGAAAACAGAGATATAGTTGTTATCGCTATAAAAAATATTCAAATTAAACGACCTAATAAAAATTCGATTTTAGATACATCGGTCTGTATAAAATCGCCAAAAAATCTTAAAAAACAATTATTATTTAGAATTTCCACCAAAAGTTAACCTCTATTCAACTTTTTATATTTCCTTATTCGAATCAGCAACGGATATAATTAAAGTGTTTATAATACAAAATAATAGAAAAATAAAGAACAAATAAACATACGAAATAAAAATAATTTTTATTATAGGAAAACAAAATGGACTAACTTAATATTTGATTAAATAAAAAAAGTACCCGAACTCCGAAAACACCTGGGAACTAACGAAAAACCTAGTTAGCGCCCAATTCCTATTAAAAACTTTTACCAGCAACGACGGAGCTACCGGAAATAATCGCGCCCCAATTTATATTATCCAAAAAGCCTACGGCGTTCCAATTTATAACATCCATACCCCTAGCAACCTAAACGGCTATAACGGACTTCATCTTTTATAACACAGGTTCCGGGAATTCGTCCAGCGACTAAAAAGTACGATTTACGAATGTCGTACTCTGTAACTAATGATATTAATGCTAACGGCGTATTCGCAAAAAACGCGTTAAAGCTTCCGACAAAGATTTTTCGGGCGTCAGCTTTTTTTTCCTTTAATCTTTTCGATTTTACGATATAACGATTAATTATAAAGACGGGAACTTCTGTCCCGTCACATAAACGATTTCGACGAACGCATTTTTTATAACGAAAAATCCCAGCCATTATCTAATAATTAAGCTGTCGAGCGGAATATAAAAAATAAAGTATTACGTCAAAACCTTTAAGTTTAATCAAATTAACTAAAATAAGCCGTTATTTGGACTTGCGAAAACGACGTTTTATTACGCTAAAAATATATTAAAAAGATGCGGAAAACTTATTAAAAGAAAAAGAAAAATCTTAAAGGAAAGATTTGGAAAAAAAAGAAAATCGTATTATAACCTAACAGGCTACGGTTTCCAAAACGGCTTATCATAACCCAACCACGAATACGCGGTATAGCAGATTACGTAACGGATTACCAACTTATTAATAATAAGCCAGTAAGCCGGATCACCAACTTATTAATAATAAGTTCATAAGCTAAATTACCAACTTACTGGTAATAAACCAATAAGCCAGATTAAGATATATACGTATATTATTTCCATAATCTAGATAACTTTAATTTGCAATAATAATTCGTTACCTAAGATACTTATAGTATTACGGAACGTAATACGTTACTATATTTATTACTTAGATTCCCACGATATTCCTGCTAATATAAACTCGTACGACTGAGGTTTAATAATTGGTTAAACCGCCTAGCCGTCACATTGTTAAACCAGCTTTCTGGTTTCGCGTATCCTTTGTCGAATTTCTTATCATAATGGTCCCTATTGGACTTTTCGCCATAAGAAGCCTAGTACGTACTTAGGCCGAATTATATTAATAGACTTGCCTTTATCTTACTGGTTTTCTTTGGATTATCCCTTAGGTACGAGTTTCTAATTATCTTAACGGGCTTTTTTTGGCGTTTTGTACTATGCCGCTTTGGATCCTATTTTATTATAATAACAATATTTGGTTTAGTTTTAATCCTTTTTGTAAATAGCCTCTAGTTCTATAGGTCCTGGTTCCGTATCGTAAAAAATATTATTACGTTAAAAATATTAATGTTAGCCGTATATTAAGGCTTACTATCGTTTTTTTTTTGGTATTTTTAATACGCCAGGCATATTATCGATCGTTAATTATAATTATTATAACGATATAATCCGACAAATAATTAAGTTGATTAAATTTAAAAGCCTTTTCATATATTTCTTTTTATAAATCATTGAAAAATATGGCCATTATTCTTTTTTATCCTTAATTTAATTTAAAAATTAATTTAACGAATAAACTCCCGTAATTAAATATTTATCCTTTTTATCGTAATTATTAAATTTGCATTTTAAGTTTTATTTTTTCATTCATTATATTAAAAACTTTCGGTAATATTTATTTAAATTGTTCGTAATTATTATATATTCGCCTTATTTCCGGGTTTCGTTTTTCGATTAATAAAATAACGTACTTTCTTATAACGAGGTTAAAGCAAATAACCGTACCTTGAATAAATTATATAATTTCGAATTTTATTTCTATAATAAACATAATAAGTGTGACGGCTAGGCGGTTTAACCAACTATTAAACCTTCAGTCGACGGGTTTATGTTAGCAGAAGTATTATGGAAATCTGAGCAATAAATATAATAACGTATTACGTTTCGTATTGCCAAGGGTGCCTTGGGTAAGGAATTATTATTGCAAACTAAAGCTCTCTACACTATGGAAATAATGAACGTATATATCTTGATCCGGCTTACTGGCTTACCGCTCGTAAGTCGGGGATCCGTCACGTGACCTGTCCCACCGCGCATTCGTGGTTGGGTCGTGGCAGACCGTTTTTGGAGATCGTAGCTCGTTGGCTCATGACAGGTTATCAGGGACCTAGTAAATGGACTATTCGGGCTGCTTGCTAGTAAACATAATATCGGCGATATTACTCAAAATTTAACGGTATTACTGAATAAAAACTTATAACGTGTAAGATAATGCAGCCCCCTGTAGCCAGCCAAAAGGGCTAGAACAGGACCCTATATATCCTGATAAGACGTTTCCAAATATCAAGAACAGTACCTAGTTGCTAATATAGCCCAGAAGGGTTTGGAATTGCTGACCTTTTGGTATTGTGGCTAGCGTCGCACCTTCGTTATCTCACATAACGTATAACGGCTAAGGGATTTAACTAACTATTAAACCTTAGTCGTTGGATTATATTAATAAAAGTACTGTAAAAAACTAAATAATAAATATAATAACGTATTACGTCTCGTAATACCAAAAGTACCTGAGGTAACGAATTATTATTATAAACGATTAATATTAATAAGTAATTTATTACAAACTGAAGCTATTTAAATTATAGAAATAATGAACGTATATATCTTTCTGTTTCTTGGCTTGATTACTCATAATTACTGTTACGGCCTGGTCATGTCATTACCTAACGAGCCACGGTCTCCGGAAACGGTCTGCCATAACCCAACCACAAGTACGCGGTGGGGCAGATCACGTAATGGATCACCAACTCATTAATAATAAGCCAGTAAGCCGGATCATTACCTTACTGGTAATAAATTAATAAGTCGGATTATTAATGTATTAGTAGTAAGCCAATAAGCCGGGTTACCAACTTACTGGTAATAAGCTAATAAGCTGGATTACGATATATACGCTTATTATTTTTATAATTTAAATAATTTTAGCTTGGGAGAATAATTCGTTATTTAAAACATTTTTAATATTGTGAAACGTAATACGTTATTATTTTTATTACTTAGATTCCTACCATATTCGTATTAATATAAATTCGTATGATTAAAATTTAATAATTAATTAAATTCTTTAGCCGTTATACGTTATAAACTTTTATTTAGTAATACCGTTAGATTTTAAGTAATATCGATTAACGTTATATTTACTAGTAAGCAACCCGAACAACCCATTTATCAAATCCTTAATTATTCGGACATTGGAATAAAATCCGAAAAAAAAGAGAAAACCTTGCCTTTTTCGCAAAAAAGTTCTTCGATAATTAGATGTTATAAACGAAGGCATTTTTGAACTTAAAAGGAATAATAATGATCTTATGATATCCCTTTAAGCCGCTTATAAAAAGCGTAAGAAAAAGGGAAAAGCTCTCGGAACCGCGAAACCCTTTCGCATAAACCAGGTTATTTAGCTAAATTTTACCAAAGAATTGGGAAAGGTCCTTAAGCGTCCTAAACCGGAACTTTTTAATAGAACTTTAATTAAATTATATTTATTATTAATTTAGTATTAAAGAAATTTCAGATATTTTCTTATTCGATTTATTACGTTTCTTATATAAATAAAATTTGCAATCGGACGATGTATCGGAAATACGGTTATTTAGTTCGAACCTGTTATTAAAAAATATATTACCTTACTAGGTAAAAACTAAAACCTAGAAATAATGTAAGTTTACAGCAATTACGAATAATTCGAATAAATATTAATAAATATTTTTGGAATAATAAACGAAAAAATAAAAAACGAAACACAAATCTAGTGATTATAATAAAAAAGATTAATATCTAATTTCGGCAATATGCTAATTTAGCTAACCAATAAATTGAACTAAGGGCAAAAAGTATGAACACTTAAGTTTTTTAACGACCTTGAAAGAAAATATAAAAAAGGTTTTTTAAGTTTAATCGGCTCAATTATTTGTCGGATTATATTGATATAGCAGTTACCATTAACGATTAATAATACGTGTAATATATTAAAGGTATTAAAAGAAAAAATAACAATAAATTGCGATAGGTACTTAATTTTGACGTTTTTTAACGTAATAATATTTTTTACTTCATAGAACCAGGATTTAGAGAATTAAGAATTATTTATAAGAAAAATTAACGCCAAATTAAATGTTATAATTATAACAAAATAGAACATAAGCCATTATAATGTAAGGTATCTAAGAAGCCCCATAAGAATAATTAAAAACCTATACCTAAAGAATAATCCAAAGAAAAACAAAAAAACGGAAATAAATCCATTAATATAATTTAGCTCAAATACAGGCTAGGTCTCTAATGCCAAAAGGTTCAATAAAAACCATTACGATAAAAAATCCGACAGAAAATACGAAAAGCCCGAAATCTAATTTAGTAAATATCGTAAGTATAACAAAAAAATATTACAAAAATAATTAAGCAAATACTAAAATTGGACGGAAACAGTCTGTCGCGGAACTTCCGATTAATACGGCAAAATATATGCTATATATTGTTAACGACGAGAATATCCCGATTACGAAAAATAGAAATAATGTATATACGAATCAATTACCCGTATGTATTATAAGGGATTCGATTTTCCAAACCTTACCGGAAATAATAAAAACGATAAATAATGATATCGATATTTTCGAACTATAACTTTAGAAGACATTTAGTAATTAGCCGAAGTAAAAAACTGGCCCCAAAAAAGTAATTCTCGCAGAAAAACCCCTTTTGTTATTTTTAATAATATAATTATTAAACGGAAAAGGAATTAACTTAACGTATAATAAAAAAATATTGCTAAAAGATTATTACGGATTTCCATTTTCAATTAATATTTATTATAGATCTTTACAAAAACGGCTATTAAGGAAAAAATACCTTAATTTATAAGAAACTTTTAAAACGATAATTAGGATAATACATAATAAGATGCAATTGTAAACATAAGAAAATAATTTCGTCCATAATGAAAAGATTTATAGCAAAATTAAAAATAATTAATATAATTCAAAAAAGTAATATGCCGGTAATAAAGATAAATATAGTAACTGAATGCGCTAAACAAAGAAATATAAAAAAGGTTTAACAAATTCGAACAAAACTTAAAAGAAAAAGGTTACATCTAAAAAAGCCGGAAAATAACGAAACTTAGAAAAATTAAAGAAAATTCCCAAAAAAGGCTGTAAATACGACGCTAAAGACCGTTAATAACCTTATTATTTTGAATATACGAATTAAAACGTATTAATATATTACAATAATGGATTGCGAAATTATAGGCGGGAATTATATTGCACTAAATATGGTTAATAAACTTAAAGTATTATAGAAATATAAATTAAAACCTTACATGGTAATAAAAACCGAAAATTAAGAATTCATTTACGATAACAAAAACGTTATACATAAAATTAATTATTTCGAAATTCTTATTAAAAAACGAAATTAAATAGTTAAATTAAATATTATTCTATTTAGGAATTACGATGAAATTTTAAAATTACTATAAATACGTTAATACGAAATTTTAATTAATAGCGGAATTAATTAAGTAATGTTCGCCTTACACCTTATTAATAAATAAAAGAAAAATAAATTAAACTTTTAATACTTAATCGATAATAACGATAAATATAGGAATAAAAATACGACAGAAACCTTAATACCCAAAAGGACAAAATATAAAAAAAAGAGACATTAAAAAATACGACATATTATTGCTATTACCAAAGCCAAATTAAAATAATTAAATAACGATTTAAAATAATAATAACAGCTTAAGACATTAAAGGACTTAATTAATATATTATTATAATATCACAGATATAAGCGGTTTTTCAAAAAGGAGCTCGATACGAAATTATTAGAACATAACAAACAAAATTACGAGATAATTTTTAAGAAAATATCTTTAATAAAGTTTTACCTTATTTATAACGTTAATAAAAACGAATTACGTATTCTTAAAAAATACCTGGAAAATCGATTATAAAAAGGATGGATTTAATTTTTGAAATTACTAACAAAATATATTATATTTTTTGTGCCTTAAAAAATGGAAAATTACGATTTATAATTAATAATCCATAATTAAACGATATTATTATTAAAATTCCAATATTATTACCTCCAATTGCGGAAATAAAGAAATGGACTTTACGGAACTAAACAATTTATAATATTCGATCTCAGAAATAAATATAACTTTATTAGAATTAAAAAAATACGCACGAAAAATAGCCTTTAAAACGAAATATGGATTATTTAAGTATTTAGTTATACCAATAGGATTTACGAACGTATTAACAACCTTTTAACGGATAGTAAATTATATATTACGATAATATCTCGATATTTTCGTCGTATGCTATTTCGATAACATTTTCATTTTTTTAGAAACGGAAAAAACATACGTAAAATACGGTTATAAAATACTTTATGCTTTATAGGACGTAAAGTTATTTGTTAACGTAGAAAAGAATTAATTCTATAAGCAGAAAATTAAATATTTGAGATATGTTATTACTCCAGGATATATTAAAATAGGCCTCAAAAAATTGCTACAGTTATAAAATAATAAACGTTAATAACGGTTAAGGAGGTATAGTTATTCCTTGGATTTGTTAATTACTATAAAAAGTTTATTCGAAAGTTTAGCAAAATAATTATATTCTTAACAAATTTTACAAAAAAAGAAAAAGAATTTAAGTAAATACCAGATACGGAAAAGATATTTTAGTACATTAAAGACGCGATTGTTAACGAATTAATATTAAATATATACGATTTAAACCGCGTTATTAAAGTAAAAACCGATATTTCGAATTACGCGTTAAATATAATAATTGGATAATAAAATAATTAAGGCAAATTATATTTTATTGTATCTTTTATAAGGTAAACAGAACCAAGTTTAATTACGGCATTTTAAATAAGGAATTTATAGCCATTATTATAACATTTCGAAAGTTCAGGTACTTTCTAAAGGGAAATTTGTACCAGGGTAAGGTTTATACGGATTATCAAAATTTTACGCGATTTATTACGACCAGAGAATTTATGGGACGATAATTTCGTTATGCAGAAAATTTAGCGAATTTTAATTTCGTTATTATTTATAGAAAAGGTTTAAAAATGGCAGAGCCAACGTTTTAAGTAAGCGACCAGATATCGAAAAGAAATTGATTAAAGTTAGTCATATTATTTTCGATAGCATTATAGAAAGATATTTATATTTACGATAGATTGCGATAATTCGGGTAGTATTTTTCGTTATGTATAAAAAGATTTAGTAATATAACGAGAGTTTTTCAGAAAACCAAAAAGCGGATAAAATATAAGTGCTAGAAGAATACCAAAAAGATTTAATACTAAAAATAGACGAACATTAGCTTAATAGATAAATAGGGATTTATAAAACCTTAAAACGAATTTAACGTATATATTTGTTTCTTAAAATAAAATTAATAATATAGAAACTTATACAAGAATATAATATTATTGTTAAAACCAAAAAACGATAATATAAATTATATGAAAAATTACACTTATTACCAGTTGTAGAATAATTATGGTATTTAATTATATTTGATTTTATTAAAAAGTTTTTTATATTTGAAATTTTAATTACGAGAATATATTACGATAGTACTTTCGTAATTATCGATCGATTTGCGAAATCCGTTTATTTTTTACAATATTACTAAGATATAAACGTTAAACAAATAGCATATATTTTTTTAAGATATATCTTTAGCATATACCGATTATATAGGCAAATTGTTTTAAATAAAGGATTGATATTTGCATGTAAATTTTAGCAAAGCCTAATAATATAAATCGGCCTAAATCACAAGTTATTTAGCGTATTTAAACCTTAAACGAATAGATAAAAAAAGGAATAAACCAATTTCTAAAAACTTATTTACGATATTATATTAATTATGAATAAAATAATTAGGTTAAAAAGTTGCTAATTGCAAAACTGGCACATAAAACCAATTATTACGAAAATAATAAGATAATATTTGCGAACGTAAATTTTGACGTTATTGCAGGAGTTTACAAAAAAGTACGTAATAACGGTTTAATTAACGTTAAAATAATCCTTATATTAAAATAATTATAATAGTTATATTAAGAAATAAAAACGGAATTAAAATTTGTACTTAATTAAATAAGTAAGTATTATAACTAAGAAAGATTAAAGGCATTAATTTTCGAAAAGGGAGAAATAGTTTTCCTCATTACCAAAAGTAGTTAAATAAAATGACCTAATAAAAAACCCGATTTTAAATATATTTGGTCTATATAAAAGTAACAAAAAAATCTTAAAAAATAATTCTTAATCAGAAATTTTATTAAAAGTTAAATTTTATCCAATTTTTTACGTTTCCTTATTCGAATTAACAGCAGATATAATTAAAGTATATACGGCATAGGATAATGTAAAAATAGAAGACGAACAAGAATATAAAGTGAAGAAAAATTTCGATGTAAAAAAGCAAGACGGACTTATCTAGTACCTGATCAAATGAAAAAAAAAATACCCGGATTCCGAAAATATCTAGGAATCCGCCAAAAGCTTTATTGGCGCCTAGCGCCTATTAGAAAGCTTTACCAATAACGACCGAACCGTCCGAAATAATAATATTCCAATTTATAAGATCCAAAAAAAAGCCCTTAATTTACCGCATCCTAATTAATAATATCTACCCCACCCGGAGCTTATACCTTGATTACGGACTCCGATTTTAATTACGTCAGGTTTCTAGGATTATTCAAAGATTAAAAAGTACAATTAATAAATTTCGCACCTTGGGATTAATAATGCTGGCGTTAACGACGTATACGAAAAAAACGCGCAAGAATTTCGGATAAAGATTTTTCGGCTGTTAGTTTTTCTTTTTTTAACCTTTTTACCTTTGGAATATAACGATTAATTATAAAAATAAGGACTTTTGTTTCATCGTACGAACGGCCTCGGCGAACACATTTTTTATAACAAAAAACCTTGTCCATTATTTGGTAATTAAGCTGCCGGGTAAAACAAAAAGAACAAAATATCGCGTTAAAACGTTCAAATTCAATTAAATTAGCTGAGGCAAATCGCTGTTCGGATTGGCGGAAATAACGTTTAGAAATACCGGCGGATATGTTAAATAATACAAAAGGCTTACCAAAAGAAAAAGGAAATCTTAAGAGCAAGATTTGTGGAAAAGAAAAATCGTATCATAACTTAACAAATTACGGTTTCCGGAAACGGTCTGCCATAACCTAACCGCAAGTACTGTAACGAACCTGTCATACATCCACCTGGAGGTATGAGCAGTATCCGAAATGGGGTCTTAATTTGCAGGTAACAATAAGGCGAAGAATAATTTACTAAAAATTTATTTATTAAAGAGATTTAAAAACTTTTCCTTTAATTAAAAAACGGTACCATTGCCTTTAGATTAAGAACTTAAATTGATAACTAAAGAACGAAAAACTAAATAAATAATTATTTATATAAAAAACCTAAAGTTTTATATCTTTTTTTAATTTGCTGATATAATATTAATTTTTTGGATTTATTGAATTATTTAAATTATTATGATTTGTATAATTTAATAAATTAATTAAATTATTTTAAGTTACCTAACTTAAAATGTGGAGTTTTCCCTTTTTTGCAGCCCTGGGGCTTCCAAAACGGGTTTACTTAGAGATCCGGAATATTATTTTTTTTCTCAGGGTTGTTGTCCTAAAGATTAAAAGGTAAGCACTTTTTTTTTCAATTAAAAATTATTTTTCTTATTGCTAACTTACCATAGCGGGTCGAGCAAAAAAATCGACGCGCTAATCCCGTACGAATTAACGTCAGATTTGCAATAACCGGTTTATTTATATTTTTAAATTTGGGTTCGCGGTATTACTTTATTTTAATTACTTTTTATTTCCAAAATCTAAATATTTTAAAATAGAAAGCATTTTAAGTTATTATTATTATACCCGTTATTAACGTTATTATGACGGATTAACAATTATTATATCCTTATTAAAAAAAATATCAGTTTTAAACGTAACCGCCTTTAAAAGGAATATTATACCGCTATAATTAAATTTGTAAGATTACAGCGAAAAATTTAAAAGAAAATATCAAAAAAATACGTTATAACGTTTACGTCGTTAAGAAAATATTTTAAAAGAAAAAAATTATAACTATTTTTTAAGGGTTACGAATTAAATTATTTAAAAAAATAGGAAAAGATAAAAAAAATAATATTATATAAAAACGGACTAAACGTAACTTATTTTAAAGATAAACGCCATAATAAAAGCGTTTATTTCTTTTAATTAAAACGTTATAAGGTTGGATTTAAGCGGGGAACTGTTATCGCTTACGATATTAACCGCGTTAAAGATGGTTGGTTAAAGTTCTAATAATAAAACGTTTTAACTAAATTTATCGTATTCGTTAAATAATTAAATATTTTTTTTATATTTTTTTATATAATTATTTTTCTTATTTAATTAAATATTAAATTTTGTTTTTAATTATTTTGAAATTCAGTATTTATTTAATTTTATATTTATTAAAACTTGTTTCGAATTTTAAATTTATTTTTAATAAGGCGTTCTTAGGTATTGGTTTAAGCAAAAAAATGTGAAAAATAAGATGTATTTTTAAGTTTTTAAGTAACGATAATTAGTAATTAATTTTAGAAATAATTTCTTTAATTTTAAACGGCTTAAACTTTTTAAAATTGAATTTGTTATTAGGTTTTTTCGTTTTGATTTGTAAAATATTCGAGATTGCGTTTTATTTTTGACGTAATAAATAGACCTTGTTTATTTCGCTAAAATTGGTTCTTTAATTTTTTTTATTATAATATTAAGTCATCCGTTATTAAAAAAATTATAATTTATTCTGGAAACGGGCTTAGATCGTTTTGATTTTTGTCGTTAATATCTTTACTTTTAAGGCAATCATAATAATCTTTGGTATCTTATTAAGTGGTTATTTGGGTTATTTTGTTTTTACGTTATATCTGTATATAGTTATATAAAAAAATATACCTATATTGTCATTAATAAATATATTATAAACGATTTATGCTAATAGTAAAATTTTTACTTAATTATTTTGTTAATAATTGACGTAATTTCAAAAATATTATTTTAAAATCTGGTTTAATTTTTTGATTTAACTATCCGTTTAAGGATAATATGTTATTAAAAACTTAAATTTCATATTTATTTGCTTAAAAAACTAATATTAAATTTAGAAATAAAAAATATATTTTTATCGGAAATTTTGTTTATTATCTTATATTTTTTAAAATAGTATTTAATAAAAATATAAGCAAATTATTCTGTTATCGAATTTTTTTTGAAAAATAAAAAATATTTATATTTAGTAAATTTATTAATAATTATCCATATCTTATCGTATTTAATTTCAATAATTGAGTCCTTAATTAAAAATAAAGTATTAATAAATTCCTAAGTTATAATATTTTATGCCTTATTTGGAATTTTAATAATTTGCAATAATCCATAAAGTTTATAGCATATTATTTTAACTTTATTATAAATATTATAATTCTTAATAATTATTTTAACCATATGGCGTAAATTAAGAAAATTATATTTTTCTTATAGCCGTTAAGTAATTTTGAAAATTTCTTAATATCCGTATAATGGGCTTTTATGGAATTCCTTTAAAAATTGCTTCTATTAATCCTTTAAAATATAACTTTTATTATAATATAATAATTAATTTTTTAATTATCCCTTTAACTATTAAAACTTTTTTTATTTTTTTTATCGTAAGAATTTCGGAACCGTATCAAAAGTTTGGGAGATAATATTTTAAAGATTTCGTTCAATTATATTATGTTATCCTAATTATACCGTAATATCTGCATATTCTTTTGGGGAATTTTAGAGTTATAATCGCCTTTACGATTAAAAATATCTGTTTAAATATTTTTTGATGTAATATATTTTGAAATTAAACCTAAATAAAAAAATTATTTATTTTTCATATCGTTTATTTAGCTTTTAAGTTTTTATAAATCAGGTAAAGTTTTTGTAATCGGAATAAATATCGAAAAGTTTTTTTGTTTCGTTTAAAAGAATTCTTATTCTTTAAAAATATTAATAATTACTAGCAACTTTTTATCGTAAATTAGATAGTTGAATTTTATATTTCGGAATACTTTTAAATAATAAGTTACTAAATACCATTTGCCGTTATCTTTTAGTTATTTTAAGATAACACTTAATACGTAATTTGAAATATCCGTTTTTAAGCGTTTCTTTTTATTAACGTTAAATAATCTTATTATAAGTCGGCTAATAATCGCATTTTTTAAAGTTTAAAATACTTCCTTTATTTTTTAAAAAATTCAAACTTTTTTCCCATATACTTTTTAATAATAAATTTCGTTAATAACTTAATTATATTTCCGTATCCCTTAATTAGGCTATATATATAACCCGTAAATCTTAAAATCTATCGGATATTTATAACGGTTATCTTAATAAGAATAAGCCAGTCTTTAACTGCTTTTATCTTAAAGGATTAAATCTAAATTTTGCCGGAAATAAAAATATATCCTAAAAAATCTAATTTCTGCATATACCATATATTTTTAGCTAAATTAACTCAAATATTTACTTCGTTTAATATCTGGAGCACTTAAGCAATTTATTTCTTATATTCCTCCAGAATTTCAGAAAAAATAAAGATATCGTCGAGATAAACAAATATAAACTTCTTCAGAAATTTTCTAAACGTAATTATAATTAAGCATTAAAAACTGGCGGAAACATTAATAAATCTTATAGACATTATTTTATATTCGTAAAATCCATATATTATTTTAAATGTTATTTTTTATTTTTCTTTTTTAACCATTTTAATACAATAATAACCGTCTTAAAAATCAAATACAATAAACCATTTAATTTTATTAATATTTTTCTTTAACGTATTTATAAAAATCAGAAAATATCCGTTCTTAATCGTAATATCGTTTAATTATTTATAATCAATTATTTTTTAACAACCAGATCTTTATTTTTATTAACTTTTTACTTTTTATCGTTAATTTTTAATACTATAAAAACAAAATGTTTAACGGAAAAATAAAAAAGTTAAATATATTTTTTAGATCACATTAAATATTTTTTCACCAAATTTTAACTTATTAAACTTTATATAATAAATTTTATAAAGTTTAAAATAATACTCTTTCTTAATAAGTATTTTATAATCTCATTAGCCATAAAATAATAATTTATAATTTTTTTTATATTTAAATAATCTCTTAAATCGTCGATACTTAGATAGTACTATGGAAACTTAATTTATTATCTAGATTTCCTTAATAATATAACAAATTTCTTAATCGTTTTTTTAAATAACTTATTTTTCCATAAAAATATTTAATACTTCCAATTAATATGTAAATTACTAAATCTAAACCATAATATTTTCAAGATAATATCATATCCGGAAATATCGGCAATATCTAACAAAATCCATTCTTAATATCCTTAAATCTTTACTAGGAATTTTTCAGTTTCCCGTAAAACTTATTTATTTTCGTACGTAAATAAACTTCAGTCCATTATACGTAACTTATAAGATTTTAACTTATATTTCCAAAAAATCTAATATTTTTTTGCTATTAAAAAACAAGTTTTTTTCGGTTCCTAAGTCGATTATGGCTTTAAACGTTTTGTTTTTATACCGCAAAGGAATTTCAATCTAATTACATAATCCTTTTATTAACTTACATAAGGTTTTGTAAATTAGGGCTTTTTAATACCTTAATTTCGAAGGCCTTTATAATTATTTAATTTTTAATATTATTTATCTTAAGTAAATCTTTATTTACAGGCCTTTTTAACCGCATATTTGATATATTAATTATTTTTATACCGAAACCATATTTTCTTATTATATTTGCATTAAATGTATAAAATAAAATTATTTTTTCCTTAATTTATCTTTTAGTTTTATACTTTTTAAATTATAAGGTCAAAAAATAAACCTCCGAAAAAGGCGTTCCTATATTTAGAAACTTATATTAAACATAAAATATCGGAAAATAACATAAGCATCTTTACGATATAACTTTTTGGTTTTATTTTAATTCGGAATATAAATAACAAAACCTAAGGTATTCTGGCTATCGGAGAATTTTAATATATCGGTATTTATCGTCCGGTTCGATAAATACTTTTTCGTTTTATCCAGGCCAAAAATCATTATTTTCTTTAATTTTGAAATAAATAAAATAATCGTTAAAATAATAAGTTATAAAATATAATAAATTATAAGGGTTTACCGTTAATTCCTTTAAATAAATAATACATTTTAGGAATTTGTAAAACTTTAAGGACATTTATTTATAATTACTGATATTTAGGCGAAATTAACCGTCCTTTATATATATTTTAGATTTTTGAAAATTAAGGTAATACTAGTATCCTAATTTTATAATTATTCTAGAAACCGTGTATTTTGGGTGATACTTACAAACTCTGATCTTAAAATCCTGGTAAACTAAATAATTTTCGTACTTTAGGATATTATTTCGAATTTAAGTAGTTATAGTAATAATAAATTCTAACTAAAAGAAAATCGTATTAATTTTTTTCTTTTTTTCTGCCTTATTGTCGATTTCTTGCTTAATTATTTTAACTTTTTTTTGGGGTTAAAAAATCCTTTCCTTTTTAAAGTTCCTTTTTGCAGAAAAATAACATTTGCTATTGAAATGCCCCTTTTTGCCATAATTAAAACACTTTACTTTGAACTTGTTTTTTTAGGCTTTTTCAAAGCGGCACTTGCTTTTTTTAAAGCTTGCCCTTATCTTTCTTGGTTCTGTTACTGGAACTTTTATCGTTATTTCGTTTACCGATCCCCTTTTTTTCGAAATACCGATTAAAAGTACGTTAGTTAACAATAATAACCTTATTTATATATTTTGCAAAAAATCCCATTTTGGGTTTTATATATAGTTTGTCCTTAACTTAAGGTTTTAAATTATCGTAATAAGGATAAAATAATACGTTTTTTAACAAATTAAAATTAATTACCAAACGATTAAATTTAATCGTATATTCGAATATTAACTTAATTTACCAAAAAAATAAAATTACTTAATTACATATTATTCTTTATCTGGATTTCTAAATAAAGTTCGTATTTTTTCCTTAAAATATTTGTATTTGTTAAAAATATAATTGGTTATATCCGAAAATTCGTCGGGATAATTTTGTAAATAATTCTTTTAATAAATTTGAACCATAAAAAAACTTTTCCGATAAATAGCTGAAAAATAACTATTATTCTTTAATAATCCTCCATCAAAAAACTTTTATAAAACTTAAGATAAAATTTGGCCTTTACCAAAAATCTTTTTACGTCGGTAAATCCATTATAAAATTTAAGGGAAATTGGTTTATAATCCTTAACGTCTAGTATTCCGTAATAATTAAAAAGCGGCACAATTTTTTCTCGTAATTAATTTACGCCACATAATAATAGGATTAAAACTTTTTATTACTGTAATCGTTCTTTTTCAAACAAAAACGGTTAAAAACCATTTCCTTAATTCCGTCCTCTAGGTAAGCCGAACTGCAAAAAAACCGGTTTTCTTTTTTTGGCAAGCTGAATATTTTCCTTTTTCAGGTTTTTAACCTCTTAAGCCAAAAAATCCAATTTTTTTTCTATAATAAATTCTTTTTCTTTAGTTAAACGCTTTAGTATTTTTCTTTTCTAATTTCCAGCTAAATACTTTTCCTTATCCTTGCTTATTTCAGCTCCTTATACCTTAATTATTTCCCTTGCCGGTAAAAATTATTATTAAGGTTAAAAAAAAAACTTCCTTAAGATCGAATAATAAAAGGTGCCATATTATTAATTACTTAAAAGATTTCTGCAATAGGTAATAAATCGTTTAATCTGGTTATTAATCTCTTACTAACTAATAACGGAAATCGGATATATTATTTATCTTTTAAACGTTATCCTATATTATTTTTTGCATTAAGTTCAAAAAAGCTTATACCCTAATTAAACGGTAAATTATTCGTTAGCTATTAATTAAAAAATTATCAAAATATAACGAACTTATTATATATCCACCTAAAGATATAAGCAGTATCTAAAATGGGATATTGATTTGTAGGTAATAATAAGGCGAAAATAATTTATTAAAATTTTATTCGTTAAAAAGATTTAAAGATTTTTCCTTTAATTAAAGAACGGTATTATTACTTTTAGATTAAAAGCTTAAATTGATAATTAAGGAGCGAAAAATTAAGTAGGTAATTATTTACATAAAAAACTTAAAACTTTATACCTCCTTTTATTCTGCTAGTATGATACTAATTTTTTAGATTTGTTAAATTACCTAGATTACTATGATCTATATGATCTAATAAATCAGTTAGATTATTTTAAATTACGTGACTTAAAGTATGGAGCTTTCCCTTTTTTGCAACCCTGGGGCCTCCAGAACGGGTCTATTCGGGGATCCGTAACAACTACGCAGTAAGGCAGATTACATAATAAATCACCAACTTATTGGTAGTAAACCAATAAACCGGATTATTAACTTACTAATAATAAACTAATAAGCCAGATCATTAATTTATTAATAATAAGCTAATAAGCCGGATCGCCAACTTACTGGTAATAAGTTAATAAGCCGGATTACGATATATACGTTTATTATTTCAATAGTTTAAATAATTTCAGTTTGCAATAATAATTCATTTCCTAAGGCACCTTTGGCATTACGAGACGTAATACGTTGCTGTATCCATTACTTAGATTCCCACGATACTCCTGCTAACACAAACCCGTACGACTAAAGTTTAATAGTTGGTTAAACCCCCTAGCCGTTACAGGTCACCCGTAATGTCTTCCAATATGTACGAGTACATATAGACAGCTGTAAGCACCAGGATGATTGCCACAATTGCGATCATTCCACCGATCTTTTGCCCTGGTGGCGTGATGGTATGGTGCAGCCATAACAATTACGCAATCGGTAGTAATCATAATTATTCGGGATTACCTCTGATCACTGATGATCACCGGCTTGGCAGTAATCACCGTCACGTAACCCGGGGGGTGGCCCGTATGATCCTTGTCTGACCGTTTCTTGAGGCCGAAGCTTGTTGGGTCGTAACATTATTACGATATTTTCTTTTTAGGCAGGTATTTAATATCGTAGAAGTTTTAACTATTAGTTCCTAATAGCTAGGAGGATATATCAAACCTAGCTGAAATCGATCAAATAGCTAAAGTTTAGCTTAATTTGATCACTTATTTAAACGAAGTTATTTTATGTACACCTGGTATCTTTTTCTTTTTAGTTACAGTTATATTTACGTATATAAAAGGAAGGTTCGCTATCCTCACCTTCTATCTAGGACCTTCTAAAGGTCAGGCAACATGTTAATCCACTTTTCTTCCGTTATATGCTTCTGTGTGTGATGTCAGGGTCTCATAGTTGTGTCATTGGCGTTTTGAGCTCTGCCCACCTTCTCGTGGGGGGGGGGGGGGGGAATTGCAGAATGGAGAGATTTGCTGAACAAGACGCTCGAATTTGCAGCGGATTTAATGCACAGGATAATAATCGTTTTGGTTGAGAGTACACGAGGAATCATCTAGTGCATGGATATCCGGGATAGTGCAGTATGTAATTTCTCGATTGAGCGAACGACGATGGGAGATACATTCTGGTTGGGCAAATAGATGTGATTTCGGATCCGTCATTTATACAGAGGGGCTCGGTCAAACAGGACTTGCTTGGGGGACCAAATGGGTAGTCGAAAAATCACAATGAATGCAGAGTACCGACGGTGCAAATTTTAGGTTGCACTTTTTCCCCTGCAGATCGGCCGGCTCTCTTACCGGCCCGGGCCGGGATTAAGAAGGGCTTGCCGCGCTAAGGTTGGAGTTACGACGGTCGCCATACTGTAGGCTCAGCCAGGGTTAGGAAATTAGATTTAACTTTAGGTTTAATTGGGTATTATGACGGCTGGTATGTTTACAAACTACTGTAGCAAGTCTTACAATTTATGGTAGTAGTTGCAGCGTAGGAAAATAAATAATAATAATAAAATAATTACGGTTCATAACAGTAACACATTGAAAATAACTAAAGTAATTAACACAATAAAAGCTAGAAGCGAGGGCCGAAACGATCAAGGGGCTGTTAAATATACAAAAGTTCTTGCCGTAGAGGTCGAGCTTCAACGTAAGTTGCAGCAGCCGCGGCCCCAATAGATCCGGTGGGACCGGTTGGTTGCCGCTTACGCTAATGGTGCAATCGGTTCTCAACTGAGGTTTTAGAGAATAGTGTTGCGGCCGCGTGCGCCCAGTACGGGATTCCGCTTGTTGCCTACTCGCCGATTAGCAGAGGCATGCTAACGGGCCAGATTAAGAAGCCCGAGGACCTCACGGAGCACTCGATAATACGCCATTACCCTCGGTTCCAGCCGGGCAATATTGGAATTAGTTTGCAGCTGGTCCAGCAGGTGGGGGGAGTGGCTAGAGAGGAGGCTGCACTCCAGCCCAGCTCGCCATGAACTGGACGAGGGCGCGCTATCGAGGCGTCCTGGGATGCCCACTATTAACCAGATACCCGGCGCCACGACGACGGCGCGGGTAAAGGAGAACAGCAAACAAATCAACCTTACGGATGAAGAAATGGAGCAGATCGACGTGGCCTTAGCCTGTAAATGCTTAAGGTTGTAGGACTTTTGTTATGGTGCAGGTACACTGACTTGGGGTGTATTAGTAAGAGTGGTGGTAAGGGCCGAAAAGGGCTTGTTTTGGGCGAGGAGGTGAGCAAGGTATAAATCGAAAATACTGTCAGGCCACGAAGATGTCCACTTTGTTAAGCCGTTTTAAAGATCTATAACCATATTGGTGTTAAACCAATACAATTCGAGCGCCCGAATTCTTGTCATATTTCAGTAAAAAGTAACGTGGCTTGTGGCCGGTATCGCAGAGTTCTCTTGTTATATCGATAAACAATACGGCTTGGATATAAATTACGGGTAGGAAAACAGATAGAAGTCTCTTTGTGTCCCTGAACCGGGTGCCGTGTTGAGTTTGCGATTTAGATATACTTGCTCGACAAGCAGACTACTGCCCGGTTGAACAGTAAGTAAAATGGAATTTAGGGCAATTGGGACTAGGAGATCCGATTACGAGATTACGAGTGTTAGCCGGGCAGGTGAACTATAGAATGCGAACTGAAAAAGTTACTTTAATCAGAGTATATGTATTCCATAGGTAGGCTCTATAAAAGCAACACGCGAGTTAAGAGCATAGGTAATTAACGAAAATAACAACTGAACTAAAATCCATCATAATAAAGAATTAAAATGTTATAGACTCGTATATAAATCGATAGCTTATTATTCCAAATCATTTTAAGTTTAAATTATACTTCTTTATTTATATACAAAATTCCTTTAATAAATTCTACGTCTAACCTTCTCCTTTAATTGCAAGAGAAGTACGAATTAAAACAGCTTTAAAAGCGACTTTTATTTTAAAGTAGATCTTTTTTATACTTGGCGTGTAGACTAGGTTACCGCTCTGCCGTTTACAAGATTTTTTCTTGGCCCCGAAATATTTGGGACTAGACTATGGGTTTAACCGGCAGGGGTTGTCGGTGCCCAGCCGCATTATCGGCCCTGTCACCGTCGCATGAGTGTAGATCATGTCAAAACAAGGACGTTTCTTGCAGCTGTAGTCCGTATAACCGGCAAACCCGGAGAACGCCTCCACAAGCCCCCGGGTAAGTAACGAAAATAAAGGAATTTTAATGTCCATATTCAGCCGTTAGCTTGTGAAGCTGTTGGGGCCAAGAGCCCGCAACGGAATCCGACAGCAAAGAATAAGTCAGCTTGGCCACCCCTTTGGTGCTGAGTCACCTTATTACAACATCAATCGCCCATGAGGCTACTTGGACGGCTAACTTTCCATAACCCATCCATACCAATGTTTGTCTGTAAACTAGCCATCTGAATACAGTCGATGATTCAGCGGGATGCGTCCTCTAGCATTCAGTTACTCGGCAGCTCTTGTTGGATGCGCTGTCGCTGACACGATACGTCTGTCCGCAGCTTGTCTATGGAGTCCACTCCAGGCTTCCCAGAGGCCCCTGTGTGTGAGCCCTTCTTTTTCTGGCCATTTGCCAACGCGAAACCAGGATAGTAGCACTGGCTCTGAGCGAGCGGGGTGGAAGGGACTGGAGTCTTGCACTCGACAAGCGTGCATATTTTCAAATGCCGAAGTTGGTGGTGGAATCGTGCTCATCACCAGTCAGAGATATGCGGATATCGTGAGCAGTCTCCCAGCTGAACTCGATGCCTATGAGGCATCTCCTCCGCCATTCTATGCTGCGGATATTCCCGGCAAGGGCGTCGGACTCATCGCCAATAGGACGATTCGCAGAGGAGAGTTTATCATGGTGCGGTCACCTACCATGATGGTGCAGGTGGCCGCGCACCTTGGACTCGACCCAGAAAATAGGGACATGCTCTATAAGAAGGCACTATCCAGGCTACCGGAAAGAGCGCAAGACACCTTCATGAGCCAGATGGGCAGAAATATTGGCGAAAAGATAGACATGAACGCCTTTCAGCTGTATGTCGACGGGAGGAACAATTCCAGCAGTCATTTGAGCTGTTATCCGGAGGTATCGCGTTTCAACCACGACTGCAGACCGAAGTAAGAATTCTTCCGTTACCCCTGAAACCAGCCGCGGGGCGCGGAACTAAACTGCTTGTTGTAGTATCCATTACCGCATTACCAACACGACCCACACGACTATCGCAGCCCGCGACATCTCCCCGGGGGAGGAACTAAGCATTAGTTATACCGGGCCGATGCTCCCGTGGCATGAGCGGCGGTTGCTCCTGAACAGTACATGGGGGTTCAACTGCACCTGTTCGCACTGTAGCATAAGCGCCGACGAGGCCACGGCTTCGGACGCTCGCCTCAGTACTATCGCACAGCTCACGGCAGACCTGGAGAACTTCTCCGAAGGCTCAGTCACCGCCGAGACGGGCGCAGTGCTCGTCGAACTGTACGGGCGGGAGCGGCTCGACATCCACATGGGCCGGGCGTTGACCCTCGCCGCGCTGAACTTCGCGCTGTTCGGCGACGTGGAGAGAGCGCAGGAGTACGCCCGCGCTGCCGTGCGGGCTGTTGACATGGCTCCCATCGATTTGAATTCTATGAAGATTCTGGCAGAGAACCCGAGGGCACATTGGACTTGGGGCAAGCGGAGAAAAGGTAAAAGGAGTTAAGGTGGAACCCCTTTTCTGGGCCACAGCGACCAACCAGCGAGGGTTGTTCTCGGAAACAGAGGGGGTTTTCGCCCCAGCTGGCTAGAGAGAGTCGGGAATTAATGTCATCTATTCGCTACCTTCTAAGCAGCTTCCTCTACCTTTGACTGTATAATTCACCATCCTCTCGGGCACCCTGTTGGGACAACGCTAGTCGTAGTAGGTGATGATGACTCAGGCCGTTGCATCGCCGAATTTACGTTGTTACGCCTATCACTCCTCGTCTCATTCATCGCCAGTGCTAAGTAATTCCCTACCGCCCATTAATGTCAGCCCCCCCATGCTGAATACGTTCATCGGTGTTTACTTTCAGATGGGGATCCGGGACTTTTTCTGACTTCCGGTCTTTCAGAACTCTGTGATGCGGAATATGGGCGCCGCACAGGGACCACGAAGCATCACATGCGATTGTATTGTACATACAGGGTTCTCGCAGTCCCAGAAGAACATCGCTGATGCTATACTTCATACGACGTGTTATACATTATTACCAATCCGCAGGCACTTTGTATGTCTCTAAAAGATTGACCTGCCATGCATTCGAAAGAATACTGTGTCCCTGATGGAATCTATCAGAACACTATAGTAATAAGGCAGCGCGTAGATTAGGTAATTAAAGCCCAAACCCAACCGAAAACAACTGAAATCCTGAAAACCACTCGCTCGGTGGATAAGCTTACGTCATCCAAGTAGGAATAGTCCATGGTTCGCCAACGTGCAATCTTCGCTATCCAAGGCCCTACCTTAACCATCGCTGCACCCTGTTTGCTTCTTCCCCTGTCCCAAGGAAACTGGCTGTTTCCTCCGCCCTTCGACTCTACCTTCGCCTCGTCTCCTAATCGACCTGGAGATGGACCGGAGCATTTGCAACCGGGCTGCATCTAACAAAGTTTTTCCCTTTTCCAGGGCGGAACTCAGATTGCGGAGCCCGGAGAAGTCTTCGCTCCTGTGACAGCTGATGCGGTGGTACTTGTCGGGTCCAGGAGGTTCGCATTGGGGCTTCACGCATTCGTCAGACGTGTTACCTATCACGTTGATGGATACCATTCTAAAGCTGTCCCTGAGTAGTTGTGTTCGAATTCTATGTCGTATGGTGGGATGATAAATGAGCTGAGACATATGAAGTAAGTGTTGTCTCCGGGTTGTCTCCTCTCTGTGATCACGAATCAGCAGGTGTAAGATGAAAGGGGTTGGTCTGTCGGTGTTCTTGTTGGTAAATAAGTGAGGAAAGTTTTAACTACACAGACTTACGCCAGGCTTGAAGTAGTAATTAGGCTCGAATAGAGCATTTGCTATATGATATTTAGGACTTCGCTCTGGAGAACGGAAAGAGCCATCTCCCGGAGCTAAAGGCAAATAGCAGCATAGGGGATAGACAGATCTGTGCACAAGCGTATGTCCTGATTGGTATAGCGGAGGAATGCAAAGCATGCTTGTATGGTATAGCCTAATACTTGCAAGCTAAATCGCCGCATTTCATCTTAGCCCTTGTATTTTGACCTCACCCACTGCCTCATCTCATGTTCAGCGTATGCGACTTTCCATGGAATTGGTAGAGGGAATGGTGACTCAGACATAATCGATATATGAGAGCCCTGAGACTGTTGGTATATATATGTGAATGAAATTGGAAACAGACACAATAAATAAAGGAGGAAAGAAAAGAAACAAGTTACGCCATAAAAATGATAGCATGACATCTAGTTTGAGGATGTGAGATTGTGTACCTGGCCTCAGGCTTGTTGCAAATGAATAATCAGCAGTGGAATGTAATCCTGAGATAATCCATCCCCATCATTGGGATATAGTGTGTATGACATTCTTTCATTGGAATAGCGAGGTTCAGCTGTATCGATGGTGCTTATGGCGCCGCTTTTCGTACACCAGGCCGCATACGTTGCACAGCGTGCCAGGCCCGTCTGGTCCATTTTGCGGTTCCGTGAGGCCTAACATCGTTATTGACGTCGTGAAAGCGACCTGCTCACGCTGCTCCTCGTTAGCTGCTGCATTTTTTTGTGATTCCTTGGCTTGGCTATACTTAGTCCAGAATTCGTAATTGAAATGCTCCTCGCGGTTAATTTGTTCTGCCCGATTTTGTCGCTTCGCATATCGTTCCTCAAAACGGATCTGGTCTTTACGACGGTATTCCTCCTTTTAAAGGTCGGCTTCCTTCAGGGGCCGCCTTTTTTTTTTCCTTTTTAGATTTTGCGGTCGCTGTTATATTCGTTATAAACGCTGTTTTAACTGCTGTAATTCTTGTTAATATTGCTCCCATATTAAACGTTAACCATTAAGCCAAGCCTGGTATTCCGATCGTAAACATTTATCAAATCCACAACCTTCGATTAAGGGTGCGTATACGTCTGGTTTAAGTCAAATATTATTGCAAAAACTCACTCCGTTATTTAATAGGTTGCCTTTGATTTCCGGATTTGTATTATCCGGCGCGCTATTATACCGCAATTATACGTAATTAATACGGCCGAATCTATAATAAATTACGCCGTAAATACATATCGTTATATTTTTAGCCGGAATATTTACCGAAAACTGAAAACGCACTTAAAGTATATATAATTAATTGTTAATAATAAATAAAGATCGGAATCCCTAAAAATATTTTACCGGATTCGGAAATTAGGCAATAATCCTGGTTACTAATAATTTTTCTTAAGTTTTCTAACTAAGTGGCCGAATTAACGAAAAAAAAGTATTTACGATATTAAAAAACAAAAAGATGAAAAAAGCTACCTTTTGACATTAATAAACGTTTTATAATAAAAACCTTCTTATCTTATATTATACATATAACGACTTGGGGTTTAACCAGCTATTAAACCTTAGTTGTACGGGTTTTTGTTAGCAGGAATATCGTGGGAGTCTGAGCAATAAATATAGTAATCGTATTACGTTTCGTAATACTAACGGTGCCTTGGGTAACGATATTATATTACAAACTGAACTTATCTAAATTATAGAAATAATAAACGTATATATTGTTTTCCTTTTTGGCTTAATCGTTTATAATTACATAATTAATAATAATTATAATTTTTTAGGATTACCTTTAATTATTAATAATTATTGGCTTAGTAATAATTACCGTTATATAACCCGTAAAATGGTCCGTATAATCCTTATCTAACCGTTTTTTAAGGCCAGAACTTATCCAGGTTATAACATAATCTCTCCTACTCCAAAATCTTACTTTCAATTTCTTTTTCTTTTTTTCGTTTAGTAAGTAACTTTTTTTTGTTTTTAATCATATCGTCTCGTATCTCCAAAATTCGTTACGTTTTTCGTTCTTTTACCGTTCATCGTATTAACCTTATCAAAACTTTTAACGAATTCGGATGCGAAATTATATTTTATTCTTATTATTTTTCGAAAAATATTAGGCACGAAATATTGGAAAATATATTAATATATAAACAATATATTAATCGAAGTCGGTCCTGTAATAATACCGGTATACTGCTTTTTGTTACAAAATATTTATCGAAAGTATTAACGTTTAAAACGTAAAAAAACGTTTACCGAAAAACGATTATTAAAATTTAAATGGCTTTATTTTAAGGCTTAACGTCATTATTAGGAAAAAATAAACGAAATTCTTTTTTATTTTATTCGTTTACGTAAATAAAAAAAGTTAATTCGTTCGAAAAGCGTTACCAAGGTATAACGTAAGCTTTAATTATTAAACGAATTAAAAAAACAAAAACGCCAGAAATAAAAGCGGCTAAAGGTTGCCGTTACGGCTACTACGTTAACATAGGTTACGGCTAAATGGCTTGATATCTTGGTTACCAATTGGTCGGTTATTAAACAGAATATACTTATTGTTATTAATAAATATTTTTAATAAAAATGAGGCGCTAATAAAGTTTTTAATAAGTTTTTAAATATTTTCGAAATCCGGGTGCTTTTTTTATTTAATCAGGTATTAGGTAAATCTATTTTATTTTCGTATATCCAAAATTTTCTTTACTTCTTATATTTATTTGCTTTTTATATCTCTATCGTATTATGCCGTATATACCTTAATTACATCTGTTCTTAATTTGAATAAAAAAATGTAAAAAATAAAATAAAATATAACTCTTAATACAAATTCTAATTAATAATTATTCTTTGCGATTTCTTTAGCGATTTTATGTAACCGATATATTTAAAATCGAGTTTTCTATTAGGTCGTTTTATTTAAATATTTTTAGTAAAAGAAAATCATTCTTTTTCTTTTCGAAAATGAACCTTTTTAACTTTTTTTACATATAATATTTATTTATTTAGCTTCGTACGAATTTTAACTCCGTTTTTATTTTTTGATATAACTGTCGTATATATTTTAACGTAAAAACTAATTTGGTATTAATTAAACCGTTATTATATATATTTTTGTATACTTTTAAAAGAAATCTACAATTTGCGTTTACTAATACTATTTTAATATTTTTATAATAATTGAAATTATAAATTAATTACGCAATTAATAATTTCTTAACCTAATTATTTTATTCGTAATTAATATAATATCGTAAATAAGGTTTTAAAAGTTAATTTTTCTGTTTTGTTTATTTATTTACTTAAGGTTTAAATACCTTAAATAATTTGCAATTTAGGCCGATTTATGTCGTTAAACCTTACGAAAATTTAAATACGAATATCGATCCTTTATTTAAGATAATTTCCATAAATAATCCATATATGTGAAAATTATTTTTGAAAAAAATATATATCATTTATTCGGCGTTAATATTTTCATAATATAATAAAAAATAACAAAATATAGTAAATCGGTTAACAATTACGAAAATATTATCGTAATATATATCCGTAATTAAATTTTTAACATAAGAAATTTAATAATAAAATCGAATGTAATTAAATATCATAATTATTTTGCGATTAAGAATAATTGTAATTTTTCATATAACTTATGTTATTAAATCTTTATTTTAACGCAAATATCGTATTGTTATTTAATTTTCTGTACCGTTATTTTTATTTTTTAAAAAAATATATACTGTAAAGTTGTTTTAAGGTTTTATAAATATTTGGATATCCGTATAATTAATATTCGCATATTGTTCGTATTAATTCCTTTTAATATTCTTATAGAATGTATATTTCATCCGTTTTTGGATTTTTTAAAAAATTATCGTTATATTATTACATCCTCTAATATATATCGTAATATACTGCTCGAAATATCGCAATTTGCTATAAACGTAAATATTCTTTTATAATAATATCGAAAATTATATAACTAATTTTAATTAATTTTTTTCGAAATTTAATTATTTACTGAATACGTTTAGTTTATTATTTTAAGCCCTTTTTATAAATAATAACGAAATCGGAATTTATTAATCTTTCTGTATATTTTAATTATTATTTTATAAATTTTTTAATGGTAATAAATCGGGTAAAGGTTTGATAATCCGTATAAGTTTTAACCTAATAAAAATTTCCATTTAAAAATACCTTAACTTTCGAAATATTATAAATATGGCCATAAATTCCTTATTTAAAATACCATAATTAAATTCGGTTTTTATTAATTTATACGAAAAAATATAATAAAGTAAAATTTGCTTTAATTATTTCGTTTTCCGATTATTACGTTTAATACGTAATCCGAAATATCGGTTTTTAATTTAACAAAACGGTTTGGATCCTACATAATTAGTATTAATTTGTTAATAATTACGTTCTTAATATCTTAATATACCTTTTCTAGATTTAGTATTTATTTAAGCTTTTTTTTCGTAAATTTTATTAAGGGTATAATTATTTTGCGACAATATCGAATAAATTTCCTATAACAATTAACGAATCTAAACAATACATATGCCTCCTTAATTATTATTAGCGTTTATTATTTTAGAATTACATGGACTTTTTTAAGTTTTATCTTAATATATCCTAAGGTAATAATATATCCCAAATATTTGATTTTTTATTTATAAAATTAATTTTTTTCCGTATTAATAAATAATTTTATGTTTTGTAAAACCTAAAGAACTTTATGAACGTATTTTACATATGCTTTCTCCTTTGCGGAAAAGATAAAAATGTTGTCGAAATAATAAATAACAAAAATATCGAAGTATTCTCGTAATACATAAATTATTATCTATTGGAATATTACTGGTACCTTCGTAAATCCTATTAATATAACCAAATACTTAAATAATTCGTATTTCGTTTTAAATGTTATTTTTTATTCGTATTTTTTAATCCTAATAAAGTTATATTTATTTTTAAAATTGAATACAATAAACTATTTAGCTTTATAAAATCGGTTTTTTACTTCCGTAATTAAGGATAATGCCGTTTAATTTTTAATAATGATATCGTTCGATTATCGATAATTAACTATAAGTCGCAATTTCTTATTTTTTTTAGATATAAAAATATAAGATATTTTACTAATAACTTTAAATGCTATATCCATTTTTTATAACCGATTTTCTAAGTATTCTTTAAAAATACGTGATTCGTTTTTGCTAAAGTTATAAATAAGGTAAAACTTTATCGAAGATCCTTTTTTAAAAATTATTTCACAATCTTATTTACTGTATTTTGGTAATTTTGTAACGAGTTTTTTCTGAAAAACTACTTATGGTTTTAATATTATAATAATATAATAATTAGAATTTTTAGCTTTTAAAGTTGTTATTATTATTATTTTAAATCGTTATTTAATTACTTTAATTTTGCTTTGATAATAATAACGATACGTCGTATTTTTCTTTAATATCTGTTTTTTATTTTATATCTTTTCCTTTTAGATAATAAGGTTTTTATCGTATCCTTATACCTACATTTATTATTGTTATCGATCGAATATTAAGACTTTAATTTTTTTTGTTTGTTAACAAAAAAATAAAACGAACTTTATTTAGCCAGTTTTATCGTTAATTAAAACTGCGTATTAATATATTTATAATAACTTTAAGATCATATCGTAATTCCTAAATAAAACGATAGCGAAATTTAATATTTGATATTGTCTTTAAACAAAACTTTCGAAATAATTAATTTCGCAAATAAGTTTTCTCTTATCGTAAACGAATTCCTAACTTTCGGCATTCATCGTTATATAAGGTTTTAACTTATATCTCTATAGCAATCTAAGCTTATTAACCATATCCGATATAATATAATTCCCGCCCAAAGCCTTGCAGTTCATTATTGCGGTATATTAATACGTTTCAATTCGTATATCCAAAGTAATAAGGTTATTAACGGCCTTTATCGTTATATTTAAAGCTTTTTTTGGAAGTTCCTTTTAACTTTTCTAGGTTTCATTATTTTACGGCTTTTTTATAAGTAACTTTTTTTAAACTTTTATTCGAAATTATCGACCGTTTTTTATGTTTTTTTCGTTTAACGCATTAAATTTTTATATTTATTATTATTACCGACGTATTATTTCTTTTAGCCGTATCAATTATTCTTAATCTTGCTATAATTTTTTGCTTTGTCGAATATATTGTTTTTGTATATTTGTAATTGCATTTTATTGTACGGTATTTTAATTATCGTTCTAAAAATCGCTTATACACTCCCGTATTTTTTCCTTAATAACCTTTTTTGGGAAAGTTTATAATAAATGTCAAATAAAAATAAAGATCCGTAATAACTTTTTAATAATACTTTTTTATTATACGCTGGATTAAGTCTTTTTCCGTTTAGTAATTATATTATTAATAATATTAAAAAAGGTTTTCTTACGGAATTATTCTTTTTCGGGCCAGCTTTTTAATTCGGCCAGCTATTATATATTTTCTAGGGCTATGGTTTAAAATTCTTAATATTATTATTTATCGTTTTTATTATTTCGGATACGGTTTAGAAAATCGAATCTTTTATAATATATACAGATAATCCGTTCGTAAATATGTTATTTTTATTTTTCGTAATCGGGATATTTTTATCGTTAATAATATAGCATATATTCTGCCGTATCGATCAGGGGTTCCGGGGTAAACTTTTTCTGTTTAATTCTAGTATTTGCATAATTATCCTTATAATGTTTCTGATTATATTTGCAATATCTATGAAGTTAATTTCTTGGCTTTTTGCATTTTTCGTTAAATTCTTTATTATAATAATCGTTATTATATGTCTTGCCATAAGGAGCCTAGCTTATATTTAGGCTAAATTATATTAATAAATTTATTTTCGTTCTTGTGATTTTTCTTAAATTATCCCTTAAATACAGGTTTCCAATTAACTTAACGGCGCTTTTTAAATTGTTTATACCATAATACTTTATATTCCATTTTGTTATAATTATAACATTTAATTTAGCTCCAATTTTTCTTCTAAGTAATTTCTAATACTATAAATTTTAATTTTATATCGCAAAAAATAGTATTACGTCGAAAAACGTTAATATTTATTATATATCGGGGTTTATTATCATTTTTTCCTTTAATACCTTTAATAAGTTTTATATATTATCGATCGTCAATTTAGCGTATTATAATAATATAATCCGATAAATAATTAGGCCGATTAATTTTAAAAATCTTTTGTTGTATTTTTTTATGGCCGTCGAAAAACTTAGTTATTAAAAATTTTTATTACAATTTAATTTAACGGTTAATTAAACCAATATATTACCATAATTAAATATTAATTCTTTTTATCGTAAATACTGGATTTACATTTCGGCTTTTAATTTTTCGTTTATTATTCCGAAAATCTTTATTAATATGTATTCAAATTATTCGTAATCGTTATAAATTTATATATCCTTTAAATTTGTTTTTTCGATTAATAAAATAATATAATTTTTATGTCCAGTTCGAACTAAATAACTGTATTTCCGGTAAATCGTTTAATTACGAATTTCATTCGTAATATAAACGTAATAAATTAAATAGAAAAATACTTAAAATGTATTCGGAATTATATTAAAAATAATTATAACTTAATTAAGGTTTCGTCAAAAAAGTTCAAATTTAAAAAATTTAAAAACCTTTTTTAATTTTTTGATAAAGTTTAACGGAACAATTTAACTTATTTAAAAGGGCTTTTTAATTTTAGAAAATTTTCTGTTTTTCTTAATATTTTTACAGGTAACTTAAGAAACGTTATAAAATTATTAGTATCTTTTTTAAGCTAAAAAATGTGTTTGTTTATAACATTTAGTCGTCGAAAAACTTCTTCGTAAAAAAAAAGTTTTTTTTTCCTTTTCGGATTTTATTCTAATATCCGGATAATCAAAAACTTAATAAAAAGGTTATTCGGATTATTTGATAATAAATATAACGCTAATCGATATTATTCAAAATCTAATAATATTACTAAACAAAATTTTATAACGTATAAAGGCTTAAAATTTAATTAATTATTAAATCTTAATCGTAGGGATTTATAGTGATAAAAGTATCGTAGAAATCTGAATAATAAATATAATAATCGTATTACGTTCCGTAATACCAGAAATATCGTAAATAACGATATTACATTATAAACTAAAGTTATTTAAATTATGGGAATAATAAACGTATATTTCTTTTTCTTTTTTGGCTTAATTGCCTATAATTATATAGCTGGTAATAATTATAATCTTCTGGGACGATTTTTAATTATTAATAATTATTGGTTTAGCAGTAATTACCGTTCCGTAACCCGTAAGGTGGTCTGTATAATCCTTGCCTAACTGTTTCTTAAGGCCGGAGCTTGTTTGGGTCGTATTAATACATTATGGTACGATACTTATAATTAGCAATTTATCTGGCTGTGACGGCTAGGGGGTTTAACCAACTATTAAACCTTAGTCGTACGAGTTTATGTTAGCAGAAGTATCGTAGGACTTTGTAGCAATGAGGTAACTCAGTTACGTCTCTTAATACCAAGGGTTAGGGCGAGGGAATGAGTACCCGTGGGTGACCCACGATGACCCATGGGTCCTGATGAATACCCATCGGATTTGCCAAGGACCCATTAGGTACCCATTGGGTCTTGCCAAGGACCTGCGAGTACCCAGTGGGTAAAACATTTGCACATAAAACAAATCGCGTTAATAATTTGGAATAATCCGAAATAATCTAATAAAATAGTAATATTAAAAAATTTGCAGCTAAGTTGCATAAAACTTTTTAGGTATCATAAAATCAAATAACGTTAATTTCCTTTTGAATCTAATCTAAATCTCGTTTAACGTTTTATTATTATTATTATCCTACGTATTATCCGAATCCTTATTATTTTACGCGTTATTATTTTGCGCGTTAATATTTTGCGTGTTATTATTTTGGGCGTTATTATTTTAAGCGTTATTGTTTTGGGCGTTATTATTTCGCATATTTTTTTTGGTACGTTTAAAACTTTAGTTATAAGTTTTACTTAAGAAAATATCAGGTTTTTTTACGGGAAGCCGTATTTTTTATTTAAGGTTTTATTAAGTTTTAATAACAACTTAAAATATTTTTAACTAATTATAGATTTTTTTAAAAATAATTCGGTTAGTGTAAATATCGGAGAAATTAGTTATTATGAACAATTAAATTATTTTAAGATTATTTTATATATAATTTATATTTAAATAATTCGATTAATACAAGTTCTGCTATTTTTCATATAGCGTTTATCGGAAAAATTTAAAATCGTTATTTATTATTGAATTATTACGAAATTTCCTTTATTAAACGTTAAAAAGGCGTTTCTGTAAGTAGTAATTTAGTATTTGTTTGATATTATTAGATTTTATGTAAAACGGCGGCTATATATATTAATATTATTTTAAAACTATTTTTTCCTTTTAAAAAATATTTATTATTAGGCAAAACGCGTTTTTTTCGCCTTTTAAAAAAAGCTGAGCCCTTAGGTACTATTTTCTCGGCCGAGCACTTAGCCATTACTTTTTTAGCCGGGGGTTATTTTATAGTACGGGGAATTCTTTTTAGCGATAAATAGTTTTTTAACCTTAAAGTTAACTGGCGAGCCGTTTACTTAATATGCGCCATTTTAACTATTATTACAGTTAATTAATTATTAGTACATAACTATTTTGTAATTATTTTAATAGAACTTTATTATTGCAATTAAATTTGTTATTATAATGATGTAAAGTTATGAATTACAATGGCGGTATAATAATAAATAAGTATTTTGCGAATTTTAATTATATATAAATATAAGCGAATTTTCGGGGAAAATAAAATATATTATATAATATAAGATAATTAAAAATCTTTTTTAAAATTTATATAAATTTCTTATTTTATACAATTTTATTTCCTTATTGTAATAACAATAATATATATAATATTATTATTTTACGATTATTCCTCTAATTCTAACTTATATATGTAAATATGTTTATAACAAAAATAAATATATTATATAAGAAAAATAAATAGTAAATAGAGAAAAAATAAGTTTATATCGAATTTAATCCGCCCGTAAAAATTACGAATATATTAACTGTATTACCTATCATCTTAATTTAATAATTACGTCCCTAATTTATTATAATTATGATAATAAATCTGAATTTTTCCGGAAAAACGGCCAGTTTTAAATAAACGTTAAAATTTGACTTTTCGAAATCTTATACGTCTATCTTTTAATAACTGTTTTATTTTTTGGTATTAGTTAGCCTTTTTCTTGTTTTGCGAAATTAATCCTTTAATGTACTTTTTTTAATGTTAAAATCCGCTTACTCTAATAATTTAACCAGCATATGGACATTTTCGGAATACCTCATTTTCGTTTTCGTTATTTTCGGTTTTATCCGGATTTTCTGAATCGTTATTATATATTTCGTAAAGGTTATCTAATAATAAGTTATTTTAATCCAATACCTTTCTTAAGGTTTTAATAAACTAAATTTAAAATATTTTCCGCATTTTTTCCTTACGTTTTTCGAATTCTTTTCAGATATAAATAAGGTTATTATTATTGTATATAAGATCGTTATCCAAATTAAATGCTTTTCTTCGGATATAAAATAATATGATTAAAGTTAATTTAAATTATTACGGTAATATTAATTAAACTTTAAAATAATATTTTAACTAAACAAAATTCTAGATACGTTTTATAAATGCGAAAAAATATTAAATATATAATAAATTACGTATAAAGTAAATAGAATTAGGAAATATGTTATTAATCAGTTATTATAATATTCAAACGGTTTTTTTCGAACGGATAACTAAATAATATAATTCAGAAATAATTTTTAAAATATTAATTAAATTATTTATATTCGTATTAAAAATAATAATTAATAATATGTTCTTACGGATTATAATTAATACGGTATAACGAACCCCTTTTTTAGGATTTAAATTTAATAAACATATTTCGATAATGCTTTCGTAATTTGAAATCAAAATACCTATTATAGATTATATATTCCGTTTATTATATTTTTCCCAGTACTTTTTGTACGTTTGCTTAAAGTATTTAACGACGTTTCTGTAAAATATATTAATAAATCATTTTAATTAAAAATATTCTGATCAATCGTTAAACTAATGACGAAATTTAATAATCGTTTTATATAATAATAAATAAATTAGAACGGAAAAATAAATTAACAAATCATTATTGATAAATAATTTATTAATATATTTAAAAACTTTCGAAATTGTTAACTTGGTACTTTTCCGTAAAAGTAATAGCCATATTAATAGTTAATTACTAAATTTAGAAAATATTAGTTTTTTTCTATTTTTTATTTTTTTTTAATTTTTTGGTTTTTCATCCGAGCAGTATTTTTAATAAATGTCAAAGATATGCTTTTCGCATTTACGTAAATACTTAAACATAATTTTATACTTACCTATTATATAAAAAATGTAATTTTCTTGGAAAAAACCAAAATTATTCGTTATTTACATAAGATTTTTAAAAATTATATTTAAATAACGAATAAATTTAATACCGTTAATGGGTAATATGTAACCCGTTTTTTTAATAATAAATATTTGCATATAAACTTTTAAATTATGGGGTATATTTTTAAAATATATAATAAAAAGAATATTACCGAATTTTAACGGCCATAAACGTTACGGATTATTTGAAATACGTTTTTGTAATCCAAAATTTTATTTATAATTATATCTTATTAGATTTGGAAAAAGAATCTTTTTTTGTGGAACCCGAAATAAATATAGATAATAAATACACGTAATTAGAAAAATAAATAATTATTTTATAATTATTTTAAAAAATACGTACCTGCATAATTATATGTTCCTTTTTCGGGTTTATAATGTTTTTGCCCTATTTCGGCAAACTTTTGAATTTTTTGTTTTATTCGCCTAAAGCTTTTTCAGATTTATTCCGTAACTTTATGCTATAAACCTTAAAAAAATTAATAAATGCACTTTATAAAGCATACGACATATATATATGATACCGAATCTTATTTACATATTGGAATTTGTCGCTTAACTTTCGATAAAACTATTTTTGCATAATTATTTATTTAGTACCAGGGCTATTATTCGCAGTAAAAACGCGAAATCGGTCGGTTATTCTTATCTTTCTTAACTAACGTAATAATTTGTCGCTATTAAATTTACTTAATTTAATGTTATAAAATTAAATATCAACTAAAAACAACGCTTTTTTTATTCTCGGTTAATCTGATGAATAATAATCTTTTAAACAAAATATCAAATAAACCGTATTCGAAATATTATAATTAATTAATATACAATATTTTAAGAAGATATCCTTAAGTCCATATTTAATAACTGTGTTAATAAATATCCGTATATGCTTTATATATATTTTTATTACTAATAATTTAAAACCGTTATCGTAATATAACATTATAGTTCGAAAATATTCATTTTAAAAACCTCTAATAAGCAAATACTAAGTAATAAAATAATTAATTGAAAGGATTTAATTAAAATTACATTTTTTAAGTAATATTAAATCCTAACTTTAATAAGTAAAAATTATTTCAAAATTATTATCTTTAAAAAAAGAGAAAAAGCTAAAAATAGAAAAAGCCTAATAAACACTTATTAATAAAAAATTATATAAGAATGATTTTAAGATTATTTTAAATTATATACATATTATAATTATATTAACGACCTTTTTATTAATCATTAAATCCGTTTACTTCATTTTTTTACCGCATATATTATTACGTAAATATTTTTTTATAAAATTTATTCCTTTTATTTAGAAAAAGTAAGATATATAAAATAATATCCATATTGCCGACACTTAATCTTAAGCTGTCCAGTTATCCATTAAAAAACTTATATGTTTTTTCAATATTCCGAATTGCGGTTTATTTCATTAAACATGCTAATAATTTCGTTTAATAAGTTTTTATTATTTTTGCTATAAACGTTTCTTTGACATTATAATTGCCGCTGGAACTAAACCACCCAATCCTTGTATTAACGTTTCCAATATTCGTATGATTCCCGGTTAACAATAGGAAAATCGGTTCCCTATTATATCTGGAATTAATATTAGTTCTAATAATTTGGCTTAATAAAACGGTTTTTTTAGCTGGGTAAATTCAATACGTTAAGTTATTTTTCGTTCGGTAATTATTAGTTAAATTATAAATGCTAAAGCTGCGAATTTAATTTTCAGATATTTTATTTTTAATTCGAATTTATTTTAATGGGCCTTAAGTTTTAATATTTTCTATTATTAGTTTTGAATAAATAAGTTTCGCTAGGTATTTCGTTATTATTTTAATTATCGATAGCAAAATCTTTGGAATTATTATTTTAATTAAGCTTATGATTTTAAAAAAAATATTTTATAACGATTTATTATTATCGAAATTATTATCGCTAAAGTTAAAATTCTCGAAAATTTACAATATTATTTCCGCCTTATAATAAATTCAATTCAAACCATAATAAAAATTCTTTTTGTAATAAATGGATAATTAACGAAAATAAAAAAATATAATCGAATTACGTAAATAACTGGCGATATAAGGTGTTAAAATTACGTATTAACTTTTTCGAACGTCTTTTATTTTTTTCTTTTTATTAAACCTTTGTAATAAAGTTATCTACCTTATTTAATCCAATTCGAACGTAATATTACCGAAATAATATAATGGCAAAATTGCCCGTTTTAGGAAATATTTTAAATCCTTTACGAATTAACGATACCTGAAACGAATTTAACCAAAATTTTAATAATTTCATTTTTAATTTTCCCCCGTTACCCAAATTTATTGAATATTTGCTTATTCGAAGTACAGTATAAAATAAGCCCGTATTATAAACTGGTTTTACTCTTAAATCGCCAAAAAACATTAAATAAGCCGATAAAACTTTAACTAAAAGTACTTACACATAAGGTTCGGCGTTATAAACAAAAGCATAATAATAAGTATATAGCCCAAACTATTTCATAATTATTTTATTATTAATATTTTCCAATAAATATAGTCCGCAATATTCGGAAATACCAAAAAAATATCCGCTTAATTTTCGAGAAAATACTATTTTAGCGTATCGTTCGGAAAGTACTTATAAATACACCATTTCAATTTATGCAAATAAAGGCGTTTATTATGGAAATATTATAAAAAGTTGCAAAAAGCTTTTTAATTTTTTTATTTTAAAATAATTATTTTTATATTATTAATAATAAACGAATAATGTTTTAAATAAAATATATTTACATTATTTAAAAGATTTACTTTCATTGAAATATAATTATTTTCAAAACAGTTTTTAAGCTTTTAAAAAATTCCAAAAAAATAAAAGGTATTTTATAAATTATTTTAATTAGCGCTTATTTATATATTTTAAATATTTATTTAAAAAACGCCTAAAATTAATTAATGTTATTTAATTAAGCAAATCCTATTTTAAATTTTAGAGGTATAAAATTCCTTATTAATAAGTATTTAAATTACGTATATTTTATATAAATTCATATTTTGTTAAATTTTTGCATCTATTAAAAATTTTCTATTTTGTTTTTAATTAATCAGTTACGTTTTTTATTTTTAACCTAATTAAATCCTATTATTTTGTTTTACTATAATACTTTAATACTTGGTTTCCGCTGCTTAATTTCTAATATAATCTTAAAATATTCGAATTTAAGATTTTTGGTTTTTGATTCCGTAATACCTCTTATATTTAAATATCGGAAATCCGACGAAATATTATTTTAAAATCTGCATACCAAAACGGTTTGGACGGAAAAAGCCAATATTTCAGCAAAATAAAATAATATCGAAAAGGTTTATTATAATTTAATGCAATAAATTAAACGCAAATTAAACAATTAAAAACGTTTAAATTTATATGTATCTTTCGAAAAACAAATCAAAAAAATATCATTATTAAATATGAAATTAATACTTGTTAATAAGTAGTATTTTATGATTATTTTAATGTTTTATTAATTATTAATAATTAAGCAAAATAACGAAATTTTAATTAAACTAAAACAAAATACGCCGAAACTAAAAGTTTATTCATAATTTCAAATAATGGCGATAAAATATATATCAATATTAATAATAAAATAGCCGAAATAATTTTTAATTAATATTAATATATACGATATTCGTTATAATTGTATCGTTAATCATCTGGATAATTGAATATCTTAATTATTGGCAAATCTTATTATACCTTAAGTTACAAAACTTTGTATAACGATTTAATAAATAATTATTTGCCTTAAATATTTTTTAATTATTTTACTAGTATTTTTAATGCTTATTTCCAGCTTAAAGAGGAAATAATTTATTAAATATTTATGCAAAAAATTATACCGAATTTCCATATACCTATTACGTTAAATTTGCTAAATTTATTATTAACAGAATTACGGATTTTTTAATATAATTCCTTCATATATTTAATTATTTTTGGCAAATAATACCTTTATAAACTCCAACGATTTTAATATTAATATTAAGGCTGAAAATATTTAGCAAATTATTTTTGCATTTCGTTTTATTAATCTTAATTATTTCCGAATTATTTTATTTTTTAATTTTTTAATGTGATTTTAAATTATTTTACGTTTAACGTTTAAAATAATATTATATCGTAAACGATTTATACTTTAAGTTATATTAGTATTAAAATAATTTCCCTTTATTTTTCGAAATTAAAAATATTTACTTATAAAAATATTTGAGCCTTGGGTATAATTTTTAACGGTTATGCACAATATCTTATATTTACGAAAAAGATTTTTCGTTATATTACTTAGCCCGTTATAAGTTTTATGATATTTGTATTTGAAAAAAAGAATATCTTTATTAAATATTATAAAAAAATTAAATTATATAAAAAATTACCGCGGTTTTCGATTTTGGCGAATTCGAAATTAGAAAAAACGGTTTGCCCGTTTAGTTACGTTAAAGTTTAACGTCATAAATAAATATGTTAAATAAATATTTTAAAATACATATAGGGGGGTATCCGGTTTATTTAAGATTGTACTGTATTTCATTACCAAAGGTTACCGGCTTTATAATTTGACGTAATAAGGCCAAAAAAAACCATTTTATATATTATTTCGATACAAAAATTCCGCGGCCTTATTCTTAAAATTTGTTTTTAACGTTCGAACCGTTTTTTTATTATAGGCATATTATGGGAAATTATGGGATAAGGTTTTAATAACATTAAAAAATTTAAATAAAATTAATTTTAAATATATAAAAACAATAAGGATTAATCGGATTTTGAAATTAACGTATTAATTAAGTACATAAAAACATTTTAAAAAATTTATTAAATAAGGTTTTTAAAAAAGGGTTCATGTTATTAATTACGTTTATGTTAAAATTATTTCTGCCGTATTCGATAACGCGAACCTTAGGTTTCGCATAAGCAAAAGTTTTCCGCAAAAAAAGCTAGGAATAATTTAAATTAAAGGCGGTTATGCCATTAGCTTATTAATTACGACGTAAATAACTTTCTTTTTTTTCTCGTTAAATTAGGTTTATAAAAATAACTAGTTGTAATAAATTTGGTTTTTTATATAAAATAATTATTTTTAATTATATTTAAGCAAAGATTAAATTTACGGTATTATTTATTTTGCCCTAAAGTAATATATATTATTTTTATATCATAATAATTATTTTAGTTTATTTTCTTATTTTTTCTTAAATAAGTTTAAAATTTACATATTTTGTTAATAGGCAATCGTAAGTACTTAATAAGTCCTTGGTATTACCTATTAGATACCCGCGGGTAATGCTAAGGACCTATTAGGTACCCGCGGGTAATTCTGACTTGCGGGTAATTCTGACTTGCGCCAAGGACCCATGGGTCACCCATGGGTCTTTGGCATTACCCGCGGGTACTCGTGGGCCGTGGGTAATTTTCAGTGGGTGGTTCCTCTCTTACCCTACCAAGGGTGCAGAAGTTGTATTGCAAGCTATTGGTATTGATGAGTGTTGCAAGCTGAAGCTATCTAAACCATGGAAATAATGAGCGTATTATACTTGGGCTTAGTTCTCATTAATTTTAGGACTCGCTGGACTCGCCAGCGATCCTCGCGATCACGTGACTTGAAGCGTCCCACTCTTTTCTGACTGTTTCTGGTCGTGCCAAGCAGTTGGGTTATAACACCGGCGTACTAATTTAAAGTTTTGATAAGGCGGTAAAAGGATAATTAATAAATATCAAATAAAAATAAGTAAAATCTCGGTACCAAATTCTTACCTATATATCCCTTAGGTTGTATTAGTATCAAATCCAAATCGAATATTAAGTACGATGCTAAATTTTACAACGCTTTTAAAAGATGATCGCCAATATAAATATTATAATTCGCACATATGAAATTTTAATAGCTCGTAATTTTATTTATCCAAAATAATAGTTATAATTATAAGTTATTCCCTTAGGGAATTGGTTTTTGCGTTAGGCTAAGTAATCGTTTTTAATGCCATTTTCTTATATGTTATTTTCGTTAATTAATTTTTAATTATTTTAAAATTATTAAAATACGTTATAGCATGATAAAAAAATTAAGTAACGAACCTTTTATCGTTTTTAAGGGTTTTAAACACAATAATTAACATATTAAGCACTTTATAATAAAAAAGGTTTTCGACTTAATTATCAACTATGGATTACGGAAAGCTAATAAAGCGAATTTCGACAGTTTTTAATCCGAATACCTATTTGTTACGAATATCGGGTTACCGCTATTTACGCTATTCTTTACCGCCTATTTCCGGATACGACTTATATTTTTCGGATGTTAAAACGACGTAATTTTACGTTTTTCGAGCCCAGATTTATTCACTTTATTTAGATCCGCAATTTAAGTACTAGGAATTTTATTCCTTATTACGAGATATTTGCAAATCTCGATATTTAAAAGCGTTTTCTCGGATCTTATCCTTTCTGCCTTAGGCTGTTTTTAACGCTAGCAGTAACTGAACCAAGATATGTAGGCTAGCTAAATATAATTATAAAAGTTAAACTTCCGTTAAATTTTGCAGTTTATTATTAATATTACCGAGATTTATAACGTTACATATATATTATAATTATCATAGATAATGGTATATATTAAATGCAAATTCGGTTTATATTCTTTTTTTGCTTAATACAAAAATAAATTTACCGTGTATAATAAGTTGACCAAATTCTATTTAAAAAATAATAATATTTTGATAATTCTTATTAAATATTAATTTTTTCCGTTTATAAAACTTGAAATAAAAAATTATTAAGGCAAAACTTTTCTTTTTTTTACTAGTTTTAAAAGGGTAACTAAGTAAGGGGAAAATATTTTACAATTTGTTTGATTATATCGGGCAGGGGATATTATAAATGCAAAATAATTTTAAAATATTTATAGTGGTTAAAAACGGACCTTATTATTATACCAAAGACAAATAATTAACGCCAGGCGTATAGCAGCATTATTCCCATTTTTCGCCTTATTATCTCGTGATCTTAAGGAGTTATACGTATGCTAGGCCATGATCGTGAATTAATGTGCCAGAAAGGCCTGGACAATATCTTTAAGGTTTGCGCGTTTGGTAAAAACGATCAAAAACCAGTTGTAATGTGCCCCAAATACTATCCTTAAACATTTCGCGGCGGTACCCGCTGTAATAGGGGTAAACTCTGCCGCCCTGTGGAACTGAGATAAGAACTTTACGTGCTAATCCAAGCAGCTTGTCTGAGCTGAATTCGCGGACGCGGATGAAATGTTCCCATGCGTGGTACAGTGGGGATGCAAAAGTCTCGGTAAATTTCTGCACGCTCCACAAAAACGCCTATTTCTTCCACTTCAACGCCAACACCCTTTATACTTCAAATATGAATAAACAACCCAATTTGGGTCCAATTGCTTCGTGAAAAAAATAATTACCTCATACGAGAACAAGATGGAAGTCAAAAAAAGATTTAGGCGACGGCTTTACCGAAATCGCGAGAAAATACGGAGTGTCTCCACTTACCATCGGGGGCGTCTGTGATTGCTATACGCGTCAAAATTCAGCCTAATTTGCGCCATATTCGGGTCGCCCATATAAGCCTCGGCCGGTTCAAAAAAGGTATTTATGGCGATCTATTAATTTTAATCCATTTATATTTATTTTTAAATTTTCTAAATTATGTTATTTATATATCTTTAAATACATTTTAAGGCCGAGGTTTCGGCGGAAGGGGATAATATATAAATATATATTTTAACGTTTATTTTGACTTCGTAATATGCGAAATAAAGGTTTTTTTATGCTTTGGCATACCGCGATAAATCTCCGAATAATGGCGAAAAGTTTTATTTGGCGACGAAACGAATATTGTCAGATATAAGGGATATCAGTTGCGTTGTTGTATTCAGCTAATTGCGTGCGTTCTCGCAACGTGTACCACTTTTATGTAGCTTAATAACGGAGTATACATATTCCGATCAGAAGATGATCTTTCCGTATTTGGTATGCTATAGCACACCTGGGTAGCTGATACACCCCCTTAACGCCTTAAAGCATTCAGGGCGTTAATTATCATTTTCACCATTTCTTAAAGTTACAGTAATCCATTCCACCTTTCTTCCGGCGATTAAGTTCTCCTAATTAATCAAATCCTCCTTTGAAATCAGCCGTAAAGTATTTCTCCGTCGTTCGAAAACTTCCGTAATATCTATCAGTTTTAACTGCTTTTTAAAGTGCTTAAAAGCTTTCGTAATAGGGCTTTCGTTAATTCATTTATTAACATATTATCCGTAAATATATAATTTATTTTAATTAGATTTTCTTAGCTGTTTTTCCTAATTAATAATTATATATATTAATACGTTGTAATTTTGTTATAAAAAAGATATTTACTTTATTGAACCGTATAATTTATAAATTATCGTATTATATATTTAACGGTCCTGTTTTTAGGTCAATTCTTAACTTTATAATTAATTAAAAAATAAAAAAGGGTTTTTTAACCACTTACGTACAAAATAATAATTCCGTTTCGGTTATAGAAATAATTATTATATTTTATTGATTTGCTTTTTACCCAATTAATTTTCCAAATAACTTAATAATATATATATTTAGGAATTTTTTAATCGACAATATTATCCGTAAAAAAAATGTCGTTTTATATATTTATCGAATTTTCGCCGCCGAATTAGAAAGCCTATAGTTTAATACCGATTAAATATCATCTAATTCGATTAGCTGTTTTATAATATGTAATATTAAGATTTAAGTTAAATCGTATTAATCGGGATACGGCAAAGGATATATTGAGTCAGGTACAAACCATTACGTATAAAATCGAATTTTTTTTAATATTTATTAATCCAATTTAAATTCGTGAGATTAAGGTTGAACAATAACTTAACGGTAATTATCGGCGTATTCAGAAAGTTATTTAAATATTTTTTACAAATAAGGTTAATTAGTTTATTTATAAAGTCAAATTAATATAACCAGATTTCCCGTTTAATACAATTTTTAATTCTTTCGATACTAACGAATTATTAAAGGTTTTTACTTTTTATAAAGATGTATTACTTTTTAATTTATTAAATCGTTTAATTAACAAGATCTTAGCTTTTCTGACGGTATATTACGATAATATTATTAATTTAAAAAAATACCCCTTAATAAAAGAAATTACAGGGCTTATAAGGAATAAGATTATATCTTACGTTTTTTAAGGTGTTGATAAAATCTTTTTACTATAATAATAATAATATCTTTAAATTATATAAGGCTTTTTTAATTAATAAAACTTTATTACAATATAGGTATTTCGAAGGCGTTTTTATATATATGTCGTATGGTAAATTTACGTAAACGAAACGTTAATAACGTTATATTGCTTAAGTTTTAAATCGAAACGGATTACGATAATAATTAACGTTCGGAAAGGTTTTGGGTAAATATAAACGTATATATATTGTTATATACGTTTTTAAATTATTAATTATTACCTATTATACGTTATACCTTGTATTTCTGTAATTATTTATCTTTATCGAATTTATAAACATATATTTATATATATTTTGGGACCTATTTCCCTTTAATAGAAAGTTAATTAATAATTTCTTGGGACTTTATATCTTTTTAATTTTATAAACAAGCCTTTTCGGCTTTTAGAAATCTTTACTTTAGCAGATATATATTTAGTTTTTTATGGCCTTACGGCGGTAAAGGTAAATTATACTAATATATCTGGTTTTACAACTGGAATACTTTTTCGTATATTAATAGATTATAGTTTTTTCTATTAAGACAGCGCGTATTTCGGGTTATTAATTTCCTTAAAGTTTCGTAACTTATCGGCTGTGTATTAATCGTATTAATAAAATAGGCTTTAAGCTTTACGTTAAACGCGGTTTTTTATACTTTGTAATTATATCGAAAATTATTTTTTAATACGAGATATACGGTAAACCTTTTTTTAACCGTAAGATATTTTCGTTTTTTACCGTTACTCTGGGTTAAATAATATGATGAAAATCTAGGCTAACCTTTATTTTTCCTATCGGCATAATAATCGAAATAATTATTAAAATACACGCTAGGAGAAAAAATATTTTAAAAGACAGGAATAATTCGAATATAACGATCGTATAAAGATAATCAGTTTTTTACGAACAAATTTATTTTAGTTTATCCTGTACCTTTTTTACGTTAATACCGTTTTGTTCTATAATTTCCGGTTCAACTAATATTTAAACTCTTCTGTTTAGGTTTTTATTTTCTTTTTATATATGTATATTTAAGTGGTTTATAACTTAATTAGGAATAGATATTTATCGAAATATGCGTTATAATTTGGTTTCTTTAATATAAAAAAGTTTTTTTTAAATGCTTAATGTTTTCTGAAAAAGTAATTTGTTCCTTAAATTATACGTTTCGAATAACGTTAACCTTGTTCGTTAAAGAGTTCCAAATATCGTAAATATTCGTTAATCGGTAACCGATAAAATAGCCGATTTAAATTTTTAAATTTAATTTGTAAAGGATTTTGTTATAACGGTTGTTGTTATAACATAAACTATATAATCGTAAATTTGCAAGAAAGATTATTAAGGCTTATAATTAAACAATATTATACCGTCCATATATGCTAGGTAAATATATTAAGCCTTATAGGGAACGTGTCAAAAAAAGGCATATTTAGGCGTTCAGTTATATAAGTACATTACCGTTTTAAAAATATATACAATTAAGAATAATAATAATTTAAGGTTATTTCGTATTACGGTTTTTTTTAATTATATCCCTTAAACGCTTTATATTCCCATATTAGGTTTAGATAGAGGGTATTAATGGTTTTAATTTGATATTAAAATGAATCGATTATAATATATTTTAAAATATTTAATTTCTTAAGATTTTATTATCTTATTCGATTATTTACGAAAAAACTTTGTTCCAATTCTTAAAAAAGCTTAAAAAACACCGGGATACATTAAATAAAATATTTTATTTTTCGTTTTTAAAGTATCTATCCCAAATATAAATTAATTATCTATCGATAGCAAATATTACGTATTTGTATTTTTTCAAGTCTTTTTCGAAATCCGTAAAATCGATAGTTATTTTTTGACCTAATTAAAAAATACCTTTCTTTTATATATAACGTATTTGTCTTTTATCTTTCGTTTTGCTATATACTTGGTATTCGACTGTTATAAGACCTTTTAGTTATACCTCTTAACATAGAACGGAAGTTAAGCGATTATTTTAAGGCCTGGATAACTTAGACCTAAATATTATATGCTCTTATCGCCGGTACGTAATGATTTTATAGTTTTTAAATTAACGTTTCGTTAATAAATTGTAAATATTAAATTAAAAGTTATTATATCGATAATTTGAAAAATAAATTAATTTAATTTATTTAGTGATGTAATAATAACCTAATTATATTTATTTCTAATATAATTATTAATCCTTTTATGATCTTATTAATGTCCTTTTTTCCAGAATTATCGGAATAATTCTATATTGTACACAAAATAGTTATGGTGAGTTATATCGTATAAACGTAACGCCTTTATCCTGTTAGGGCTTCAAAATAACATATTTATCTATTTATAACCATTAATCGGGACGAAATTATTTCCAGAATATATTCCGTTACCTTATATAATATGTTTATAATTAAGGAATTTTTTAATCACGTTAAAGATATATATCATCGATCCTAAATCCAGGGTAAAAAAATTCCTTAAGGGGTAAAACAAAATACTTATTACGCCGCGCGCGCGTAATTAATTAGAAAGTACGTTAATACCTGTTTAATTTCCTTTAGAAATTATTCCTTTTTTAGGTAATTACTCTTTTTATGCTGTTCGATAACTAATTAATCTTTTTCTTTAAAGATTAATTAAAAATCATGTTATCCTTTATATCAGTAGTTATAATTTCGTGAAAGCGGAAATTCTTTGCGGCTTTATGGGGAAAAATATAATAATATTGGAGTAATTTGTAATAAAGGTATATATAAGCCTTATAACGGATACTCTAAGAATCCGATTCGTTACGTTTCCGCTTGCTGTTATTTCGGTCCGAATATAAACTTTTACGGCTACCTCGTTTTGGAAATCGCCCTAGGGCTTTGCCCCGTAACTATCGGTTAGTAAATTCGGTTTCGTCCTGATCAGGATGGTTTTAATTAATGGGGTTTACGGGAGCCTCGTAAAAAATCGGAAATATTGCCTTAAGATTTCTTGACGGTTATTAATAAGTTATATTTTAATGGTCCAAAAGGCTAACAGCCATTTCCTAAGAATTAATCGTCCTATTATCGATTTTAACTTTTTTCATTATCTGGAAGATAATTATTTAGGTTTTTATAATAAAGGCCAGTACTGTATACAGGTCGTTAATCTGTATAATCGTTATTTTCGTTTTTGGAATACCGTATCGCTATTCCAATATAACGGCTTAGAGTTTAACCAACTATTAAACCTTGGTGGTACGGGTTTATATTAGCAGGATTATCGTGGAAATATAAGCAATAAATATAATAATTGTATTATGTCTCGTAATACCAAAGATATCTTAGGTAACGATATTATTTTACAAGTTAAAACTATCTAAATTATAAAAATAATAAACGTATATTTCCTTTTCCTTTTTGACTCAATCGTTTATAAATACATAGCTAGTAATATTTATGATTTTTTGGGATTATCTTTAATTATTAATAATTATTAATTTGGTAATAATTACCATTACGTAAGTTACAAAGTGGTCCATATAATTCTTATCTAACTGTTTTTAACGCCGGAATTTGTTTAAATCGTAATACGATTTTTTTTCCCCAAATTCTTACTTTTAAGATTTTTTTCTTTTTCTTTTTTTCGTTTACTAAATGATTTATTTTGTTTTTAATCATATCGTTTCGTATTTCCAAAATTTGTCGCGTTTTTCGTTCTTTTATCATTTATCCTATTAACTTTATAAAAGCTTTTAACGAATTCGGATACGAAATTATGTTTTATTTAATTTATTTTTCGAAAAACATTAAATACCAAATAATGTACAATATTTTAAGGTATAAAAAATATATTAATCAAAGTCGGTTTTATAAGAATACCGGTATACCGCTTTGTTTTTTATACAATATTTATCGGAAATATTAACTTTTAAAACGCGAAAAAGCGCTTACTGAAAAACAATTATTAAAGTTTTAATAGTTTTATCTTAAAACCCAACGTTATTATTTAAAAAAATATACGAAATTTTTTTCGTTTTATTTATTTACGTAAATAAAAGGCGTTAACCTATTCGAAAACAATTATTACGGTATAACGCAAGGTTTAATCGTTAAACAAATTAAGAAAACAAAAATACCAAAAATAAAAGCGGCTGGAAATTACTATTACGGCTATTTCGTTAATGCAAATTACGCCCGATTAGCCCGACATCCCGGTTATTAATTGATTGGCTACTAACTGGGATATTCATATTATTGTTAATAAAACTTTTTAACAAATATAAGGCGCTCATAAAATTCTTAATAAATTTCTAAATATTTTCGGAATCCGGATATTGCTTTTATTTAATTTAATACTAGGTAAATCCATTTTATTTTTATATATCGAAAATCTTCTTTATTTCGCATATTTATTTATCTTTCACTTCTATGCCATTTTACTCCATATGTATTTTAATTATATTTATTATTAATTCGAATAAAGAAACGTAAGAATTTAAATAAAATTTAATTTTTAATAAAAACGTTAATTAATTATTATTTTTTTATAATTCTTGTAACGACTTCAAATAAACCGATATATTTAAAATCTAATTTCCTTTTTAGCTATTTTATTTCAATATTTTTATAACGAAAAAGACTATTTTCCCCTTTTCGAAAATTAATCTTTTTAATCTCTTTTAGTTATAATATTTACTTATTTAATTTCGTACGACTTTTAAGTCCGTTTTTATTTCTTAATATAATTATCATAATTATTTTAAAATAAAAATTACTTTAATATTAATTAAACCGTTATTGCGTATTTTGCTGTAAATTTTTAAAAAGATCCAAAATTTACATTTATTAATATTATCTTAATCCTTTTATAATAACTGGTATTATAGGTTAATTATATAATTCATAACTTCTTAACCTAATTATTTTATTTCTAATTAATATAATATTATACATAAATTTCCAAAGTTTAATTTATCCGTTCCGTTTATATATTTATCTAAAGTTTCAATACGTTAAACAGTCTATAATTTAACCCAATTTATGCCGTTAGGCTTTGCGAAAATTTCGATGCAAATATCGATCATTTATTTAAAATAGTTTTTATACATAATCAAAATATTTAAAAGAATTTTTAAAAGAATATTTATTATATTTTCTGGATTTATATATTCGTAATATAGTAAAACATAAGAAAACTTCGTAAATGGATTAACGATTACGAAAATATTCTCGTAATATATATCCGGAATTAAGTTTTTTAATAAAAGATATTAATTAATAAAATCGAATATAATTAAATATTATAATTACTTTATAATTAATAATGGCTCTAATTTTCCGTATGGTTTATATCGTTATAATTTTTGTTCTATTGCAAATATCGTATTACCGTACGATTTTTTATACCGTTACTTTTATTTTAGTAAAGCAATATATACGTGAAAACTGTTTTAAAGTTTTATAAATCTTTAGATATCCGTATAACTAATATTCGTATATTTTTTATATTAAACCTTTCTTGTATTTCTTTAGAATCTATATTTTATTTTTATTTTTTTTAGTTTTCTGCCTAATTATCGTTATATTATTAGATTATCTAATATATATCATAATATATTACACAAATTATCGTAACTTATTATAGGCGTAAACATTTTTTTATAATAATATCGAAAATTTTATAATTAATTTTAATTAACTTTTTTTCGAAATTTCGATATTTATTAAACATATTTACTTTATTATTTTTTAGTTTTTTTGATAAATAATAACGGCAACGAAATTTGCCAATTTTGCTCTGTATTTTATTTATCGTTTGATAAATTTCTTAATCGTAATATATCAGGTAAATTTTTGATAATCCATATAAGTCCTAATCTATTGTAAGTCTTTTTTAGAAAATATTTAAATTTTCGAAATGCCATAATAATAATTATAAATACCTTAATTGAAATATAGTACTTGAATTCGGCCTTTTTTAAATTTATATAAAAAATATAATAAGATATAATTTATTTGAATTATATCGTTATTCGATTATTATATTTATTGCGTAATCCGAAATATTAGTTTTTAATTTAATGAATTAATTTAAATTATATATTCTCAATATTAATTTGCTGATAATTATATTTTTAAAATTGTGAAATGCGTTTTCTGTATATAACATTTATTTAATTCTTTTTCGTAAAATTTATTAAAGCTATAATTATTTTAATAAAATTTCGACTAAATGTTTCATAGTAAACGGCGAATTTAAAGAATACGTATATTTTTTAAATATAATTCACGTTTATTATTTTATACTTATAACCTTTTTCATAAGGTTTATTTTATATATTTTAGTATAATAATTTACCTTAAATATTTTATTTTTTGTATATAAAATTTAGGTTTTTCCGTAATAATAAATAACTGTACGTTTTATGAAGCTTAAAAAACTTTATAAATGTAATTTGCGTATATGCTTTCGGTTTAAAAAATAAAAATATCGTCAAGAGAGCAAATAACAAAAATATCGATGTATTTTAATAATATATAATTTATCATCTATTAAGAGATTATTAATACATTCGTAAATCTTATTAACGAAATTAAATATTTAAATAGTCCGTATTTTATTTTGAAAATTATTTTTATTCGTATTTTCTTAATCCTAATACGGTTATATTTATTTTTAAGATCCAATATTATGAATTATTTGGTTTCGTAAAATCGGTTTTTGATTTCCGTAATTCAAAATAATAATATCCGATTTTTAATAATAATATCGTTTAAATATGGATAATTAACTATACGTCGTAAATTCACACTTTTAGGGATAAAAATAAAAGCTATTTTATTAATAATTTCGAAAATCGAATTTAAATTTATCAAACCGACTTTCTAAATAACCCGAATGACTTATTTACTAAACCTCTGATTACCCACATATTAAATTGTAATTCGAAAAAAAAAATTTCGCCTTTTTTGCGAAAACATTCTTCGACGACTACATACCACTAATATATGCATTTTTTAGCTTAAAAATGATAATGATCTTACGATATCTTTTTAAACCGCTTAAAAGAAATTTAATAAAAAAAGGTTCCCGAAATTAAAAAGCTTTTTCGAATAAGCCAAATTATTTAACTAAATCTTATTAAAAAACTAAAAAATTCCTTAAATTGGCTATATTAACGTTTTTTAATAAATCTTTAACTAAATTATAATTATATTTAAATTAATACCGAATATTCTTTAAATATTTTCCCGTTTGATTTATTACGCTTATTCCATAAATCGATTTTATAATCGGTCGATTTATCACAAATACGGTTATTTAATTCGAATCTGTTATAAGAAAATACGTTATCTTATTAATCGAAAAACGAAACCCAAATATAATACAAATTTATAACAATTATAAATAATTTGAATAATTATTAACGAAAACTTTTAAAATCATAAACGAAAAAATAGAAGCCGTAACACAAATGCAGCAATTTATAACAAAAGGTTTTAATATTTAATTATAATAATATAATAATTTAGCTAACCGGTAAATTTAATTAAAAACAAAAAACATTGAAAATTAAGTTCTTTAACGGCCTTAAAAAAATGCAAAAATCTTTTTTTAAATTTAATCCGCTTAAATATTTATCGGATTATATCATTATAATAATTATAATTAACGATCGACAATACGTATAACGTATTAAAAATATTTAAAAAAAAATAATAACAAACTCCGATATATAATGATATTAACGTTTTTCGACACAATAATACTTTTTACGGTACAAAATCAGCATTTATAAACTTAAAACGCATTTATAAAAAGAGTTAAAGCCAAATTAAATACTATTATTACAACAAAATAAATTATAAGGTATTATGATATAAAGCACCTAACAGCTCTATTAAGACAACTAAAAACATATACCTGGAAAATAATCCAAGAAATATCAAAAGGATTAAAATAAATCTATTAACATAATTCAGCTTAAATACAGGCCAGGCTCTCTATAACAAACAGTCCAATCAGGATTATTACGATAAAAGATTCGACGAAAAAAACGAAAAACCAGGAAATTAACTTAATAAATATTGCAAACATAATACAAAGCATTGTAAGGATAATTACGTAATTATTAGAATTAAATAAAGGAAGTTTATCTCGGAACTTTTAATCGATATAGCAAAATACATACCATATATGATCAACGACGAAAATATCCCGGTTACGAAAAATAAAAATAATATATCCATAAACGAATTACCCGCATATATTATGGAAAATTCGTTTTTCCAAACCGTACCGGAAATAACAAAAACAATAAATAATAGTATCGATAATTTCGAACTATAATCTGAAGAAATATCCAGTAATTAGTTAAAGCAAAAGATTAACGTAAAAAAAAGCAATACCAGCAAAAAAAACCCCTTTTACAATTATTAGTAATATGATTACTAAACGGAAAAAGAATTAATTTAGCGCATAATAAAAAGGTATTACAAAAAAATTAGTACAGATCACCATGTTTAATTAATATTTATTATAAATCCTTAGAAAAAAAGGTTATTAAAAATACATTAATTTAGAGGCGATCTTTGCAATAATAATTAAGATAACGTAAAATAGGATATAATCGTAAATATAAAAAAATTACTTAATGAAAAAAGAATTATAACAAAATCAAAAATCATTAATACGATTTAAAAGAATAATACGCTAACAATAACAACATATATAACAACTTAACGCGCTAAACGAAAAAACATAAAAAAGGTTTAATAAATTTAAACAAAAATTAAATAAAAGGTTACCTATAAAAAAACCGCAGGATAACAAAACCCAGAAAAATCAAAAGAAATTTCCGAAAAGGATTCTAAACGTAACGATAACAGCTATTAATAACATTTTTATTTTAGAAATACGGATCGGAACGTATTAATATACCGCAATAATAAATTACGGAACTTTGGGCGGGAAATACATTATATCGGATATAATTAATAAGCTTAAACTGCTATAAAGATACAAATTAGAACCTTATATAGCGATAAATGTCGAAAATTAAGAATTCGTTTACGATAACGGAAAGATCATACGGAAAATTAATTACCTCGAGATTTTTGTCCAAGGACAATACCAAATAATGGATTTCGATATCGTTTTATCTGAGAATTACGATATAATCTTAAGATTACCATAAATACACCAGTACAGAGTTTTAATTAACGGTAAAAGTAAGTAAATAAAATTCGTTTTACATCTTATTAATACACGAAAAAAAAATTAAAATCTTAATATTCGATCGATAATAACGACAAATAAAGGCATAAGAATACGAGAAAAACATGAGTACAAGAAAAACATATAATATACTATTACTATTATTAAGACGAAACTAAAATAATTAAATAACGATTTAAAATAATAACAACAAAAACCCCAAAAATCAAAAACTCTAATTAATATATTATTATAATATTACAGATATAAACTACTTTTTAAAAAAAACTTAATACGAAATTGCTAGAACATAATAAATAAAACTATAAAATAATCTTTAAAAAAGGATCCCCGACAATGTTTTACCCCTTCTATAATTTTAACGAAATAAATTACGTATTTTCAAAAAATACCAAGAAAATTGGTTATAAAATAATAGATTTAACCTTCGAAATCACTAGCAAAATACCCTATATTCTTTATACTTAAAAAGATATAGAATTACAACATATAATTAATTATCGCTAACTAAATAACATTCTTATTAAATATCGAATGGTATTATTTTTAATTACGGCAATAAAAAAACCGATTTTACAAAATTAAATAATTTATAATATTGAATTTCAAAAATAAATATAAACTGATTAAACTTAAGAAAAAATACGAATAAAAAATAACTTTTAAAACAAAATATAAATTATTTAAATATTTGATTATATTAATAATATTTATTAATGTACCAATAATTTTCTAACGGATAATAAATTATATATTATAAAAATACCTCGATATATTCGTCGTTTAGTATCTCGATAACATTTTTATTTTTTCCGAGACGGAAGAAAATACATACAAAATACATTTATAAAATTTATCACGTTTTATAAAACGTAAATATATTTATTAATACGGAAAGGAATTAATTTTATTAATAAAAAATAAAATTTTAAGTTGTATTATTATTCCAAAATATATTAAAATATATCTTAAGAAAATTCCTATATTTACAAAATAATAAGCGATAACGATAATTAAAACAAAAATATTCCTTAAATTTGCTAATTATTATAAAAAGCTTATTCCAAATGTTATCACAATAATTATACACTTAATAAATTTTACAAAAAAAGTTCAAATAAATGCCAAATACGGAAAAAGTATTTTAAGATATTAACAACACGATTATTAACGAATTAATACTAATTATGTACGATTTAAGCCGTTCCGTTAAATTAAAATCCGATATTTCGGATTATACGTTAAACATAATAATTGGATAACGAAATAATTAAGGCAAATTTTGCCTTATTATATTTTTTTCGTATACATTAAAAAGAACCTAATTTAATAACAGTATTCAAAATAAAAAGTGTATAATTATTATTATGGGGTTTCGAAATTTTAAGCACTTTTAAAAGGAAATTTGTACCAAATTAAGGTTTACACAAATTATCAAAATATTACCCGATATACCATAAGCAAAATATTTACAAAATAATAATTAAAATACGCGGAAAAATTAATGAATTTTTATTTCATTATTATTGATAAAGAGGCTTAAAAATAACAAAACAAATACCTTAAGCCAATAACTAGATCTCTAAAAAGAATTAATTAAAATTAATTAAATAATTTTAGATAGCATTATAAAAAATATTTATATTTAAGACAAAATACGATACTTCGGGCAATATATTACGATATATATTAGAAAATCTAATAACATAATAATAATCTCCTAAAAAACCAAAAATACATAAAATATATATTTTAGAAAATTATCCAAATATTTTAATAGGAAAAATACATAAATATTTATTATACAGATATTTAGGGATTTAAAGACCTTTAAAACAATTTTAACGTATATATTCATTGTTGAAATACAATTAATTATATAAAAAACTCTACGGTAATACGATATTTGTGCTAAAATAAAAATTCGACGATATAAGCCATCCGGAAAATTACAATTATTATCAATCGCAAAACGATTATAATATTTAATTTTATATATTTTTATTATTAAACTTCTTATATCAAAAAGTCGAGCTATAAATATATATTACGATAAGATTTTCGTGATCGTTAACCGATTTACGAAATTGTCCTATTTCTTACCATATTACGAAAGCATAAACGCCAAATAAAGAATATATTTTTTTTTAAAAAAAGTATTTTCAATATATATGGATTACCCATAAAAGTTATTTCAAACAAAAGATCGATATTCGTATCTAAGCTTTGGCAAGGCCTAACAGCAAAATTCACCCTAAATTACAAATTATTTAATATAATTAAACATTAAATAAATAAATAAACGGAACCAATAAATCAAATCTTAAAAATTTGCTTATAATATTATATTAATTATAAACAAAATAATTAAATTAAAAAATATTCATCGCGTAATTAACTTAATAATATTAATTATTATAAAAGTTTTTAAATAATACTAATCAATGTAAGCTTTGGATATATTTCAAGAATTTACAGAAAAATACGTAATAATAATTTAATTAATATTGAAATACTTTTTATATTAAAATAATTAGGATAAATACAACAAAACATTAAAATAAAACTGGAATTCGTGCAAAACCAAATAAGTAAATTTTATAACTAGAAAAAATATAAAAAATAAACCTTCAAAAAAAGGGAAATATTTTTCCTTGTCCTAAAGAATATTTAAACCAAACGACCCAATAAAAGACTCGATTTTAAATATATCGGTTTATATAAAATCGCCAATAATTCGTAAAAAATAATCACTAATTGAAACATTTACCAAGAATTCAATTTAATTTAGTTTTTTATATTGTCCTATTCAAATTAGTAACAAATATAATTAAAGTATATACGGCCCAAAACTATATGGAAATAAAAAACAAATAAATATAGGAAATAAAAAATATTTTCGACATATAAAAACAAAATAAACTTACCTACCGCCTAATTAAATAAAAAAGTACCCGGATACCGAAAATACCAAAAAACTTATTAAAAACTTTATTAACGCCTAACGCCTGTAAAAAAATTTTTCACTAACAATAACGAGCATATCCCATTTAATAGCCAATTAATCGGTGACCGGGATATCAAGCTAATCGGCCATAATTTACGTTAACGTAATAGCCGTAACAGCAAGCTCCAGCTACTTTTATTTTTGGCGTTTTTATTTCTTTAATACGTCCAACGATTAAAACTTACGTTATATCATAATAACACTTTTCGAACAGATTAACACCTTTTGTTTACGTAAATAAATAAAACGAAAAAAAACTTCGTTTATTTTTTCCTCATAGTAATGTTAACCCTTAAAATAAAGCCGTTAAAAGTTTAATAATTATTTTTCAGCAAACATTATTTCGCATTCCAAACGATAATCTTTTTAACGAATATTTAATAAAAAAAGATATAGCGGTACCATTATAAAACCGATTTCGATTAATATATTCCTTATTCTTTACAATATTGTTTATAATTTCGCACTTAATATTTTTCGAAACATAATAAAAGTAAAACATAATTTCGTATCCGAATTCGCTGAAGGTTTTTACGAAATTAATATAACGAACAATAAAAAACAAAAAACGCGACGAAGATTAAAAATACGAAACGATATAACTAAAAACAAAAAAAAAGATATTTACCAAACAAAAAAAAAGAAAGAAATCTTAAAAGTAAGATTTTGGGGAAAGAAAAATCGTATTACGACCCAAATAAATTCTGGCCTCAAAAAACGGTCAGATAAGGTTTATACGAACCACTTTATGGATTACGTAACTATAATTACTACCAGTTATATAATTATAAGCGATTAAGTTAAAAAAGATATATCTGTTTATTATTTCTATAACTTAAATAACTTTAGTTTGCAATATAATATCGTTACCCAAGGCACCTTTAGTATTACGAGACGTAATACGATTACTGTATTTATTGCTCAGATTCCCACGATACTTCTGCCAATATAAACCTGTACGACTAAGGTTTAATAATTGGTTAAACCCCAAGCCGTCATATTCCCGCCCAAAGTTTCGTAATTTATCATTGCGATATACCAATACGTTCGGATTCGTATATCCAAAGTAATAAGGTTATTAACGGCTCCTATCGTTGCGTTTAAAACCCTTTTCGGGAATTCCCTTTAATTCCTCTAGGTTTCGTTATCCTGCAGCTTTTTTATAAATAATTTCCTTTTTTTAATTCCTGTTTAAGTTTATCGAGCTTTTTCTGTATTTTTTCGTTTAACGCATTAACCTATTATATTTCTCGTTGTTGTCGGCGTACTATTTCTTTAAAACGTATTAATTATTTCTAATTTTGCTGCAATTTCTGTTCTTATGAATAAATTATTTTTTCATATTTACGATTATATCCTATTATGCATCCTCCTAATTATCGTCCTAAAGATTACCTATAACTAACGTGTTTTTTTCATAATAACCTTTTTTTCTGGAGATCTATAATAAATACTAATTAAAAATAAAAATCCATAATAATCTTTTAATAATGCTTTTTTACTATACGTTAAATTAATTCTCTTTCTGTGTAATAATTATATTATTAATAATAACAAAAAGGGTTTTCTTATAGACATTACTTTTTTTTGAGTTAAATTCTTATTTCGACTAATTATTAAATATTTTCTGGGGCTATAATTTGAAATTGTTAATATTATTATTTATCGTTTTTGTTATTTCAGGTACAGTTTGAAAAATTACATCCTTTTTAATATATGTAGGTGATCCGGTCGTAAATATGTTATTTTTATATTTCGTCATTAAAATATTTTCGTTATTAATAATATATGGCATATATTTTACCGTATCGATCAAGGGTTCCAGGATAAATATTTTCTATTTAATCCTAATATTTACGTAATTATTTTTATAATGCTTTTTATTATATTTGCAATATTTATTAGGTTAATTTCCTGGTTTTTCGCATTTTTCGTTGAATCTTTTGTTATGATAATCCTGATTAAACTTTTTGCCATAAGCGGCCTGCCCTATATTTAGCCTGAATTATGTTAATAAATTTACTTCCGTTTTTTAAATTTCTTTTGGATTATTTTTTGGATATAAGTTTACAATTATTTTAACGGGGTTTTTTAAATACTTTATACCATAATACTTGAGGTTTTTTTTTGTTATAACTATAAGATTTAATTTGATTTTAATTTCTTTTGTAAATAATTTTTAATTTTATAAATTTTGGTTCTATACCGTAAAAAATATTAATATGTCGAAAAACGTTAATATTAGTTATACATCGCGATTTCTTATTATTTTTCCTTTAATATTTTTAATACGTTATATGTATTATCGATTGTTAAATTTAATTGTCATAACGATATAATCCGATAAATAATGAGGTTAATTAAGTTTAAAAGGTTTTTCCTGCATTTTCTTTTTAAACCGTCGAAAGATTTAGCTATTAATACTTTTTATCCTTAATTTACCTTAACGCCAAACTGAATTAATATACTGCCGTAATTGAATATTAATCCTTTTTATCATAATTATTAGATTTATACTTCTGCTTTTATTTTTTCGTTTATTATTTTAAAAAGTTTCGTTAATACTTATTCGAATTGTTCGTAATTGCTATAAAATCGTATTATATTTAGGTTACCTTTTTTAAGTAATAAAATAATGTATCTTTTTATAATAACATTAAATTAAATAGTCGCATTTCCGGTAAATGGTTTAATTACAAATTCGATTCGTATAATGGACGTAATAAGTTAAATAAGAAAATACTTAAAATATATTCGGCATTAAATTAAAAATAATTATAACTTAATTTAAGTTCCTTTAAAAAGGTTTAAATTAAGAAATTTATGGATTTTTCTTAATTTTTTGATAAAATTTAGCTAAATAATTTGGTTTATTCCAAAAAACTTACTAATTTCGAAAACTTTTTTTCCTTAAGTTTTTTATAAGCGGCCTAAAAAGATGTTATAAGATTATTATTATTTTTTTCAATTTGAAAAATGTATTTATTTATGATATCTAATTATCAAAGAATTTTTTCCTAAAAAGAAGTTTTTTTTTTCTTTTCAGATTTTATTTTAATATCAAGATAATTAAGGACATGGTAAATAGGTTATTCGGGTAATTTATTAATAAATATAATAATTATATTACGTTTGGTAATACCAAAAGTACCGTAAATAACAATAATATATTATAAACTGAAGTTATTTAAATAACTGAAATAATAAACGTATATATTTTTTTCGTTTAATCGCTTATAATCATATAGCTGGTGGCATTTATGATCTTTTGGGATTACCTTTGATCACTTAAAATTATTGGCTTGGCAATGATCACCGCTACGTGACCCGTAGGGTGGTCCGTGTGATCCTTGCCTGACCGTTTCTTAAGGCCGGAGCTTGTTTGGGTCGTAACATACGCCCATTTTCCAAAAGCCTGGGGCTGACCGGCAGTTCGATAACTTAACTTTTTTACCAATTTAAATATCTGCTTTTTCAAAGTTATATTTTTATCGGCCACGGTTTTAATAATACTGCCTGGCAATTGATTTCCTTTTATTGATTCCGTTAAAACTAGAATTTTGTAAATAAATACGTTGTTTGATTTCTTAAATAAGACGGTAGAAGGGGAGGTATAAAAAGCTTAATTAAGACATTTAGTAATTGAAATTATATAAAGGCGTATATAATTAGCGAGTTGGTCGTTAGCAGAAGCTGTACGCCGGCGGCCGTAAATAGGCCTTGGATTATATCGACGACGAAAGCTGGCGACCTACGGATAAGGCTTATAACCTTGGCGCATAATGCAAATATTTCCGAAACTTTGCCGCGGGTTACGCCGTTAATTTTTTTTATATCGTATCCGGAATTAAATACGAGCTTTTTATTATATAAGACCAAAACTTTCGGAAGGCCTTTTCGTATTGAATTTTATATATAAGATTTATTTATTTATTTATTTTACTTATGGTATATTATGTATAACGGCTTAAAAGGGGATATCCTTAATTTATCTAGTAAAATAATTTAAATTTAAAAAGAAATAATTATTTTTAGGCTTTTAAATATGCCAACGGATAATATATTTCCTTGCTAAAAATTATTTAATACTACATATATTACTTTAATTAGTAACTTGGGCTAATTTATATCTAGGTATAAGACATATAATAAATAAAATTTAGTAAGTAAATTTAAAAATTCTCTTTTTTCTATTAGAAAACGATAATTAAATAAATAACTAAATAAAGCTAAAGCTCGTATTATAATAAAGGATAATTACATAATTGTTAATATGAAAAAAGTAATAGTATTAGGTAGTATTTAATTAAAAAATATCAAAATAAAAGAACGCTTAATAAGCCCGAAACGGATTTTTTCTGTAAATTTTGCGTATATTTGTTAATACAGAGCTTAAGTTGACCGGGAGCGTAACTAGGATTGCATTATGTAATATTTATATTGATTTAGTAAATGGCCGCTTAAAATATACCTCCGCTTATAGTATATTATAATTATTTAATATTTGGCATAAATAACCATAAACGGAATAATAAAAAAGATTAATATAAGTAATATGAGGCCCCCGGAATAACGTTATTCGAGGATATTTCAGGGATTTTTATCTAAACCTTTATAACTAACTAAGTTACCCTTTTTTATAACGGTATTTTAATTTGGAATGCGATTTTTAACGTATATAAATATACCGAATTTGTTTTTGAAATTTTCTTATAATATCGAAATAACTTGTAAAAAAGTATCTAATAAATTAAATAAGTTTTGAAAAAAGGGAAAAAGGTTTTGGGTTTAATAGGTAATTATTATACTCTAATAAATTAGTTGGTATTTTGGTTCAAATTATTATTATTATAAACTTTATTAAAAATAATATAACGAGGTAATTTAGAATAATTATAGTGCAAAATGATTATTTACAAAAAGTTATTATAGTTAAAATCTTTTCGCTACCTGTTTAACATATAATATAAGCTGAAAAAACGTTGGTTTCTATTTGAGATAACGAGCGTTTTTTAGGTATCGATATAAAAATTAGTTATATTTTACGATATACTAATAAAATTTCTTTAAAAGGCAAATTAAGCATAAATATAAATATATTCCGTAAATCATATAGCATATATTGAAATATTGGTATAATAATTAAATAAATATATTAAGATTAAATAAAAAGCAGTTCTATATATATAGGTTTTAACTTAAAGCCGTTTTATATTGACGTCTTATCCAATCCATATTTTTCAAGAGCTTGTGGTACCATTTGTTTTTTGCAGATTCTTTTCCGCTTTCGCTTGTTATCTACAGCTTAGCGGGATGAGCGTTTAGGGCCGTCTGGATTTCCTGAATGCCCTCGTCTGAAAGGTTCTGGAAAAGAATAGAGTCCGAGCCCATGGGGATTGGGTTGCCCTGGTTGTACTGGCTAGTTATGACGGTGGCTAACGTCATACAGGCAGGAGGGACTCCCTGAACCAGAACGTCTTGTAGCAACTATGTGTTAGCCTTCTTCTCTTCGTCTGTAGCGTCCAGGTAAATCATCGAAAATGAGACGGGATATGTAGTGTGGCACTCACTTCCAGGCTCTGGAGCAGAGAACATGAGAGAGGCGGAACCGAGCTGGCTTCGACAGTAGTTCCAGGCCTGTTGGTTGTGTTCCTGGCGCTGATGGATGCGGCTCACGCTGCGGCCATTGATTTTCACGCTACGGCCGTTGAGAGCAACACCCAGGGCGGTTCCTGCAACAGCTCCGGTTGCACTGATAGCGGCGGAGGCGGCATTGATGCCGGCGGCAGTAGCTGCGGGGATGGCACCGGAAGGAGCCGGGCAGAATTGAACCAGTGCCACAGCAGCAATAGCAGAGACAGCGGTCTTTCTGGAAAAAGGCATTTTGGTTATCGGGGGTGATGTTGATTGATATGCAGAAGAGTTATTTGCTTGAATAAGTGTGAGCCTTAGCAACTGATATTTGAGGGCTGGATGCTGGAAGTAGGTGTTGATGGATGTTGGGAACTGACTATTCGGTTGATGGTAATTTGACGGCTTGCTGTGGCTCCGAGGACCATCCCTTTTATACTTGATCAAAAGCCTTTTATGCCATCGTATCAGCCGTCCTGCCAGTTCTCGTCTATGAGCGAAACCAATGTCAGGGAAAATGGTAAAGTACGAAGTGAGAGGCAGAAGAAGCAGCCCAGCAGGTGGTTCATAGTATGGGTAGTAAATAGATGACCATTAATGCCTGCCCTTTTCTAACTGCTCGGGGGCGAAGCCCCCCTATATATACACAAACTGGAGCCAAACTGGTGGGTCGCTGGGCCCCGGAAAGGGGGCCGCACCTTGGCACCTGACAACCAAGGATACTTTCGGCTCTACTGTATCAGCTCGTCAGCATCCAGAGAGTGGGCCGAACCCGTCAGCTGTCGCAAGATTACCCTTAGACGGTATGCGTCGTATTACTGTACTAACTACGGTCAAATCCAATATAGGGAGCCGGGGCAAGCCGGTGATCCCCGCCGCTTAACTAAATGAGGGTGGCTGCTCGTTAGCTTTCAGCGGATTTGAAGAGAAAATACGGTATTCGTACCTATCTTTAGATGCTGTTTTCGAGGATGGTCAGCATCGTTGAAACGGATTATACGAAGACTACAGGAGGAAGCATGTCATTAAAGTAGAGATACCATTGGTCTAGTTTCACCGCAACAGGTGCCTCTGTGGGTTCTGCTGTCTATTGTATCAAGACACACCTTGAGACTGTTGGTTAGCCGTGCACCTCTAAATAGGAACTAATAACATGTAACCCCCTACTGCGCCTCCAATCGCCGCATTATGGCAAAGTCACCTTACGAAGCAGGCTTTTAAAGTTGTAAACTATATCGAACATCCGAGAATTCCGAGAGGAATTTACTCTGGATCAACCCCGCTTGAAGATTGTCGCAAAAGCGACGCCGCTATTGCATTGCCAGCAATAGCGATATATATGGTCAAATTCTTAACTGTGACAAAGATAATAATAGCAGTTACAATGTAAATAACATATTTAACCCAGGCCTTTTCCTGGAAAAGGATATTTATCCAGCCAAAAAAGGGGATATAACCCCTGATAAAGCCCACGACTTCCCCACGTAAGACCGTAGTACGTTTTCCAGGATATAATGCCATAATATTAAGTGCATTATTGTCCCTTTTAGTTAAAAAAGTCTCTCTCCAGGGTAGGTCAGTAAGATTAAGATAGATGATTATTTAATGTTGGTCAATAACTTACGTACTGGGAACATCACTATATCCATGTCCAGAACTCTCCGGGAATACCTGAACTATACGATGGACCATGGGTAACTGGTTGCCCTCGAACCATACGACTGGGATGTCGCCGGGTTCGACAGATAATGTCCGGCTCCAAAGGAGCAGAACATCGCCCCGATGGAACGCTGGGGCCATGGATTCTGAGACGACGCACATAATTGGAAATGGTGAGTTGGTCAATATGCAGAGCCATTTCCACACCATGAACGTAGTGCTGAAAGCCAAGAGCAAGTTTAATGTTGCTGCGCCAGATTTTCTGAGTGACGCCCAGTGATTGCTTGCCGAATTCTTGTTGGTATGCATCATAACATTATGTAATGGGTTCACAACTGATGTATCGCAAGACGGAATTAAGGAGCGTCAATGAGGAAGGTGAATGGATGACATGAGTGATGTTATTGACATCCTAAGCGCGAACAGATTAAGCAAACGAACTGGTTATAAAAGGTTTCTCGATGCCTAGCTATTTATGGAACAGTGTGTGGGCTGTTGGTTATGGTAGGATGCTGCAGGCTGGACAATATAACGGATCCTACTGTTTCAAACCAACCTGTACTACTGTTGGTCCTGCAAAGAGCGTGTAGGATGTGGTTTACACATGTTTACCCACCCCACTCATGCTGTGCCACCCCCGTAGACATTGATGGAAATTATCTCGATTCTACAGAAACCCACCCTGGAAATGTTCGTATATTCTGTATTGCAAGGAATCATTCCCAAACTCGAATTTAGGGATCGTCGTCCGAGTAGTTGATTCGGTGGTGAGTTTGTGGAGGTCCTAGCTCCGCCCTTATAACACGATGTCCAACGTGCAAGATATTCACCTACAGAGAAACATTATGGCTGAAGTCTTTCCTTGGCAGGTACCTTAGCGCGCGGGGAGAGATATTTTGAAAATGCTAAAGTATAGCTTTTTTGGAGGATCAAGATGATTGCGAACCAAAATAACTATTAGACTTTTAAAATTAAACGATATCATTTTCTCTAAATTAATATTTGAGTAAAATATTTTTTATCTAAGAATTACTTTGTAAGTAATAATGATTTCGTATAAAATAACTCTCGAAGTTCGTATTAAAAAGTAAAAAAGTATAAAATAGAACAGAAAATAAAAAAATGCGAAGTACATATTTTCTTACAATATTTTTAAAGTTTTTATTAACATTATAGTAAAGATTAAATGTGACATCTATGCGGTTTAACCAACTATTAAACCTTAGTCGTACGAGTTTATATTAGCAGAAATATCGTGAGAACCTGAATAACGGATATAGTAACTAGTTATGTTTCGTAATACTAAGAGTATCTTAGGTAACAAATTATTATTACAAATTAAAGCTATCTGAATAATAGAAGTAACGAACGTATATATTCTTTACGTATTTGATTGGATCTCTATTATATTTTGACATTATTACATATCTAATATTATTAAAATTTAATTAGTTTTATATGGATTTATTTAGATCTTGATGTTAAAAAAATCCAAATTACGTAATATTTTCGTATAGGTCGGTTCGTCCCTGTAACCGATCTTGGTTTGGATCGTAATATGTCAGATATAAGGGACATCAGTTGTGTGTGTATTGATGACTAGTTGCAGGTGCTCTAGAACGCGCACTGCACTTTAAGCTGATCTAGTCCCGGAACATATATGTTCCGATCAGAGGGAATCTTCCGTATATGGGGTGCTAGAGCAGCCCCTGCTAGCCGACATAATACGATCTCCCCTTTTTTAAGATCTTCGCCTTCAACATCTTTTTTCCGATAAGTCTTTAATCTTTATTATGGCAGGTTATATTGCTAATCGCAAATCTTGCAATCGTCTTAACTAAAGAGAAAACCTAAAATCTTTAGCTGTTTATATTATTAAATATGATTTCAAAGTAATGCCGTATATTTTTTCCTTCCACAACAATACTAAATATTGATTAATTAAAGAAATTCGTCGTTATAACGAATATATCAAAAGCCGTCGTCGCTGTAATAACTTTGGTATCCTAATCGATTTTTTGCATCGTATTAAGAAAAAAAATCGTTTAAATTGCGAAAAAGTTGTAATTAAAAAAAAATTTTCATATTTTTAATAAGAAAATAACAGAGAACCTAATATATAAATAGAGTAATTTTAACAACATTATTAACCACCATTTCGATTTTATCGTTAAAAAAATTTTGTTTAAGCTGTAGAATTAATATTATCAATTATAGGCTTAAATTCATAAATAAATTAGACGAACAGGAACATACGAAGTTCGAGGCCCCTTTTCTTGTACTATTCGTTAACTTTCTTAACTGGTTTATATCCAAGAACCTCGATTATGGAGCCCTTTTTAACTATTACATTACTGTTAATCGAAATTTCTTTAACAAATTCTAGGTATTTATAAGATTTGTAGCTGGTTCCCAAGTATTCTTAGAGTCTGGATATTTTTCCTATTTAATCAAGTACTAGAAAAAAATTTTTTTCTTTATGATAAATATTTTTTCCATTTCGTATATAGTATTATCTTTTACTTTTACGTAATTTCGTACCGCATATACTTTAATAATATTTATTATTAACTCGAACAAAGAAATATAAAAAGTTAAATAGAATATGATGTTCTCCAAAAATCCTAACTAATAATTATTTTTTAAGAATTTTTTAATAATTTTATATAGATTCATATATTTAAAAACAAGTCTTTTATTAAATGTTTTTGTTTAAATATTTTTAGCAATAAAATAAATTATTTCCTTTCTTCCGGAAGTTAATTTCTTCAATCGTTTTTTGTTTTAATACTTATTTATTCAATTCCGTTCAAATTTCAACTTTATCTTTATTTTCTGGTATAATTATTTTAGCTATTTCGATATAAATATTACTTTAATATTAATAGATCTATCGTACGTGTTTTTGTAAACATTTGATATAAATCTGAAATGTATACATTTTAAAATTATTTTAGTATTTTCGTAATAATTAATATTATAAGCTAATTACGTGCTGAGCAGTTTTTTAACATAATTATTTTGTTTGTAATTAATATAATATCGTAAATATATTTCCAATATCTAGTTTCACCGTTTTATTTATTCGTTTATCTAAGGTTTTAATGCGTTGAATAATTTATGATTTAGACCGATTTAAAATTTAAATCTTTGCCAAAATTTGGAAGTAAACGTAATTTCTTTATTTAAGATAATTTCGTATTGTATTCTGTATCTATTAGAAATGTTTCTAAAAATATATATATTATTTGTTTTATCTTAATATCCTTATATTAAAAAAATATAACAATTTCGTTAATTCATTTATAATAACAATAATATTGTTATAATATATTTTTATTATTAGAGTTTCGAGGAAAGGAAAGTTGGTAATAAAATCTATAATAATCGAATTTTATAGTTTTTCTTAACAGCGGTAATAGTTGTAATTCTCTATAAGGCTAATATCGTTACATCTTAACCTTATTTTAAATTTTATATTATCGTCGTAGTTTTTAAAACATTATTTTTATTTTTTAAAAAAATGAATACGTTAAAATCCTTTTAAGGTTTTATAAATCTCGAAATTTTCGTATAATGGATGTTCATATATTTGGCGTACTATGTCTATTCGATATTTTTTAAAAATATGTAACATTTTTAATTTATTTTTCATTAGTAAATTATTATTATATTTTTTAATTTCTTTATATGTTTTGTATAATGGTACCCGTATCGTCGTAATTTAATATAATCGTAAATATCCTTTTGCTACAATATCAAAAATTATGTAATTAACTTTAGTTAATTCTTTTACAGTTTGGTTATCTTCTTAAGGTATTGGCTTTACTATTTTTAAACCTTTTTTATAAATAATAACGAAAACGAAGTTGGTTATCTTTTTTAAATATCGTAATTATCGTTATATCAGTTCTTTAGTTGTAATAAAACGGGTAAAATTTTAATAATTCGTATAAACATTAACATAATAAAAACCTCTTTTAAAAGATATTTAAGCTTTCAAAAAGCTATAATAATAACCATAAATTCTTTATTTAAAATGCTGTAATTAAGTTCGATTCCCTTTAATTTATACGAAAAAAACACGATAAGGTATTATTTGTCTTGATTATCTGGTTATCCGATTATTACGTTTAACGCATAATCCGAAATATCGGTCTTTAATTTAACGGAAGGTATTAAATCGTATATAATTAATATTAACTTGTTAGTAATCGCAGTTTCATTTTTTGAAAGATTTTTACCGTTTATAGGGTTCAAATAAATATTTTGTTCTTTTTTAGTAATGTTGGATAACAGTATAAAAATTTTGGTAAAGTTTCGAATAAACTTTTATAATAATTAGCGAATCCAAAAAATGTTTATATCTTTTTGACCGTGGTTAGCGTTTGCTATTCGGTAATTGTAGCAAGTTTTTTAGGGTTCATTTTGATATACTCTAAAGTATTAATATATTGAAATAAGGTCGAGGAGATTAGGTCTTGATCAAAGTAAACGTGTTGTAAATTTATGTAATTTGTATAATCTGGTCCTATATTACTTAGATTAATCAGATTACCTTAAAAAATAAGTTTTTTTGCCCGGAATTTAGCCACTACAAGCTTACGCTAGGTTCTAAAAATAACTCTTTTCGAGACAGATATCTCTGTTCCTATAATAGTTATAACAGTTATTAATAAAAAGATTTTTTTTACAAATATTAAGCATTTATAATATATTTAATTCGTTTTTAGATATTTTTCGAATATAAAAACGTTTTCATTTAATAAAGTATTAAGTAAAGTTATTTTTTTCATATATTTAACAGCTTTCTATTTTATATATAGATGCTAAGTTTTAGCTTTTATTTTTATTTAATATTTATAATTATTTTAAATAAACTAATATAAGAATAAAACTTATAAGCATACTAAATAATAGCCTTACATTGTAATTAGTATGTAATGCTTTTCAAATATGTTTTACGATTCAATATATTTATAACGTAACCCTTAGTTTAATTTTTTATTTTTTATTTATTTTATAGCGTAGTATATAAACTACAATTGGCCTCAGGGCGTTTGCTATTTAAGCGCGAACAGAAACTTCTAACGCACCTATCGTTAGAACTGCTGATATTTTGAATTATATAGTAAACTTGCCAGTTCTTTTTATTTCTTTACAGTAAGCTTCTTTTCTTTTTGAAAACATAAATTTCTTTAACTTTTGTTTCGTTATAATATTAAGGTATGCGGTGTGGAACAAACTTTGTCTTTATTTTCATAAATTTATAGTAAAATTAATTTTAATATTAATTCGTCCCTTCCGTATATTTCGATATTCTTTTAACACGAACGTGAAGTTAGTCTTAATTTACGTGTTTTTACCATTTTAAAATAAATTCTATTTTATGACATTATATACTAACTACCTATTTAATTTAATAATTTTATATATAATATAGTAGTGCATGTACGTTTTCAATATTTACTTTATTTTCGCGTTTATTCACTTATAACGTCATCGTGTTAAGTAACTTATTGTAGTAATTTATTTACATTATAAAGCTTTACTAAAGTTATATATAAATATATTTTATTTTCGAATTATATCTACTAGTAATTTAAATACATTAACATCAACTTAAAAGTATATAGACCTTATATATTTGCAGTTATTATTTTTGTAAAATAAGAGAAGAAAATAAAAATATATTATTAGTTAATGATTATATGAGTATTATTATAATAAAAATCTATGGAGATAGTTTTAATAATAATTATATAATACAATCATTGAAAAATAAATCAACTTTAAAATAATTTAATACTTGGTAACAGTTGTAATTCTTCGTATAATTTTCAAGTTATATTTTTATTTCTTACGATTATTATATTGTAATATTTTTACATATATATTTTTACGGTTACTTATTTTTTTTGTTATAATTTGAAATAACTTTTTATAAAACATTAAATATTATATATAATGTAATGCTGAATTTATTTTTATTATAATCTTATTTATTTATATTATTGGGTTAACTAATTCTCAGCGTTTTTAGTAAATAATAATATGATTGTTAATTGTAAATGTTTATAAATAACGAAATTATTATTTTACAAATACTTTAATAATAAGAAATTATCTAAGGATTTTATAATTTGTATAAATCTTAATGCAATAGAAATTTCCCTTAAATATATATTGACATTTTTATAATATATTTCATAATACTTTAATGGTTTTTATCATTTTTTAAAAGTTAAAAAGGCGCAATATTTTGTAAAATATTGGTAAATAATAAAATGATTTCGTTAAACATTCTAATATACATTTAATGATATTTAATAATTTTAGAAAATATTATATTAGTTAAACATTTATATATTTGCTTTATTATATAAAAATTATAATTTGATCTATACTTATTTTATTATAACTTAATATTATAATATATTTGAAACATTATAAGATAATGGATAGCTATGAGCTAGGTAAGGTGATCTCCCACCAGTAGCAGAACGTTTTTTAAGCAGTAAATGGATTAGGTTATTTCTATCTGGCGTTTCTTACTAGCTGCCAGATAATGGATTTATTTTAATAAGTGGGTCGGTGGCTAATTAGTAACTGGTCGGTTACCAGCCTTATCTTTATAAAGGCTATATTTTTATAATTATTTCCTTTTTTTAAATTATTAGTCTCTAATAATATTATTATTAATTTGATATAACGCGTTTTGCTAATTTGGTTACGTATATTTTTTAATAATTCCTTATTATATTATATTATAAATAATTGCCGTAATAATTTATACGTACCATATTACGTAATTCATTATGTTCCGCCCAGTCTTTTATTATAATCCGTTCTTTAATCCCATTTTGTTTATCTTTTCTTTTCTTTTTCGCGTCTATATTTCTATTTTTTTTGCGTACGCGTTTCGTTTGGTCTCCCGTCCTTCTTTATTCTTATTTTGCCTTTTCCGTTTATTTCGCGTATAATTTCCGTTCGTTAAATTTTTTTCTTGTAAAACGTTCTAAAATAATAGTATTTTGATATTAATAAAGATTGGAATTTTCTTTAACTTTATCTTTTTAACGCTGATAGTTAAATAAATATTAATAGTATTACGAACGGCAATAAGCTATATTATATTTACGTAATATAACGTTATTTTAATTACCGTATAGTTTGCGTTCAGATTCCGGGCGCCTTAAATTACGTCGTAATTAATTACTATTACAAAGCCTTTCGCGCGGTAAGTAATTATTTTTAATTTTATTAATATCTTTATTTAAGTTCCATTTACATTCCGATTATTTTTAAAGATATTACTTAAGTAATTTTTTAATTCGGTATCGATAATTAAAAGTTAATTAACGAATTCGAAAAAGTTCGTATTACGGATACTTAATACGAACATTTTAACGTAATTACGATCGATCGTCGACTCGACTTTTTAATAAGGCCGAATTCGCCCTTAATGCGGTTATTATTAAGAAATATCGGTTTTTTAATATAGCGGAGGTCCATTTCCGATTATCCGTTATAATTTTAAAGGTTTAGTTTTAACGCCGTTTTTTAAGTTTATAAACTTAAGTTTATTTTATAAATCTTACGATTTTTTTCTTATTATTCCGCGGTTAATTCCCGATTAAATGCAATTTTAAGGTACCTTTATAAATAAGGCGATTTTCGAAAGCCGTTATACCGTTACGTTTTTTGTTTACGAACATTTTCCGCCCGTTTTCCGATGTCTTAACGAAACTTTAATACTTATTAATAACCATAATTAGGAAACGGCTTTATCCGGCAAAACTATTACCAAACTTAAATATGTTAAACGTTTTAAAAACGGCGCCTTATTTTCAACTAATAATAAGTTATATTCCGGTTATTTAGGCCCTATTTTTCGTAAGAAATGGGACGTTCCTAAATCTTTTCCGGATTTTACGCCTAATAAATTTATTAACCATATCCGCCTTTTGTTATCGTATATTTCTTAATCGTTTTCTGATATTCCTATATTAATTTCCTTAATACACCTATTAAAAGCTAATTAACTTAAATTTTAATAATTAAATACAAAATTTTGTTTTCGAAATAAAAATTCGATTTTTTTTACTTTATTTCATGGTTTTTAACAGGTATACCATAAAGTAATTGGCCAAAAATTTAAGAATAATTATATAATTAGGTAATATTTTAATTTGCTTAAAATTAATTTTTTGTAATTCTTATAAGTATCAATTAACCAGTTTTTAATCGGATTATTATTGCTATACGGTCTTTAAGTTGTTTTATTTTCTATATACGTATTGAAAAATGTTTCATAATGCTATAATATTTTCAATACGTATTCGAAATACTTTTAAAGCTTTTATATATTATATTTGGCGGGCCAGCCTTTTTATTTAATTAGATATTCGCGGTATCCCTGGTTATCTCGGTAACTGATAATATTTTTCATTATTTATTTTTTCTATTTTTTATTAGGTCCGGTAATATTATTTTAAGGTCGCCCGATTTCAGAGTATATTACTGTTTTAATAAGGATATTAAATATATATCATATATCTGTTAATATTTAATAAAAATAATTACTTTATATACTTGGAACCTTATTTATTCTTTAATCGTAATTCGAATATAAATATATACGAACTTTTTATTTTTGAATTTAAAGTTTTTAATTAATAAATTTACTTATTGCTTTAATTAGAATTCTATATGTATATAGCGGTAATTATAATATTTTTTGGTTATCGTTATTTTTTCCTAATATGTCATATTATTTAACGTATAGCCGCCATTTTCTGGAGATATTTCTTAATTTCTTAAATTTATCCCTTATACTTTTATAAGATATATTTTACTATTCTTAAATAATATCCATATAAGATTTCGAACGGAATACGTCCGGTAAATACGTTTTGCATATTATTATATACGAATTTCTTATTTCGTAATAACCTTATTTAATTATTTTAATATTTATTAACGTAATTACGGAAATAATGTGCTAAAGTTTAATATGTATATTCCATTTGTTTATCGGTTTACCGATAGTAAACGATTAATATTTACCGTTTTATTTTTTACTTTTTGCAAAATTCTACCTAGAAGTAATTTATTATTAACTTATTTTTATCGTTAATAATTTTAATTAATATTCTAAATTTGTATTCCACTATATCGTAAAATAATGGGGTTAATTCGGTTATAATTAAGGTTTTAACGGTAAAAATAAATAATTTTATTTTCGTAAAACAGTCGACGATTACCAGGATTATATCGTATTTTAGCCTGTTTAAACTTAGGCTTCTATGAACTTTTATAATAAAATTTAACGAAACTTTTGAAAGGGGTTATTTAAATAACGGTAAAGGCTATAACTGTCTATATACTTTGTAATATAACTTTATTATGCCCTAGTATTTCGTATATTGTTTGGCATATTTTCGGATATCGTTTATGTTACGGCGCTATACATCTCTTGGGTTTCTGGAAGATATTCTGTTGTTGTACGAGGAAAAAAGAAAAAAGCTATCTAATAAGGGCGTAACGCTTGTATATATATAGCGAAACGGCGGCTTAAATAAACCGCTTTATTAATGCCGTAATAATAACCCTATCATTTAAGGTAATTGTCCTTAATTGTATAAAAAGAAAAATAAAAAATATAAATATTTTTCCCGGATTTAAACATTAATTAATTAATGGCGTACTAAGTATTGCAAAACGTCGTAACATTAATATAACGTACGCGCGATATAGCCGAAATGGGGCCGCGCTAATGGCCGGATGGCAGGATGCCGTATAAAAAGTGCATAACGTTAGTTCCAATACGGAAATGGTAATATCGTCGTACGGAATATTATTAACTTAATTGGATTTTGCCGTATACCTGCCTTTACCGCTTTCGCGATATAAATACCAGGTTTTTCCCTTGCTTTTATTTTTTATGTTTCCCTTATTTTTACGATATTTCTTTATTTCCCGTTTTGCAATTTTTTTTTCGTTATCGTAACGATACTTTCCTGGCTTTATATTATTTACGTAATACCTATTTACGTAAAACGGTTATATATAATTTATTTTAAATATATCCTTTTTAATTATAATCCCGATACTAAAATAATATTTTTTTTATTATCGTTTCGCGTTAGCTGTAATAGCAAAATATATATTTTGCATTAAACGCCGAAAGGTATATTAATTAATAAATTATACGCGTGGTAATATTAGCGTTATATTTACGGGATACTATTATTATGTTAAATTTTTGACGTATAGCCGGTAAAAGGCGTCGAGCGCAATTCCCTAAATTTGGACATTTTTTTTTACTAGGTGGATTTTTACTTCGACGTTAACCGCGATAACGATAACGAAACGATCCTTGACGACGACGGCGACAAAACGTATACGTATCCTAACGGTTTTCGTCGAGAACTTTACCGGGCGGTATTCCAATTTTGTACCACCTTCGAAACGGCCGAAAAAACCTACCATATAACGCTCGGTATAACGGGCGTAAAGAAAAAAAATTAATATTATCCTTGAATTATAATTATACCTTTAACATTATATGCAAAAAAACAAAATTAATTATTTCGCATAAGTTGCTGTTTTGTAAACATTAATATAAATTTATAATTTTTATTCCGTAAATAATGTCGTCAATATATTAAAACGCATTTTCCCTAATAAAGTAATATTAATTTTATAATAATAAGGCGATATTTAAATTATTATTTAAAAAATAATTAAATATTACATAATTATTAATAACGAAAAATATTAATTATAAACGTTAATTAAACGTATTTTCCGTAATAAAATATATATTATTATTATTATAATTTTGGGTTTCGGTTACATAAATATTAATATTATAATATTTTTTTTATATTTTATAATATTTATTTATTACGTTATTATCGTAATGCCAAATTTCCGTTTAAAATTAAATTATCCCGTATTACGTAATTTTTATAATAACGTACCGTTATTTGGCCGCCGGTTTTTTATAATTCGATTATTTATAACGTTAAAAATATTAATAATTAATTTTATTAATTTTAATATAATATAAGTTTTATCGTAACGTTATTACGGCGTCAATTTAATAAAATATTTTTTATATATATTTCGTATTTAGGCTTATAATTATTTCGATAATATTTGATATTAATGAAGTAACCTAAATTAATTAAAATTATATTTATAAAATTTAATTATATTAAAATCGTATTTTTTAAAATTTGTAACTAATTTATAAATAAGGCGGTATAATTATAATTATTTAACCATATATTTAAAACCGTATTTAATATTTTTAAAATTTAGGATTTTTTCAAAATATTATTTAACGTTTTTTATATTATCTGTATTTATAACGATAACGCTTTCGGCTCAAATATCCCATTTCCCGTTTATTAATATTTTATTTTCAAAAATTTGATTTATAATATTAAATTAATAAAAGATGGAAAATTAAGAATAATTTATATTATATCGGTAAATTTACGGCTATAGCGTGAAAATATATTTTAATAATAGCGAAAAAGCTTATTTATTTATTATTAAACTTATTATTAAGCCGTTTTAATTTTATATAATATATATTAATTTAAATCCATTTCTTTTACAAACGTACCGACATTGTTACGGTATTAATTAACTTATTTTACGTATTGATTTTACGCTATTGCTATTAATGCTTTATTCCTTTTTAAAATTCGTTTTAATTTGCCCATATAATTTATCGCCTTAATATACCTTTCTTCTTACGCAAATATTTTAGGAATTTCGGAAGGTCGTTACGGTTCCGTACTTATAATAAGGTAAAAACCATAATTAGTAAAAAACGACAAAACGTTAATAATTTCGAATACGTAATTATTATTAATAAATTCGGCTAAAAAAAACTAATTTATTTATTCGTTTTAATAAAATAAATAATAACCCCGTAAATAGTACTTTATTATTATATTAATAATTTCCGTTTAATTATCAGTTTAAAAATAATAAATTATTAAAATACGAAATATAATATTTAAATATTGGTTTAATTTTTTTTCAAAATATTATAATAAATTATATGCCGTAATCCGATATAATTATGGTTAAAATACTATATAGGCGGCATATATCTGAACCAAAAACCGGTAAAAAAAGTAATTACAAATATATTTGTAATAACGATAAAATAACGTATTTTATAAATTTATTAATTATTATAAAAACGTATTTATAAATATATCCGAATTTTTTATAAAAAGAAAAAAAACCGACGTAATTTACGGAAATATCGTTCCATAAGCATAACGGAACGGGTAAAGGGTCGAAAAAGCCCGTCGGCGAAATTTCGGAAGTTTTAATACGGTGGCACAAATAATAGCTTAATATAAACATAATTATATCCCGTAATAAATTATATATTTTAAAACGTTTTAAGTAATCCGTAAACGTTATATCATAATTGCGGTATAATATTTATAATTTCGAAGCTTTATCGTTTAATATAAACAATTTATCTTTAATATAAATACGTCCTTATACCGTTTTATAATCGGCTTTCGTAATTTTAAACGCTTTACGGATATTTAATTTAAACCGCCTATAAATTAAGTTTACGAACGCCATTAAAATATTATTAATTAATATGGATAACTTATAAATATTATCGATTAATATATTGATTAATTAATTAACGTTTATAACATATACTTTAAAAAAAGTGTTTTATCGTTCGGATAAAAATATTATTCGATATCGGTATATTATTTTATTATTAGTTATATTTTGGCGGTCCGCAAATTAAATATTAAGCTGGCGTAATAATACGTCCGGGATTATAACCTTTTTTCCTGGTTAATAAAGTATTTAATACCGGAAATTGTTAAAGAATTTAAATTAGTAAATTTGACGTTAATTTAAAAGTTTTATAATAACGAAATATTATAAAATTTTATAATTAATAATAACTTATACGGGTTTTTCGGCCCTTTATAATTCCGGGTATTATTTTTCGAAAATTTTAATAATAATTAACAATTTTTTATTATAAATTTAGCAATTATATTTTGTTAAATTATATTTTATTAAAAAAAAGCGCTAAGCCGTAAAAAGTTTAACGTATCGTAATGCGAAAATATTCCTTTTAACGTTTAATCAAAAATCTTAATTTTTAAAATTATTTTATACTAAAAGTCGTAATATAATAAAATTAATACCGTAAAAAAGGCGTTTTTAAAGCGTTAAAAAGCCGTTACGGCATTTTTCGTTAAAAAGTTTAACTATTTCGCTTTATTTATTAAAATAATTAAAGATTTCGTAGTTAACGAAAAACCTTTTATAAATTACCAGTAAAAATTTGCGAAACCGAAAAAACGTTATAATTCTTATAATGTTCCGGGGATTTTTTATTATTAAATAATTGTAATTTTTTTAAAATCTATAATAATATTATCGGTAAAGATTATTAAATTTAAATAACATATTTTTGTTGCGTTAGATTTGCATTTCCGGATATTAATCGTTAATTCCGTATTTATAAAATGACGGATTATTTAATATATATTATATTTATGGTTTTTTTGCTTTTGTTATAAATCAACATATTATTAAAATAAATTATAATATATTTATTTAAAACTTCGAATAATATATAATTAATATAATACAAAAACCAATTCGAGATATTTATTATATTAAAATTTATAATAAAATATTTAAATAACCGGAATCGGATTATAAAAGTTATTTTTTTTTTGTTTTTAAAAGTAATACGTAAATAATTAAAGGTAATAATAATATTAAATTTCGTAAATACCTGCGTTAAGTAAAAGGCGTCCAGGGTTTCCCGGATTAAGGGGATAAAATAACGGTTTTTTATCGTAACATTATTAAAACCGCAATAATTAATATAAATACGTATTTTATTTTCCCGCTTTTTTGCGAATAAAATAAAAGCTGTTATTAAAAATTTATTAAAGCAAATAAAACCTTTTTTTAAATAATTATTAATATATTTCCGTATTGCCAGCAATTTATAAGGGGATATAACCTTTTCGTAACTATATAATGGCGTTTAGCCTGGGAATAACTTAATTTTATAGTTAAAAAATTGATATAATAGGAAAAAGTCGGTATTATAAAAGATAAACGTTTTCGTTAAGTTATAATACTTAAGTAATAACTTTTTTAAAATCTCGGTTATTATTACCAATAGTTTACCGTCGAAATACTTTTATATATTTTTTTCGGTTAGGCCGTATAATTAAGGCGTTTTGGTTATTTATTTATAAAAAGCTTATAATTTAAACGGAATAATATCCGGATCGATATAATTATTTTAAATAAAAATATTATGTAAAACCGTAATAAACGTTAATAATATTATTTTGTTTACAGATAACAATTAGAAAAGTAAAATAACGATTTTACGTAATATATTTATAAAGGCAAAAAATTTAATTAAAGGCATAAAATTTATTATTATATTTTTTATATAATAAAACGTTAAGAAATTAATAACGCGGAATAATCGTACCGTTACGGATACGATATTAAAATAAGGTAAAAGGATTAAAAAGGTAAAAGGTAATTTGGCCGAAAACGGGAAAGCTGGAAGTTCCCATACCGTTTCGTTATTTATGCGTATTGTCCCTATTATTTAATCGATTGACGGATTATATTTTCAAAATTAAAATAACACGAAAATAACGTTAAGATTATTTAAGGATTATTGGCAAAAGGTAAGGTTCTCCGTAACGGAACTTATACGGAATTATACCGTATAGGCCGTCATAACCGAACTAGTTATAATTTTATTTATTAATTTAAATTAATAAAATTAAAAGTTTATATAATAAAGGATATTATTTTGGCGCGTAAAATTATTATTAATAAATTTATAACCGAATATCCGTCATTTATCATAAATTATACCGGTAATACCGTATTGTCGTTAAATTACAAATAAAACGAACGAAAAAAATATATTAAAACTTATATGACGCATATATAAATTTAATTTATTATTATTTTAATAATTTAATAAATACTTTTAATACTAATTTATTTTAAAAATTAAGTGTTTCCTTATTATGCCGTATTAATATTTAATTACGGCATTATAAACATTACGTTAATCGTTATAAGTTACGGGCGCCGGTTAAAACATATAAAAAAATAATATTTTTCCTTTTTGCAATATATATAAAAGTTTAGTTTATACCGGCGTTATTTTTTTTCGGTTAAAAGGGGGCGGGGCCCGGTAATTTTGGTTATTACCGTATTTAGCTGCATAGGTTCGGACCCGGAAAACGCCGGGGCGTTCGGCGAACGTTACGGTATCGTTTTATTAGCGGTTTGGCTTTTGGCCATACGTTTGCGGAATGTTCGATTTGTTATATTATTAAAAAGGTTTTTAAAAAACCGTATTTACTTTTGATCGTTTTCGGAGGTAAGGCGTTATATTTGCGGAACGAAACTTTCCTAAAATGCCCCGTTAACTTTTTAATATAATATAATAATACGTAAAGCTGGCGGATGCCGGCTTTAATCGGCTAGGCGTATAAAATTACCGATAAAATCGGAAAATATTATTAAACCTTATTCCAAAACTTAAATATTCTTATAGGCCTAAGTTAATATACTAATAATAATATAAATTTAATTTAAAAATAAAAATATATTATTTATATCCCGTTATTTTTACGGTTATATTTTAAGATTTATAAATTATATTATTATATTATTAACCTTATTACGTATACGCGAATAAATATTACCTTAAAGCCGTTAAATTATATATATAATACGGTTTACGGTCAAAAAATAAACGTTTCGATTAATCGCAAACTTTAAACGTATTAAAAAATATTAGTTAATTTATTCCTTTTAACGGACTATCGAATCCTTAATATTACTTTTAAATATAAACGGTTTAAAACCATAAAAACAGTAATTATCCGTTATTTCGAAAAAAGTATATCATAAGTTCGTTAAAGGTTAAGTAACGCCGGATTATAAATTTATTTTAAAAAAATATTAACAAATGGCGAAAATATACCTTTTATAATTATAATTTATTATAACAATTATTTTGCGGTAATTAAACGTTTTTGTAAATAAACATCTTTAAAAGTAAATTATTTCGTTTATCGTAACGATTATTTTATAATTGCGAAACGTTTTCGAAATTAATATCATTCGGTTATAACTTAATCCGTAATAATTGGGCGGTTCTAAAACTGGCGGTTTTCATATAATAATTATTTTATGTTCGTAAATTATTTCTTAATTTAAATATTTTCGTATTTTAAGCGTTAATAAATTTCCTTAAAATTCGCGAAAATATCCCTAAATATTTTCTAAAGGTATTCGTATTATTTAAAAAAGCGCCTTAACGGCATAAAATCGTAAATAAACCGTATTATGGCGGCAGTTAAGTAAAGCAATTCCTAAAAAAAATACCCTGGAATTCGTAAGTCGAAAAAATAACATTACGTTATTACTTTGTTTATATTTAAAAGTAGGCATATTAATACCCGTATTATTTTTTTTAGGGGTCGGGAGATTTGGGAACGTTATAACGAAATAATAACGTAATAACGGCGGACCTGGGGCGCGGTATAAGCGGTGTTATAACGAGGTTATATAAGCTGCTATAAAGTTTGTTTTTTGAAAATGTAACAAATTATTACGGCGTTATACGTTTTTTGGGTTTCTGGAAGATATTCTGTTATTGTATGAGGAAAAAAGAAGAAAGTTATCTAGTAAGCGCGTAACGCTTATATATATATAGCGAAACGGCGGCTTAAATAAGCCGCTTTGCTTATACCGTAATAGTTTATTATATTTTTCTAATAAAAGTTTTTCGTTATTAATTTTAACGTATAGACATAATTTATATATTTTGTTTTTAGATTTTTATAATATTAATTATTTAGTTATTTTTATAAAACGCTTAACGAAGGGATTACGAATTTATTCTAATAATATAAAACCTTATATAGGTTTAGGAAATATTTCTCTTTTATTTCGGCTTAACTGTTAATTATTTATATTAATTTTATAATATTTAAATATTTAATTTGAAATTTTGGAACCTGATCGTAAAAGTATCGGTAAATTTTCGGCTATAGTATTATTTCGTTTTTAACTTTTTTTTATTTACGAACGTAATACGTATTAATTATAAATAATAATTTTAGTATTAATTTTATTTTTTTTTTACAAAATTTTCGAAATCCGATCGTAATACGGTTGTAATTTGCGGTTGTTATTATTTAGTTATTAATCGTATTATTATTATAATTCGTATTTATATTACTATTCGTAAGTAATACGTTCGGCAAATGCATAATTTTTTGCTTTCTTTTATTTTCGAAAACTTTTTACAATTGTACAACGAAAGTTTTCCGCTTTTTTACGAGGATAATAATTATTTGAATTTCCGCCACCTGAAATCTGTCTGGAAATTTAGTAATAAACGAATTTTGCGTTATTTTTATAAAAATTTTTGCTTTTTTATAATACTTTAAATCGCGTTATACATTTATAATTCTTTTCCGTACGTTTTGGGGTATGATATTTGTAAATCCGAATTTTTTGAATAACGTAAGGATTACGTTTTTATATGGGATTTCTTTTAATATATAATCCGAGCGTTTAAATAATTTATTCGCCAGATTAACGGCGCCCGGTTAATATTGGATTTCAAAATCAAATTACGTAAGGCGATAAATTTATCGGGCCAATTTTCTTTTAAGGTTACGCGCCGGCGCCTTTATTATATCCTTTAGCGCTATATAATCAATAAATATTCGGAAACTTTTTTCCCGTACCCTTAAGGCATTGCTGTTAATATTTTAAGCTTTTTATAACCGTTAATAATTTTTGTTATTTTATAGCTTAAAAATTTTAATTAAACTTAATTTTCACGATTAATATATATTTAAGCGTTAATGTTTTTGGTATTTTTATAAAAATATTTTTCATATAACTTTTACCGCGGCGTTTATTTTAACCTTAATATTTTTAGCGTTATTCTAATATCGAAAAATAATCACCAACTAAAAAATATTTTATAAATATCGGAACGCCTTTTTAATTTTTTCGAGTTACTGGAATTTTGCTGTTTTTCTTTTATTTTGCGCCCCTTTTAAAAACCTAATAATAAATTCGGTAATATTTAAGTAATAAGCGATAAATTTTCGGTAAAAGTTTGCGGATCCCAAAAAAATTTAAAACTATAAATTACCTTTATCTTTAACGTAATCCATAAGCGAAGCGCCCACATAAGCAAAGCGCCCACCTAGATTTAACTTTTTAATTACCTTATTTTACTTATATATTTTTTAACATAATAATATGTTTGGGCTTTTAAAAGAAATATGATTAAACCTTGTTATTTAGACCAAAAGACGTAATCCTTATATTAGTTATTAAAAGCTTATAATTATATATATTGTTCCGAAAACAATTTTTCGCGAATGAATTTAAGGCAAACCTGTACGACGCGATATACCGCCTAATTCGCGAAAATTAACCGATTTTAAAAAGCAAATTATTATTGAACATATTTTCGATCTTAATTCGTAAACGTTTTTTTTTTGATTTAAAAATATGGCTAATATATTTTTACGTAAATGCGACGCGGGACGTGTTGGCGTTAACTGGACGTCGAATTTCGCTAAACGGCAAAATAAGTTAAAAACGCGTTTAAATTAAAAGATTAATTACGAAAAAGTTGTGTATAAAAATTTAAAAATATTTTATAAATAATTTAAATTCGTACATAATATAAATACGAAATACGGCATTTCGGAAAAAGATATATATAATTTCGACGAGATTAACTTTTTAATAGGGTTAATAACGGCGTTGGGCATAGTAATTATAAGCGTTAAAAGGCGTAGGAGACCTAGGTAGGCCTAGTAAGGCTGTAAAAAATAGATTACGGTTATTTAAGCCGTTAGTTCTTAAGGCTGGGCCTTTCTTCCGTATATTATCGTGGCGGATAAAAACCACCTTATTTTTTAATACCGTAATAGTTTCATATTATGCGATTAAAAGATTACCGTAAGTAATAATAGCTGGACGATAAACGCTTTAAATCTGGATTGGGTTAAACATTTCGACGAATATATTAAAACGCCTATAAAAAGTATTAAATATTTTTTTTATCTTTAATGGTTACGAAAATTATTATTCGATAAAATTTGAAAATTATTTTAAAAAATACGATATTAATACGTTTTGTATATTTCCTTATTTTTTTATAAATTTTAGCCTTTTGATATAATATATTTTTTTTCGTTAAAACGGGTTTACGGTTCTTATATCGGGAATTTTATAAGGCGTTATAATACGTACGTCGTTTAAAAAAAATTTTATCGGCTTTTACGAAACGTTTAAAACGTTTATAACCCCCGAAAATATTAAGGCCGGTTTTCGCAATATTGGCCTTGTTTTATTAAATTTCGAATATATTATTTCGTAATTAAATATTCGATAATTTTTTCGAATACCGACTATTTCCCCTTTATTTTCACTTTTTTATTTCGAATGCAAAATACTTCAAATTTTTAAAAAAGTAATTTCGTAATTTAATTATTTAAAAAATAAAATTATAAATTATTAAGGTAATTCGCTGACAATTATAATCGAAATAATAAATTATTTGGCTAAAAGTACAAATTATTTACTGCATAAAGTCGTTTTTCTTAATAATAAAATCGGTTACCTTCGCGAAATTAATCATATTTTTAACAAATGCCGGAAAACTAAAAATAAACGCCTTCAAAAAGAAAAATTACTTATTTTTTAGGAAAGGGAGGTTTTCCGGGCCGAGAAAAAGGGTAATGGCGAACCAACATAGGAAATAATGGCGGAAGATAATCGTCGTAAAAGAGTTGTAAAAAAGGAACAGTACTATGGCATCTGCGGTAAATCCGGACATAATACGCGAACTTGTTAGGAAGTAATAGATACGTTTAATAAAAATTATTCCGAATAATTTTAATTGATTTAAGTATAATAGGGCTATTAAAAAATTGAATATATGCAATAAGGTGATTAAAGTGGTCGTTTCGCTTATGTAGGCGTTTCGCTTATAGATTACCTTAATTATATTTCTATAATATCGACCTATTAGCAGTTTATTTCCAAATCGTCGATATTAATTATAAATCTTAAAAACAAATTTTAAAAAAATCGTATTTAAACGTTTTAACAAATAATTAATATTATATTAGCCGCTCGTAAAGTAGCTAAAAATATTCCGAATATTTATTTTCGTTAATTGAATAAATTATTATATTATTTAAATATATTATGCATATATAATTAATTAATTAAATTAAAAGTTTGTATATATAAACCTAAAACGTAACCGGCGTATTAACAAAGCAAAATAACATAACCGTATATTTAAATTATCGGTACTGCAATTGGAAAACAATTCTTTATTAATCGCCCGTTTTAATTATAATACGGTAATAAATATTATTAAAATTAATTTTTGAAAATACTTTAATTAATCTTAAGTAATTTATTACTTTTAAGATTAAGGGTAAAAAATATCGGTTTTTTATCGTTATTTTATTTAGCGCTTTATAATTAACGTATAATTAAAAACTGCCGTTCTTTTCGAACATAAATAGTATTAATACCTTTATGTCCGTTTTCGAATAACGTATCCGGCCTATTTTTAAATTTTTTCGAATATATTTTTCGAATACCGTTTTTTAGACCTCCGAAATAAGGTAAATTAAGCTAAATAAGGGCGTTTTCCTTGGGATCAGATTTATTATATATTGTGTCTTTAATAGCTAAGGTATTTTTTTCGTTATTCTTTTAAAATATATTTGCCGGAAAATTTTTAGGTATATAAGGAGGTCGGTTATTCTTTTTGATGTTTCTCGAATTGCGGGATATCTAGGTTTTCGGCTAAATTTATTAAGTTAATAGTATAAATTTGTTTGCCGAAAAACGTTATATCTTTAATGTTTTATTTATTAACCTTTTATAACAATCCAATTAATTATTAATATATAATTATATTTAATAAGATTCTTAATTTATTTATTCCGTGTTAAACAATGAGAAATCGGGCGTTTTTGGATCGCGGCGTACTGCAAAATAAACTTTTTTAAATTTTCGTTCCTTTTTGTTATTATTTATTATATTAATAAGAGTTTCGTAAACCTTATAATATTTCATATACGCGCCGGAATATTTATGGAAATTAATTGGAAATTAAGCTTTTTTATTAACTTTCTGCTTATAATGGTTACCTGTACTCTGTTATTTATATTTATGTATAATATTATATCCCCCGTATTTCTTTTGATAAATGCCTTTCTTTTAAAAAGCGGTTTTATTTTAACCGTTTTGTAAATATTAACCGAAATAAACTGAACGTATACGTCTATTCCGGCTTTTTTTAAGTTTATATCTAGGGACTGGTTTAATTTATTGTTATATATTATGACGTTTTATATGGCTTTCGGAAGTTGGTTTCCGTATAGCCAGAATAACAAAATGTTTATATCTCTTTTCAATTTGTAATTTGCGTTTTTATAACCTGGCTGTTTATAATTGTAATATTTAAATAGGCCTTTATAAAACTTAAGAGTATTAGGTTATACGGATTTGTTTCGATCGGAATTAAATCGAGGATTATTTGCTTTTCGAATATAAAAACGCCTACGGTCCTTACTGCTTTTACGCGGCACCTTTAATTTGTTTTAGGAATTTCTTTTTCGAAACCGCTAAAATAAAATCGTATATTCTTATTTATACTATTAACGGAAAATTATCGGTTGTTTTTCGCCTTTTTTAAATGTCTTAATAACGTTTTATTTTATTTATTACCTTATTAATTCGTTTTAATTTAACATCTTTTTATAATAAGGTATTTTATAACCCTGGTATTAATTTATAAAAACTATTAAAAATAAAACGTTTATTATCCCGATTATTTTTCGAGTTAAAAATATTTTCAAATTTTATTATGTTAATCAGGAATTCTTATTTAACGTAAAAATTTAATAACGATTAATCGGATCGCTATCGTAATTCTATAAATTATTGCTTATATTTCTTATCGAAAAAATTAGGATTTGCGTAATTTCTTCTGAGAAAAATCTATAAATATTTATTTTGTATTTTTTTCGTAATTAAATAATTAAGTATAATGCGGTATAATTATTAAGCGTTTGTAATAAAAACGTTTATATAATTTATAATCTATTAAATATAGATAAAGGTATTTCGCCCCGGCTTTTCGGCGTAAATTTCCGTAATATCTTTTATTTATTTATTTTTTAATCGAGATATATTTAGAAAATTTCGGGTAATTAAAATACGGTATTCGTTTATCGCCTTTAATGTTTTGTAATAATATCGTAATTAACTGATAAAGTTTTATTTTTTTAATTTATGTTATTATTAATTATTTCGCCAGTTATCTGAATAATTCCGAATGTTATTCGTTTTGTTAATAGATAATCTCCAAAATCTGGTTATTATTAAACGGTTTAATTTTTTTATTTTAAACTCCGGAACGCGGTTATTATGTTACGCCCGTTTTCCGACTGTTTAATTAACGGTTATTGAAACGTATCTTTATTATATATATAAGGTAATTCGGGATCCCGAGGACCATAGTTTTTTATTCGTTAAGGTTCTGTTATAAGTTCTTTTGTCTATTTCCGTACCGTAATCAATCGTTCGTCGGTTGGGTTCCGATCGGCGTTTTTTCGATTAGTAACCTAGGTTCGTTTTCCAGTCTGCGAGCTTTGCTTTTAATGGTTATCGCGTTATTTTTTATAATAAAGATAAAAGAATTGTAAGATAATGGATAACTGTAAACTGGGTAAGATAATTTCCGACTAATCGCAAAACGTATTCCAAAAAATAAGTATATTAAGTTATTTCTATGTGGCGTTTCCTATTAATTACCAGATAATGGATTTATATTAGTAAGTGAGCCGGTAGCTGATCGGTAGCTGGTCGGCTACCAACCTTATCCTCATAGGTCCTATATTCTCACAAATCTTTAACGTTTTTATATTGATTAATAAGTTAATATTTTGTAATAATGAGAAGGGTTTATAAACGTATCTTTTTACATTTATTTCCTTTTTCCAAAAATATTTAAATAAGGTGTAAAAAATATGTAGTAAAAATGTATGCAAATTATTAAACATATTTTTTATTTATTGAAATTATTAGCATGTTATATATATTCGCTAACTATACCAAGTTATCGAATATTATATATTATTTCTTGCTATTATTTTAAATTATTGTAAAAAAAAGTTATATTATTTATTTTTAAAAAATTAACATAACAATTTTACTATAGTACGAGAATAAAAGCGGAACTATTATATTATTAAAAATGGAATTTCTTGGGGAATATGAACCGCTTTATTTTGCTTTATCTATTTATAAGATATCCTTTCAGATTATAAGATGTAACTTCTCTTTAATTTTATAGTTCCTATAAAACTAATTACAAATAAAAGATCTTTTATCAAAAATCTCTTAATCGTTCGACAATTTTTAAAACGTACGTCGATTTTAACCCTATGTTCAAAGTGATTACGTTAATTAGAAGTTCGTACCATACCCAATACTGCGAGGTAAATTAGCTACCTAATTTAAAAATCGAACGTCTAACCTATTAAAAAGTTAATAATTTTCGATATAGCAAAAAGAAACGTAATTATTATAATAATAAGAGTGGAACGTTATTAGTTCAAATATTAACCGCTTTATTTTGTTGTATATAACTATAATATATTACTTAAAATATTTTAATATTTTTATATTAATGTATTATATTTCATTTTATTTTTAACAGAAAGTTAAATAAATTTGTTTCATTACTAATATTTAATTAAAGTATTGATAAGTTGGGACTTTTGAAAAAACAATTATGTAATGAGTAGCTCATAAAATTTAAAAAACTTTAATATATACATTTCTAAAAATATAAAACGATATATATTCTAGCTTTTAATTAAAACGTACCTTAGTAGTAGCAGCTAAAATATAGTGTTAATAAAATTAATATCATTATTTTCTATTTGCAGTAAAGTTTTAATACTATACTGAAAATATTAAAAGATTTTTAAAAAAGTAATATTGATTTTTAAATTTTAAATAAAAAATTATAAAACTTTAAAATATATTTATATATATTTTGAAACATAATATATTTTAGTACGAATTTATTACTCTTTTTAAAAAGAATTCAAGGCACGAAATATAAATATTAAATATATTAAATTTTATAACATTCTTATATTATTATATATATTTTATTAAATGCAAAAATAGTTTCGTAATAAACGTCTAACAAACTTATATATTCGACGAGCTTATATAACACCTTCAATTCGTTAATAAGTTTTATAGATATTATTAAATATTTGTTAAACTCGTATTTAGTTTTAAACGGTATTTTTATTTATAATTAATAATAAACTAAGATTAGAAATATATTTTATATTTGTTTTTAGTTCGAGAACTGAACGTAAAAATATTTTAATTTTAATAGCAATACTTTTAAGGTATTCGTAATGTATAATAAATTGTAAATTTTTTAAATTTATTTTTTGTCAAAAAAATATAAAATATTCGGCTAATAATATTAATTGTTGAATATAGTGTTTTATATTGTTTTTTTATAGATTTTTATAATAAATATAATTACTTTATTAAAGTTACATGCATTTAAAATTCCGAGAGTTTTTAAACTTTATTTCCCTTTTTATTCGTATTATTTTAATAATTTCGTATAGAATTTATTTAAATTGTATTTATATTTATAAGAGTTTAATATATTATAAATTTAGAAATTGGCTTTTCTTAAGGCAACTCAAATATATAGAAACTTATTATATCATATAATTTGCACATTAAATGTTATGTTTAATGTTTTTGAACTCGATAATTAATTAAAGGTTATTATAATTAAGATAGATTGTATCTTAGCTCTGTAAAGCCTTATTCTTTAGCCGAATACGTAGTTGCCGACAAGCTTCCACTCTGATGAGCCTTATGCCCGCTAGCTCCCCGGTTCGGCAGCATTAGACAGTAGTTAGTTGCTAATAAGAGTTTATTTTTTAGCTAGGGAGAGGAGATAGAAAAGTGTTCAAACATAGTTGTGCGTTCCCGTAGAAGGCGTTGCGCTAGCGCCGCTTGGCATCGGCGTTTATCCGGGGCCTAATAACAGGGCTCCATACAGCCCATCACAGCGTCTCTCCCTTTGGGTTGTTGTCGCGGGGGCGATGCCGTTATTAGGTGGCCCGTAATGGCGTTATATAGATTGTAACAGTTGCTAAGTTTTACCAAATGAGACGTACAGGTGTGGGCGAGCCTACACTAGGGTATCGTATCTCTGGCATCACACGTGGCAAGATCACCGGGTGGCTGAGCTGTCAAACACGGACTGCTACATGCAATATTACCAAATACAGTAAAGCCAGTCTACTCTGTGGGTCATCCAAATATACTTGCGTATAAATTTGTTTGGATGGCAAGGAGTGTAAGATTTCTCAGTACTCTCTTTGCCCAACCAGCTATGCATATTTAGTTCACAGAGCTGTAAGGACTTATGCAAAATGGAAATCCCGTTGCAAACACCGAACCCGCAGGTGAACATGCTCGCCAGTCATATATCGGAACAAGAAATGACTTTTATTGTATACTGCCATGATGCCATCTTTAAGCACGTTACGGCTGCGGACAGCAAGGGACAGCCTCTGTTCCACGTTCAGGGCACGGCCTTCGGCACGTCATGGAGCTGGCGGCGTAAGGTCTACGACAGCTCTAACGACCAGCTCCTCTTCGACTTCCGTCACCACAGCCTCGACATCAAGAACCGATGGGTTATCGAGAGCCCCACCAGCCGAAAGCTCTGCTCGCTCGTGCACAAGTCACAGATCACTACCAAGCACTCGGCTATCGACGCAACCGTGTACACCGAGTCGGGCGAGCGGGTCCTGGTACTTATGCGGCCCAATGATCATGCGGCCATGACAGTGACCATCAGTGTTGGTGGCACGGCTATTGCGACCATTCGCAAGGCCGAGGATAACGACCTGATAATTCGAGGGAAGCGTGACAGAAGTGTTTGGGAAGTCCGAGTTGCTTCTGGAGTCGATTTGAGCTTAGTATGATTTCCTGTCTTTATCTACGCTGTCTGCCACTAGGATCTATTGCTAATGGCGGTTTTAGGTCATGGTAATGGTGCTGTGCCGCGTGGAAATGGGACACGTCTGGAAGCAGTAACGAATGAAGCAGAGAAACAGCCAGGGGAATGACAGGCCTGGGCAACTCTCACCCATTACATGTATACTCCAGCTAGCATTCAATTCTATGACAGTTCTAAAATTATCTAGATTTGTTATATATTACGTATCTCGGTGCCCTCTTCTAGCTTAACTGTTAGTTAAGAACGGTTTGGTAATACCCAAGATCACAAGTGATATCCGCCATACCTGGCAGCTGATCTAACACCGCCCCTCCCCCCCCCACCTTCTCCGTTTTAGCTGTCGGGAATCCTATGCAATAAAACAGGGAGTGGAGTCTGTTATCTGTCTTTTCCGTATGGTAAACAAGAGCCATCCGCAACTACAAGTTTCAGGATCCGACTCAGTTAGGGTGTAGACGAGCTTATTCACCTACATGTTTGGGGCGGAGACCTCTGTAGTACTTCCATGCCGATTCCCAAAGCATCATTTTCAGACCCCTTTCTAAAAAAAAAAAAAAGGTTGCAAAGTCAGCTGCTAATGTGAGCACTCGCTCTATTTTGTTAATTGCGCCAAGAGGCCCCTTCCCACTGTATTTCACAGGAAGGTACTTAAGGACCGACGTCAAACAGCAAGTTCTTTACCGGTGAAACAGGGTAGACCTTTGAGGTATAACAAGTTAAGGTCCGAGGCAAAATATAACAACCTACTGGAATTCAACCGACAAAGACTGATATCGGGCCTTGCAGCCAGTTTACGTAGAAGAATTCCAACGCCTAGCAGTCAGCATCATGCAATACTCTCAATTATTGCGGCCCTGCATCTCCCCCCTTTTTTATCTGGTTATGTTATTTCTTGTTTTCCATTATGCCGTATACATTTCGAATTAGCGACTTCGTTTATTTTTCCTGTTTTTCTTCTTGATATTCGCGGTGCTTTTTTTTACAGAATCCAAACATTTCCTTATTATTGCGTCCAGTATTATTAATCTCTGGGCTTAGTCGGTTGCGCTAAACATTGTGCATATTACGTCGCTGTTATGTATCGAAAAATAACCGGTACCGGTACGAAAACCGAATAATTTATTATGGTCCGCAGTAGTTCGTATTACTTCCAAACTCTAGGGTAACCCATAATTCCTTCCCTAAGCAAAGCAATTAACGATTAGAAGGAGCGACAGGACAAAGTCGTTCGCCGTTTTTTTCGTTTTAGGCCTTTTTAAGCTCCCAATTTATTATTACTTATATTAGCATATGATGCCGCGATTCTTTGCCGAGATAATGGTCGAGCTAATGTTTAAAGACGTCGCGTAGATAGCCTTTCTCACTAAAGTTTCCGATGTCACACTTATTAAGGATCAGGTGCACAGCTCTTGAGGATATATTGACTTGTCTAAAGCTAGAAAGCGTTGATCCCACTTGTTGTGGGCGATCCACTGATATAGGGCTCCGGAAGGGAATAACAATCACCCGAAAACCCTAGCCAGGGGTGCCCTTTTCTATGACACACCCCCTGATCTTTCTGTGGCTATATAACAGAAGAATCACCCCATGGGCACCCCCCAGCTCGAAACGCTCTCGTAAAGCCATATACAAATAAGAAACATATACGGAGCCCCATAGCTCGTGGTAGTAACAAAGGCTAAAACTGCAATCACGGTCTCAGCCTTCCCGGACGTACCCCCTTTTGAGGAACCGGCTCCCAGGGGTATAGATTAATTGATCGAAGGTATAACGTACGCTCTTTTCCACTGCCGCGCTGGGCGTCCTTACGGGCGAGCTACTTTAGGTAACGATATATATATAAAGTAATAAACTACCATATATCCGATTTTAAGTCGTATTTAATTGTAAATAAATAAGATCGCTCCAGCCGTATATCGTTAGCTCCTTAAGCGGTAATATTGCCGTATATTTTAATATCCGGAAGTTTCTTTAATTTTTTCTGTACGGCTTTTTATTTTTCTGTTAAGGCGCGTACTTTTATACTTTAAAAAACGTTATTTGACAAGTTTGGCGGCTGGACGTTTTGCGGTAGTTGTTTCCTAAAAGTATATTTAAATTTACAGTACGACTTTGGGAGCCACATATACGTTAACCGGTTCGCAAAATAAGGGCAGCGATTTTGTTTATTAGGTTCTAAAAAGCTTACGGCGTCCTTTAACGAAAATTCCCTTAAAATTACGAACGTTCCGTACGAACTTTTTCGTTTTAATTATTTCCGTTAATATACGATCGTTAAATATTATTTTTTGTATTATTCGAACGCCGTAATGGGAATTTTAAATATTTTAACGTACGTTAATTTTATTAATTTGCGTTCGATTAATCTTAAATTTAATTACTTAAAAATAATAATTCAAAGTTATTATATTATTAAACGCTTTTAAATTTCGGAAATATTATAGGCATAAACGTAAACGTACGTATCGTATTACCTTAAATATTATTTCGAAAAAGTTAAATATTTTACGTGAATAAAGTTAAAAACGGCGATATATTTAATTCGTACCATATTTGTGATATTTTCGTTTATAGAGATAATTTTTTCCTTTAATAGCCGAACGATTTTTTCAATCGAAGGATTATCGTTTAGATAAAGGAAATTTAACTTCTATAAATATAACGAAAGGAATTCCGTATTTACGGAAGCATTAATTTAATTCTAAAACAAAATATAACGGAAAAATAATATAACTTATTTTTTCGGATTTAATTTTTACGATTACCTTATTTAATAACGGTTTAAATAACGGTAATTATAATAATTATTATCTTCGAAGATTTTACGAGTACGTTTTTTTTTTAAAATCCTCCATAAATATCGTTACCGGCAGGTATAATATATTTTAAGCGTTAAGATTAACGTATTACCATATACCGCGAAAACAAACGTAATAACGGAATTAGGTAAACCAATTAGGCCAGGTGTTTTTAATTAAAAAGTTTCTTTTTAATTACGAGGATTACGGCGGTATTAGCTGGATCGATCGATATAATAACTTACTTAACGGAATTAATAAGGCAAAGGTCAAATAAAAAGGATTAATCGAAACAGAAAAACGAAAATCGCAAAAAAACCAACGAATTATATATTCCTTAATTAAGTAATTTCAGTTATTTTGGGCAGCAGTGTTACCCGGGCTTATAATTGTTATACTTATTAAAGATCAGGTATACAGCTTTTAAGGATATATTGACTTGTCTAAAGCTAGAAAGCATTAATCCCACTTATTATAGGCGATCCACTGATATAGGGCTCCGGAAGGGAATAATAATCACCCGAAGACCCTAGCCAGGGGTGCCCTTTTCTATGACATCCGAGATTATTGCGCGCGAGGCCGTCGTGCGTTCGTACGTGGCCGTTTCCTGGATCTGGGAGAGCTTTATGTTCCTAAATGGCATTAACGCCGTCCTGGCCGTATTTTCTGTTCTTACCGGCCTGGACAAACCCGGCGACTGGCCTCCGTTATTCGGTATACCGGGCTGCGCATCCGGGTTGCGCAGTTTTTGGTCGCGGTTTTGGTACCGGCTGGCCGTACGGCCGTATATTAATTACGGCCGGGTGGTCGCCCGGGTTATAAGCCTGTTGCGGCCAGGATTTTCTTTTGCCGTGTCCGGGGTAATCGTCGTTTTCGTTACGTTCCTGCTTTCGGGCCTTTCGTACGCGGCCGTAAGTTAGCGTTTGGGCATGCGCGATTGGCTTGACGTGCAATGGTTCCTATTTAATTTTGCCGCTTGCCTTACCGAGAAGGTAGTTTTCGCAACAGTACAGCATTTGGTAAAAAGAGCAGGACGCGCGGACGATTTAGCGGCTATTAAGAAAAGCTGGCTTAGGCGGTTGATCGGTTTCGCATAGGTGTTTGCTTTTTTCTTTTGGAACGTGCCGCTGTAGAAGTTCCCGAAGATGTATAAGGTATTATTAAGAACGGAAAGATGGCATTTAATTTTGTCCAAACTGGCCATTGTACCGGCATAAATGGCAACGACCGGGGGCAAGTATTTTATTGATTTAAAGGGTTGATTCGATTGGAGGAAGGCTTTTGTATATTAGCGCCTGGAAATCTGACCTTGCTAAGGGCTAGTTCTCAAACTTTCAGCACCACTGACTTGTGAGGATTCAGAATCAGAATCAGCAAACCGTTCTGATCTTTCAGAACCAGCCATCCCCACCTTTTTTGGCTGAAAATGGCTGGTTCTTCTTGGGGCTTCCGGACCAATGATATTTATTTAGTATGCTGAAAAATCCCCACTTCAAAATCAGTTGCTTTTAAGGTGCTGAAATTATTATTAAATAACGTATGAATTACGTTAAAAACTTTATCTTAATTTTAAGCCGTCTTTTTTACTATATATTCTGATAATATTATAAATTTAGATTTTTATAATTATTATTTCGCAATTTCGTAATACAACTTAATAATTTGTATAATTAAAAATTATAATAATAATACGAAAAACGTGTTATTATTACCGGAAGAAATTTATTATTATTATAACTTCATTTATAATTTTTAATTATCATAATTAATATTGTTATAAGGTATATATTAATAGCCAAATATGCTTTTAATATAAACTTATTATAGTACATTTTGTAAATAACTATTTTCGAAATATAATAAAAATAAATATAAATACGTATTACATATTATGTAATTAACTGTTAACAAATACAAAATGAAAGACGTTATGGATTTCGATAAATAAAAAAAAATAATATTTTTCTATATTATGCTTTAAAGTTTTTCTATATATAGTATTACGGGTTACTTTATACAAAATAATATTATTATTTATTATACGTTTTATAAAATTTTAAATATCTTTATAATATTAATACGTCTTATTATTGAACTCGTTAATAATCGTTTTTATTTTAAAATCGTTATTAATAAATTTTTATATAGTATAAAAAAATAATAAAAATATTCGGTAATATTTATTTTAAATCCGAATTAAAAACAACGCCTTTAGACAGAAGGTATAAAGAAACAGCAAAGGAATTATAAATAGATATATTAATTGTTTATAAATTTAATATGAAATTTATTTCCGTATCAATAAATTAAAAAGGTTTTACAAACAATGTTAAAATATCTAATAACGCGTTTAATCGTCATAATTTTGTTATTTTTAAAACTAATTATATACTTAACGATATTAAATGGATTATTAGGAAACAAATTTTTATTTTACATTCCTGAACGCGATATTATCTTTAAAAATAAATATAAGTCGAATTAAAATTATAAATTTTTAAAAAGCTATATAATTTAAGGTATAATTACGAAATATTATCGAAAAGGTTTTTGGCTGATAAGAAAATCGGTTTAAAACATTTAAAGCACCTTTTTTAATATATATATTAATACGATAATTAAAACGATTTACGTAATAACTGGCTTTTGTAATTTTTTATTAGATTACTGCGGAATTAACTTTAACGAACTTGTAAAATGGGATAAAAAAGTTTATATTAATGTTAAGGATTAAATAAATAATTTTTCGTACACAAAGCAGCAGGGCGACATATGTTCTCTTGCTATAGGATATCGTAACAAAATCGTAAAAAAAATATAAAATACGTATTAGAAATTGAAAAAGAAATTAAAGACGAAAATACTAAAGTAAATACCTTACTATTATTATAAATTAATTAAAAATTGAGTTCGATAGTAGGACGTAATAAATTAATTAATAAATACGAAAGGTTTTTCAGTTCAATTATTAGTTTTTTGTTTATAATAATTTAAAAACCGCCAAAATCGGAATATATTTATTTTACATAGGGATTTAATATTTTTGAAATTAAGATAACTTCCGTATTACATTTTAATTATACATATTATGAGAGAAGAAATTAATTCTTTAAAAAAGTTCCTTTTTTACGTTATACTTTTTGTATTATTTCTATTATTCTTATAATTTTAATATTTTTAATATTTTTAACATTTTTGCAACTTAATATCCGTATTAAGTTTATTATTTATTTCAATTTCCGTATTTACGGAATTCGTAATACCTTTATTATTATTATAAAGTACTTTTATATATTTTTTTTCGCTTTTTGTCGTCCGAATTACTAATCCTTTTAAAACCTTTAATATATTAATATTTTAAATTATAGTTTGCAGCTATATATATAATAATAAGGTAGTTTTTATTTGCTTAAGCCTAAATAATGTAAAATAACATATTATTATTACATTCGTCGATATAAGTATTATTAAAATTTTTAAACGCTATTTTCTTATTTAACCCGATATTTCTAATTACTTTTTTAAAGCGAATCAACGTTTTAACGACGTTAGCGAGGCCATTATTTACTATTACGCTACCATATTTTTTAACATTTTTCTTTTTTTATTACGTTACCGAAGTATTAGCAAAATACCCATAAAATGGTTACGGATCTACTATAAAGCGAAAGTATTTTCGGCTTTTTTAACGAAATTATTCCTTTTTTCGCCGCTAGTCGATTTTTACGAAAAAAAAACTAATAATAGCTTATAAATATAAAAAATATTAATGTTAATTTTTTAAGACCCACAACTAATTCGTTTATAGTATTAACGAAAAGTCCGAATATAATTTTATAAAGTTTAACGTATTTAGACGGCTTATATTAAAAAGATGTTGTTTAGAAATAAACTTAAATAACAATTACTTGATACCATATAATTTAATATAAAAATATTGTTAGCCTTCAGACAATTTTTCTATATTTCGTATTTAATCATAAAAATCTAAAAGGTTTTATCCAAACTAGAACCATTTATTTTATTTAAAACAAATTGCGTTTAAGTCTTTTTGAAAAACAAATATATTTATTTTTTACCAATTCTTTCGTTATTATCACTGCGTTATACGTTTCTTGGATTTCTGAAAAATATTCTGTTATTATATTAAAAAACATATTCAACAAATATGTAACGTTTATATATATAATGAAACGACAGCTTCAATCAGCCGTTTTATTAATGCCGTAATAATAGCCCTTTTTAAAAGAACAATTATTTTTAATTATATCAAAAAAATATAAATACCTTTTTCGGATTCGAATTTTAATTAACTTATAACGTATTAAATATCTCAAAACGCTATAACGTTGATATAACGTACGTATAATATAACCGATATAAAGTTGTAATAATAGCCGGATGACGGGATACAGTACAGAAAATATATAACGTTAATTCCGATACGGAAATATTAATATCGTCGTATGAGATGTTATTAGCCCGATTAAATTTTACCGTATCCCCGCCTTTACCGCTTTCGCGATATAAATACCAGATGTTCTCTTAATTTCTATTTCCTGTCTTTTTGTTATTTTTATCATATTTTTTTATTCCCCGTTTTATAATTCCTTTTTATTACCGTAACGATATTTTCCCGACTTTATATTATTTCCGTAATGTTCGTTTCTTCAAAACGGCCGTATATAATTTATTTTTAATATTTTTCTTAATGATAATACCGATATTAAAAAAATACCTTTTTTCCGTTACCGTTTTACGTCCGTTATTACGGCAAAATATATACTTTATATTAAACGCCGAAAAACATACCTATTAATAAATTATACGCCTCGTAATATTAACGTTGTGTTTATGAAATATTATTATTATATTAATTTTGGGACCTATAGCCGGCGAAAAATATTTAAACCGATTTTTTAAATTTAATCAGTTTTTTTTATTAGTTAAACTTTTACTTCGACGTTAATCGTAACGACGATAACGAACCAATTTTCGATAACGACGATAACAAAACATATGCATACTTTAACGGTTTTCGTCAAAGATTTTACCAAGCAGTATTCCGATTTTATACCGCTTTTAAAACGGTCGAAAAAATTTATTACATTGCGTTCGGTATAACGGACGCAAAGAAAAAGTTGATATTATTTTTTCGTTATAATTACGCCTGTAATATTTTATGCAAAAGAGCAAAATCGATGATTCCGCACAAATCGCTACCCGATAAGCCGTAATATATATTTATAACTCTTATTATCGAAATAACGCCATAAATATACCGAACCGCATATTTCGTAATAACGTAATATTAATTTTGTGATAATAAAATTATATTTAAATTACCGCCTAAAAAAGGCGATCGAATATTCCTTAATTACTAAAAATAAAAAATATTAAGTATAAACTTTAATTAAATACGGTTTTATAATAAAATATTCATTATTAATTTTATAATTTTAAATACCGGCCAAGCAAATATCAATATTATAACGTTCTTTTATATTTTAAAAATCTTTGATCGTTACATTATTATTATAACGCCGTATTTTTTTAAAACTTGATTATTTTGTATTATATAATCGTTATAATAATACACCGTTATTTGACCGCGGGTTTTTATAATTCTATCAGCAGTTATAGTGATCAAATGCAGGAAACTGGGGATAGCTTGATATCTATGCTAGGAAAAGCTGAAAAAATCTGGGGCGTACCGCCCTTACGTACATGTCCTATTTGGACAAACGGTGGTCCCTAGACAAACGCTGTCCCAGGTTATAAAGCACTGCATTAAAACGCCAGCCGTAAGTATTTAAAGCATCCAACTGCCGATACGCCCTTTTGCGTCAGATAGCTTTATTTACTAAAATCTTCAATTTATATAAGAATTAAACTTTTATTTTCGTTGATTTTAAATACCTTTTGGTATATTTTGTATTTATATTCTTTTAAGCTTTAAGTTAGCTATAAATCGTTCGAAATTAGGCCTATCGAATGGCTTCGTAAGCCTATTTATTAGGTTATCCTTATTTTCTACGTATTAAAAATAAATATTTCCGTCCTAAACCTTTTTAAGTACGTAATAATATTCGAACCGAATATAACGTTTTTTTAGGTTATTTGTATTTCCGTTATTTATTTTAACATATTTATATTATTTTTTTAAAAATAAAAACAAGGCCTTTAGGTATAAACCTTAATTTTGTAAAAAAAAAATCATAATTTTAATTATTTCTGTTATAAATTTGTTTGTTTTTACGTATTTTACCTTTGTAACATATTTATTAATAATATCTTATAATTTCGAAAATTACATAATATATATTTTAATCATAGAAAATGCGTATTTCGTAATACATTATAATAAATCGGAATTTGCAAAATTTATATTTATTATTCCGAATAACCTTAGATTGTTATATTTCCGATACGGGTAATTTTCCTTTAATCTTTTATGTCGAAAAAATAAATTTGTTGTATTATTTAGGTATTTTAATAATCGTTTAATATATTCGCGGTATTTGGGCGATACATTACTTATAAATAAAACCCAAATTAAAATTATAAACGTTATATCCGGTTTATTAATATAATTAAAAAAATATATTTTCTTATTAAATTAACGTATTTAAATATTTTTTCCTTATTAATTATTTCGTCGTACCGTATAACATATTTTAAATAATCCTTAATAAATAATATAAGTATTATTTCTTTCATCTTTAAATATATTAATTATAATAAATATTCGATATATTATTATTAATGTAACTTAACGCTTTTAATTAGCGAAAAACATATAACCCGTATATTTAAATATTAATCCGCATTATTTAAATCTTTAATAAGTACGTTTTTATTAATTCTTTAGCAATATATTAAAAAGGTTATTTATTAAGACAGAAAAATAAGAAATTATCGATGTAAAAAAAATAACACCTTTTATTTCCGGATTATTGTTATGGCTGCACCATACCATCACGCCACCAGGGCAAAAGATCGGTGGAATGATCGCAATTGTGGCAATCATTCTGGTGCTTACAGCCGCATATATACTCTGGAGCTCTTACGGGTGACCAGGCCGTAACAATTATAGAATATCGTATCGTCCGAAATTAATAAATGGAATTTTTATTTCGTTAATATTTTTTTTTACTTTTTTAATTAAATAATTCCAATTTACTTTAAGTTATATAAGCGATTTGTTAATTTAACATTTTCCTTAAAGGAAAACTAATAAATATCTTTATCATTTAAGTAAGTAATAAAATATTCCGTTAATATAAGAGAAAACTTGATATAAATGTTTCTTGAAATTATTATTTAAGTAAACAGCGATAAACTCGATTTAGAATATAGGTTAACCTAAAGCGGCAATTAAGGTTATTAGAATTTTCCAATATATAACCCGTATAATATTTATTATAATCTTAATATAATTTATTTTCTGCTATTAAATAAATTCCATTGCGCAAATACGGGCTTTATATTTTTCCAATTTTTCCGTAAATATATACTTTTTTAATAATTATTTAGCATCTATAAAATGTTTATAAACCTTTTCGCCAGGGGATATAAAGTTAAAGGTTCTGCGCGAAAAGCTCTTTTTAATTTCCGTAAAAACCGTTTTAAATTATATTTTTCGTTCTGGATTCCTTATTACGTTTTTTAGGTTTAAACTGTTGTTTACTATAAATAACCTATAGATTTCGTTACTAAGGTCGTTACCAGGGTCGAAATAAAAGGTATATATATTGTAATCGTTTTTGTCTTCGCTTTTTTAAGTTAAAGCTAATTTTAATTCGCGCAGGAATTCCGGGGCTTTGTATAAGGCTTCTAAAATATATAAATTAAGGATTATTTTTTTGGATACCCCTTTTTAGGTTTTACTTATTTCGTTTTCTAATTTATATCATTTTTTAAAATAATATTATTATTTTTATTTTTCATTCCGATACCTTATTTCTAATAGTATTTCAAATATTTTTATCCAAATTACGAAAATAACCAAATAATGTTTTTCGGGCTAAAAACTTATTCTAACTTTTTTAGGTCTATACAAATAATAATATATAATATTATTAATAATTGCCGCCTTTTAACAACTGAACCTTATAATTATATATTTTAATACCCTAATAATATTTCTTTTATTTCTCGAATTACCAGCCTTTTTCACTTAATTCTATAATTCTTATCGATCAGAACTATATATTTATTATTAAAGATACGAAAATAACTATTATCCGGCTGATATAATTATTTGAATTTAAAATCGAATAAAGTTTAAAAATATTTAATAAATATTATTTTTTTATTGTTAATTATCTTATTTTATTATTAAATTCCAAAAGCATATTAATATTTTTATTTATACTGAAATCGTAAGTATTTATATTTAATGGAATTAAATATTATGTTTTATAAATTTATTTTAATATTAATGATATAAATTGGAAATTATTAGCTTACTATGTTTTCTAATATATAAACTTTTGATAATTATTATGTCAAATTCCTTACCGCCGTTAAGTTGTAAAATCTATATTTTTTTTCTTTTTGTTAACCTTTAAAAATTTAATTATATACGTTATATATATATATATAAATATTGTTATATTTCGTCCTTCATTCTAAATAAATAATATTCCGTATAACGTCATAAACTATTTGTAATAAGTCCAAAATAGTTACTATTTTTAATATTGATAGGTTTTATTAAGTTTATGTCGTATTAAATTATTTTTTTTACATATTGTCCTTATTTTTAAGAGTTTATAGCCGGGATATTCCATATTTTCGTTTCGTTATAAATTATACAAAAGATAAATTTTATATCCTTAAAGTCTAACTTTATTCCCGTAAACCTTTTAATAATTTAAATTAATTATTTAATATTGGAGTAATAAAGGTAACGGTATTAAAAATAATTTTCTTTATAATTTCGTCCGTTATAAAAACTCTTCCGTCTTTAAAAGTTCTTATATGAACTTTTTAGGTTATTAATTAAGTTACTGTTATTTTCCTTACCGAATACCTTCTTTAACGCGTATATCTATAAATCGTTTTCGTTTATTATTGGAACCCTGACGATAAACTCCAACTTTTTACAAAACCAGAAGAAAAATCCTTTTCGAGGAACGTTAATTATTATTAATTAAATCTTATTAAAATTAATTAAGGCCTTATAATTTAAATAACCTTTTGATTTATAAAGTATTTTCTCGAAAAATACTTTTAATAAATGATTTTTAATATATAACGCATATCTTAGTATAATTTAGTTATTTTTAAGGCCTTTTAAGGCCTATTTAATAATATCGGTAAAGGTAATAGTTATTAGTCCGCCTTTTATTTTAATTTGAATGCCCTTAAACTTAATATTTAACATAATGTTTTTTTCAAAGTTGGTAATATTATTCGTAATATTAACGTTTGCTCTCGAATCCTCAAAGATTTATTTCGGTTATTCTTTATAGAAAAATATACGTACAGAAATATGGCGTTATTTATAACTATCGCTCTAAATATTTTAGAGTAATTAATTATCTGGAACTTAACACGTTTAATTATTTAAAGCTTAAGGCTTTCGGTTACTTATAACTTAGAGCTTTTATCTATTATTATCCTTTAAACTTTTTCTTGTATTATTTTGTTATATTATTGTATAAAATCTCAAAGCTGTTATTTTTTAACGTAAATGCTAAATGTTTTTCTATTTAACCGGTATAAATCTTTTAAACTTTCAGGGATAAATTATTTTTCGCTTTAATCGCTGATATGGGTATTACGAAAATTATTATTATTATTATTCTGACCGTTATTATTGTTTTAACATTATTTACGCGTTTCTTTCCCCTGCCATTTTTCTGTTCTTTTTGCGGTTTAAAGTAATCCTTCGCCATATGGCCGTATTTTCTATAATTAAAGCAAATGGGCTCTATATTTTTGTTTTACGCGGGGTTTTTATTTCTAATGTTATTATTGCCTTTACCCTTACCTTTTTAGGCGTTATATGTTTTCCCGTTTTTTTGTGTTGCCAGTATAATCATAAAATTCATTATTAAAATTATTTATTAATTATTAAAAAAATAATCCGTTTACCTTAATACCAATTAAATAATTTTGTACTAATTACCGGCTCGGTTCTTTATAGCAATAAAAAACATAATAATCTGTTTTTTCGGTCCAAATCGTATTTCACAGCCCTTTACTTCGCAAAGAAGCTTCTGGAATTTAATAATAAATTATATTGGGTCTTCTTTATCGTAAATAACTTTGCTAAGCTTTTTCCAAAAAAACCTTTACCTAGCCTTATATATGGCGGCGTAAATCTTCTTAAAAGTCCCTAACATTTTCGTACCTTTTTTAATATCTATAATTAGTTTTAAAAGCGTCTTTTTGCAAATCTTAATAATAACTTTTATATGGCGCATTTAATTTAATTACTTTAGCTTTATTCCATTTTTGTAATTAGTTTTTAAGGGCTAAAATAAGGGCGTTATTCCAAAGTTTCCAATTAGCCAAGCCTAACAGGTAGTTTGTGACGGCTAGGGGGTTTAACCAACTATTAAACCTTAGTCGTACGGGTTTATGTTGGCAGGAATATCGTGGGAATCTGAGCAATAGATACAGTAATCATGTTACGTTTCGTAATACCAAGGGTGCCTTAGGTAATGAATTATTATTGCAAGCTGAAATTATCTAAATTATGGAAATAATGAGCGTATATATCCTTTTCCTTTTCGGCTTAATCACTTATGATCATATAGCCGGTGGTGATCATGATCTTTTGGGATCACCTTTAATTACTGATGATTATTGGCTTGGCAGTGATTACCGTCACGTAACCCGTAGGGTGGTCCGTATAATCCTTGCCTGATCGTTTCTTGAGGCCGGAGCTTGTTAGGTCGTAACATGGTTCTCCTTATCCAAAGTAAAGTCAAAGCGTTTCCAACGCAACTTCGCTTTATTTCCGTTATTAAACCTTTTGGAATTTTTCCTTTTATCCTTTAGAGTAATACCTGATTCGCTAAAGCTGTTTAGGCTGCTAAGGGAACCGTTATAACGTTTTCGTCGCTTCGAATAACCTTTAAACAAATCGGAAAAAAATAATAATAAGTTATTTAAATTATTGGGGTTATTACGTATTACACCTCTATATTTGAGTAATTCCTTTTTAGCGCTTTTCGCCTTTTTCTGGGCGTTTAACTTTTTAATAAAATATTTTTTGCATTACGTTTCCTTTTTTAAGGGGTTAATTTTTTCCATATCGTTATTTATTGCGATAAGTATTTCTTTTAAGTTACCTGGCTTAGTAAGTTTAACGGTTTATAACGCTTTACGTAAACCCTTTAAATTTTACGATTCTTTCGATCGGGGCGGAAATAATAATATTCCGGCTCCTTATAACTAGAAACCGCTTTCGAACTAAAATATATCTAATAATTGTTCCATAACGTTATTTCATTCGTTCTATAATATCAGTATTTTTCGTATTTTAAAGCATTAATTTTTTCATTTTATCTTTAATGCATTAATACTTATTTTTTCGTACCTTAATGTTTTATTTGATATTTTTAATATTAATATTCAAAAATGTATAAAACTTATTTATGTTATTTTCGGGCTGTTATTTCTGAATAGGGGGGTTATATTGCTTTTTTTCAGCTGCTGTTATAATTATGGTAATAAAATGTTTTTTTTTTAAAAAATGCCCCGAGGCAAAATTTTTTCTGCCGCCATACTTAATATATGGCCCTATTCCCTTATTTTACCTTTATTAAAGTATTATTCCTCCTAATTGCCGGAAGTTTTTCGTTAAGGAGAAGGAAAAGGGTTAGGTAGGTTACCTTATGTAATAAGGGTTTTATTCGTTATCGTTAATTACTATTTAACTAATTTTGAAATCGTTAGCTAAACGACTTTTTCTTGAATTTTACGTTTTTTCTATTAATTTAACTTATAAATAACTATTTAGTTTAACGTATTACGGTTGCCAAAAACCAGAAAATATTACTATGTTAATAGTTACAGTAATTAAATTCAAAAAACTGGTAATAGCTACATAATTTATGCTAGGAAAAACTCAAAATGTTTAGGGCGTACCGGCTTTACATATACGTCCTGTTTGTACAAACGGTGGTCCCTGGACAAACGCTGTCCCAGGTTGCAGAGCACTGCTTCAAAGCGCCAGTCGTAGGTATCCGAAGCACCCAACTGCCGACAAATTCGGTTAATTATAGCATTAATAAAATTAATATTTATTTTTATAAATCTTAATATAATAGATGTTTTCTCATAACGTTATTAGGACGTCGGCTTAATCAAATATTTTTAACGTATTTTTTACGTTATTTTTTGTTATTATTTTCATAATACCTTATATTAATTAAATAATCTAAGATGCTAACGTTACTTTCATAGAGTTTGGCTATATCAAAATTATATTTTTTAAAATTCGTAACCGATTTCCAGGTAAAGCGGTATAATTAAGGTTATTTAACCTTATATTAAAGGCCATATATAATATTTTTTAAGCTTACGGTTTTTTCAATTTATTATTCGACGTCTTCCATATTGTTTGTATTCTGTCATGGTCCAACGAGCCACGGTCTCCAGAAACGGTCTGTTATAACCCAACCACAAGTGCGCGGTGGGGCAGATCACGTGATGAATTACCAACTCACTGGTGGTAAGCCAGTGAGCCGGATCACCAATTTATTGGTGGTGATCCAGCTAGAAGAAATAAGATATATACGCTTATTATTTTTATAATTTAGATGGTTCTAATTTATAATTATAATGTCATTACCTAAAGCACTTTTGAAATTACGAAACGTAATACGATTATTATATTTATTATTTAAACTTTTACGATATTTTTATGAACATAGATTCGTACGATTAAGGTTTAAGAATTGGTTAAACCTTTTAGCAGCTATACGTTATAAGTTTTTATTTAATAATACCGTTAAACTTTAAGTAGTATCGATTAGCGTTATATTTATTAGCAAATAATCCGAACAGCTTATTTACTATGTTTTTGATTACTCGGATATGGGAATAAAATCCGAGGAGAAAAAAAGCTTTACTTTTTTTACGAAAAAGTTGTTTGACCTTTGGATATTATGAACGAACATATTTTTTAGCTTAAAAGAGATAATAATAACCTTACGATATCCCTTTAGGCAGCCCATAAAAAGTTCAAGGAAAAAAAGGCTTTCGAAACCGGGAAGCCCTTTCGAATAAGCTAGGTTATTTAGCTGAATTTTACGAAGGAACTAGGAGAAAGCCTTAAGCCTCCCAAGCTAGAATTTTTCGACGGATATTTCGATCAAGTTATAATTGCTTTTCATTTAATACCGAACATATTTCGAGTATTTTTTTATTCGATTTGTTACGTGTATTATACGAGTTGAATTCGTAACTGGATAATTTACCGGAAATACAATTATTTAGTTTAAATCCGTTACAAAAGAATTTGTTACCTTATTAGTTAAAAAAACAGATCCTAAAGATAATACGAATTTATAGCAATTACGAATAATTCGAATAAATATAAACGAAAGCTTTCGGAATAATAAAGAAAAAAAATAAAAGCCGAAATACAAATTTAATAATTACGATAAAAGGGATATATATCCAGTTACGGTAGTACGTTAGTTTAATTAGTAATTAAGTTAAATTAGGGATTAAAAATATTAATAATTAAATCTTTGAACGGCCTAAAAAAAGAAATATAAAAGAAATTTTTTAAATTCGATGAGCCGAATTATTTGTCGGATTATATCGTTATAATAATTGAGATTAACGTTCGACAATACAGATGGCGTATTAGGGGTGTTAAAGGGAAAAATAATAATAAATTTTGATATATGGTTAATACTGATGTTTTTCGACGAAATAACATTTTTTACGGCATAGAATTAGGATTTATAAAATTAGAAATTACTTATAGAAAGAATTAAGGACAAATTAAATATTATAATTATAATAAGATGGGATATAAGGTACCATGGTATAAAGTACTTAAAAAACCCCATTAAATAATTCGAAACCAGTATTTGAAAAATAATCCAAAAAGAATTCAAAAAACAAAAATAAATTTATTAACATAATTCAGCCTAAATATATATTAGGTTCCTAATAGCAAAAGGGTTAAAAAGGATTATTATGATAAGAAATTTAATGAAAAATACGAAAAACCCGGAAGTTAATGTAATAAGTATTGCAAGCATAATAAGAAGTATTACGAAAATAATTACGCGAATATCAGGACAGTACAAAAACCTTTTATCCCGGAACCCCTATTCGATACAGCAAAATATTTGCCATATATTGTCGACGGCGCGAATATCCCCATTACCAAAAAAAATAATATATTTACGGACGGATTACCCGTATGTACTATAAAGAATTCGATTTTTCAAACCGGATCGGAAATAATAAAAACGATAAATAATAGTATTAATAATTTCGATTTATAGCCCTAAGAAATATTTAGTAACTGGCCCAAAAAAACGTTAACCCAAAAAAAACAATACTTATAAAATAACTTTTGTTGTCATTATTAAGAATATAATTACTAAATAAAAAAATTTAATCCAGCGAACAGTAAAAAAGCATTACTAGAAAACTATTACAGATTTTTATTTTCAATTAATATTTATTACAGACCTTTACGAAAAAAGGTTATAAAAAATACGTTAATTTATAAAACATCTTTAGAACGATAATTAAAATAACATATAATAGGATGCTTATAAAAATACAAGAAAACAATTTATTTAATAAAAAGAAATTGCGGTAAATTTAAGAGTAATTAATATAATTTAAAGGAATAATGCGCCAATAATAACGATAAATATAACAGCTTAACGCATTAAACGAAAAAATATAAAAAAGGTTCCACAAAGTTGAACAAAAATTAAAAAAAAGATTATTTGTAAAAGAACCGTAAAATAACGAAGTTTAGAGGAATTAAAAGGAATTCTTAAAAAAGGCTTTAAACGAAATAATAAAAACCATTAATAACCTTATTACATTAGATATATAAATTAAAACGTATCAATATATTATAATAGTAAATTACGGACCTCTGAGTAGGAATTATATTATACTAAAGGTAGTTAATAAGTTTAAATTACTATGGAATTATAAATTAAAACCTTATATAACGACGAATATTAAAAGTTTAAAATTTGCTCACGATAACCGAAAAATTGTACGCGAAATTAATTATTGCGAGATTGGTATTTAAGGACGATACTAGATAATTAATTTCGATATCGTTTTATTTAAAAATAACGATATAATCTCAGAATTAACATGGATACCTTAAGGCGGAATTTTAATTAATAAAAGAATTAATTTAGTGAAATTTATTTTATTTTTTTATTAATAAACAAAAAAAGATTAAGATTTTAATATTCGGTCGATAATAGCGATAAATGCAAATATAAAAATACGATAAAACTGTTAAAACCTAAAGAGACAGAATATAAAAAAAGAACAGATATTAAAGAAAATTCTAACGTATCGTTATTATTATTAAAGCAAAGTTAAAGCAATTAAATAACGATTTAAAATATAACAGCTTCAAGGGTTAAAATATTTAATTAATATATTATTATAATACCATAAATACAAGCAGCTTTTTATGAAAAAGCTCGATATAAAGTTATTAGAAGATAATAAAAAAATTATAAAAGAATTTTTAAAAACGATTTTTCGATAAAGTTTTACCTTATTTATAATTTTAACGGAAACAAGTTACGTACTTTTAAAAAATACCTGGAAAATCGGGTATAAAAAATGGATTCGATTTTCGAAATTACTAGAAGGATATCCAATATGTTTCGTACATAAAAAAATAGAAAGTTATGATTTATATTTAATTATCGATAATTAAACGATATGTTATGGGGCTATATGAAGCCTTATTATAGAGTACCGAACAAACGCCGATACTAAGCAGCATTAGCGTAGCGCCTTATATGCGAACATATATAACTATATTTTTAATTTCTCTTTTTTTGGCTTTAGCTAAAAAATAAATTTTTATTAGTATTTAATTATAAACTGCTTAAGTAAAGCCTTTTACATATTTTTTAGTTTATTATTTAGCAAAGCAGAAAACGTTCGAAATTAAATAGTAGGATTTTCCCATTTTTTTACGGGGCCCAACAAAGGGCCCTTATCGACCTAAAGTTATAGAAAATATTTAACGTGTTAACGGAAACCTTAATAAGTTCGATAGCGGCTATAAAATAACGCATAAATTACCAGTTCGAAAAAAATAAAAAGAAAACAGTCTAATTCTATAAATATATAAAAACGCAACATAAGGCAAATAAGGAATTAATATAAACGACCGAATAATTCGAAAACAGCTTAAATATTTAGCAAAAGTTTATTATTTAATTGCAAATTTGGAACGTAATAACCTCTACGAATACCGATTTTTTCTCGACTTAATAACGATCGGAAATATAATTAAGCCATTTTACAAAAACAGTGCGAACGACGGAATTAATAATAGGAATTAAACGAAAACCGTGATCTTAGCCGGAAAAATTCGATAGGATAAGAACGAAATTTTTCGAATAATATATAGTTATAATTTATAAATTCGAAATAAAAGTTATTTTCGTAAAAGAAATCTGTAAATAATTTTGCGTTATATACGAACAACTTAAAATTAATATAGAACGTATTATTATTATTTATTATATTACCAAAGGCTTAAATAATATTTATAATTGCGTCGGTTCTTTTCAGGTATTATGTACATAATATAATAATCGGCATAAAAAGGAAAAAGTAACCGAATATTTTCGGAATTTAAAGTAAACCAATAACGCGAAATTTTCGTTGTTTTATCTCTTATTCGAAAAAATATTGACAAATACAAAAAAATTACCTAATTAACCGAAATAGAATTTACGTTTTTAAAAAAAAATATTAAAGAAAAAGTTTATTTAAATTTTAATTCTAATGGATCTTTTTAAAAGTTATAACGCATAAATAAATAAAATAATAAAAATTACCGGACGCCGTAAAAAGTAATGCGACAAAAAAAGCAAATAACTTTTTATTTATTTAACCGTGTATTAATAATTAAACAAAAATAGTTTAAATAATAATGTAAATATAACGGGTATTTCGGCCATAAAACGGCAAAATTAAGAGTTTTAAATTTTACTCTTAATACCAAAATAATATAGGTAATAAGCAATTTAAAAATAACAGAACGTTTAAAAAGCGAAAAGCCTTTATTTACGTCATAGGCGTCCTAATTATAAGGCGAATCGTTGCCAGTTTTTATTAATAAAAAAACGGCAAAAACTGATTAATTCGTTAAAAATATACGAAAACGAAAAGTTAAAATCTAAAAGCGAAAAAGAAAACAAAATGATTCTTAAATATTAACGCGTTTAAAAGAAAAAGGTAACCCAGGCCGAAATAAAGATTACAAAGCAAAATATAGACGGTACTTTATATAATATCGATACATCTATATTAATTAACAAATTTATAAAAATTTTAAGGAATTAAAAATATAAATATTTGGTGGTAATAAACGAAATAATTGTAACATGCTTACGGTTATTACGTATTTTAATAAAATTATGCAAATTAAAAAAAGTTCGAAAAAAAGCGGATAACGGTAAGAAAAAATTAAGGATATAATATATATAGAAATAGATATCGACGGTTTTAAGGCCAAGATATTTATGGATATTATTAATAAGCTTAATTACCTCCTAATTTTAAAAAGATTTGGGATAAAATGTTATGACGTCGTATACGTCATATAAAAGCCTTTTTAACAATAGGCGTAATAAGTTATACGAGGGTTTACGAAGAAAAATACGAAATTTAAAACAATAACGTACGAATAATTCGTAAAATGGAAAAAATTTCAATTACCACCTTTAAGGCGAAATTTCGGAGAATAAAAAGGATTAAAAGAATTAAATAAAAAATCTAGTTATTTTTAATTATTTTGGCCGATATTAATAAGCCGTTAACGCTTAAGAAAGAAATGGAGATTAACGAAAAATTTGCGTTTAAATTAATAACGGTTCGGAAGTTATTCGACAAAAACATAGGTAATGCCTTATCTCCACGCTGTCCCAGAATCAACTATACGATTTTATTACGTAAAAACAAAATAAAAACAAATATTAATATTTTAAGGGTTTTGATTTAGTATAATTAAAAATAAGTTATTAACTATAAGAAAAACCTTAACGGAATTTTTAAATAAAAGATATATTTACTTCAATAATTCGCCCGTAAGGGCTCCAGTTTTATTTACGAAAAAACCCGGAAAAAAACTGCGTTTTTATTACGATTATCCGGCGTTCAATATAATAACCAAAAAAGATTATTACTTTTTATCCCTTATTTCGAAAACATTAAAGTCATTTTTTTACGTTAAGTGGTTTACGAAAATAAACGTCCAAATAACGTTTTATAAAATCAGAGTTAAGGAAGAAAACGAATAAAAAACGGTATTCCGAATACGTTTTAATTTATACGAATAATTAATAATAGTGTTCGGCTTATACGGAATTCCCGTAACTTTGCAACAATACGTTAACAGGGTCTCAAAGGAATATTTCGACATTTTTTTGCTTAGCGTATATAGATAATATCCTTATTTTTTCCTCCGGATCCAAAAAGAATTATATGCAAAAAGTAAAAAAGGTCCTAAGCCGCTTAAAAAAACAAATTTAAGTCTATATATTTCTAAATGCGAATTCGCCGTAAAAATAACAAAATATCTTAGATTTATTATAAACGTCGGAAAAGGGATACAAATGGACCCCGAGAAATTACGCCTGATTAAAAAGTGGGAAATTTCCAAAACTGTTAAAGGAATTTAAAGCTTTTTAAGGTTTACAAATTTTTCCCGCAACTTTATAATTTATTATAGGGATATATCGGCCCGTTAATAGCTTTAACCTGGAAAAAAAACCTTTTTCCACTAAGGGAAACAAAATATTCGAACGTTTTAAAAACGTTTTTATAACAAAGCCGATTTTAACGTAATAAAATTTCGAAAACCGTATAATATTAAGAGCAAATTATTTAAAGGTAATATATCGAAATTATTTATCCTAAGTTAATAAATTAAAAATATTATATTTAATGGTTTATTAATTTTAAGAAATTAAGCCCCGTGAAAATAATTACGAAATACATAATAAGGAATTTTTAATAATAATAAATTATTTAAAAACGTAAAATATAAAGTTCAGTAATATAATAAGCTTACTTAAAATTATTCTTAATTATGAAAATTTAAAATATTTTATAATTATTAAAAGGTTGTATAAACGTTAAATAAGATAATTAAAAAATATTATCCAGTTTTAATTTTTATTTTAAATTTCGTATCGGCCGTTTAAATATTAAGGCCGATATATTTTGACGTAAGGAATAAAATATACTTATAAAAAACGATAATCGAAAAACCGTATAAATATTTTAATTAATAAAAAATAAATAATTATTTACATTATTTACGAACAGCTGGAAACACAGTAAAAATGCGATAACGGTTAATAATATTAAAATTAAAGGCGATAAAGTTTTTTAAAAAACTGAAATATTTTAATATTATTAAATTTTTCAAAAATTCTGAAACCTAACGTTAAAACATAATAAAAATAATAACCGTATTATTAAAGCTTTTATAAAAAAGAAATACAATTTTTTAACGGAATTAAAGCTATTAAACTTAATTATAAAATATACTTTAAATATTAAAATCCTTTTTATTTTCGGGAATATTTTTAAATCTTAAAATAAAACCCGATTAAAACAGCCTTAATATAAAATACTTACGATTTTTATATACTAAATCACCTAGATAAAAAAGTTATAATAACAGTTTTTTCGAAAGTTTTCTTTTAGCCGGGTATATAATATATAATAAGGTAATTTTATAGAAATTACGATATATGCGGCTATAAGAACGTATGAAAAAATAAGATTAAAGGGTTATTAAAACCATTTCCGGTTCTCGAATAATTCTATAACAAATTATTAACCGATTTTATAACGGATTTACCAACCGTTTTTAAATACAACCCATATTTTTTAATAATTATAATAAACTAATTATTTAAGGTAATAATCCTTAAAGTAATACCTGCAATAAATGCAAAAATATATACGGAGTTATTCGTGAAAACATATAAGAAATTCCATGTTTTTTTACAGTAATAATAGGTGATAAGGGAACCAATTAAATAAGGAAATTCTAGGTTAAATTTTGCAAGTTAATAAAAATAAAATAAAGGTTTTTTACCGTATATTATCTAAAAATTAATGGTAATACAAAAAGGGCTAATTAAAAAGAATTAATTTATTTGTAAATTTTCGTAACGTATTCTTAATAAGAATAAAATAAGCTTTTTCTAAGGACGATATTACAATTAATAATTAAATATAATCTTAATAAAATTGTTTTTTTTTAATTTAAGGATTTTACGTTAACCTGATTTCGCAAATAAAAAATAATTCGGTAACCAAGAAAAATCTATAAACAAAAACGGAAAATTTCGTTAAAAAATTGCGAAAAAATCTGGAATTTACTTAAGCTGTAATAGCGGCGGCCTAGTACACTTAGGTGAAAATAACGAATAAATATTGTTTTTCCTCCAAAAAATACGAAGTTAACGATAAAAGCTGGTTATCCCCAAAAAATGTTATTATTTTCTGGTCCTCGAAAAAGCTGGGATACTTCCAAGCCAAATATTAAGTTACTAAAATAATTAATTCTTACGTTATCGAATTAAATATACTTAAAAAGATCCATAACCGCTTTCAAGTTAATTTATTAAAACGCACGAAATATATCCTTTTACTGTCCCAGATTAACGTAAATATATAATCCCTTTTATTATTATTAAAAGAAACATTAAACCGGAATTCAAAATCAAAAGTATTTTTTAAGTCCGGGCCAAAAAAATAAAAAAGTTATATACGCCAACTCCAAGTAAAATAATTAGGTTATGCAAAACCGACTTAAAAACTGTTCGAAAAATAAGCAAATATAACGACTTTATAATAGTTCGAAAAGGAATACGACAATATAGCTATTAATAACGGATCACAAATTTAACGTATTAACCGAAAGCGGACGAGGGAAAATCCAATTTGAAAATGCCGGCCGGGCAGTACGTAAACGATATAAGAATTTTGGAAAACCCGCTTAAAAATAGCCCTAAGTAATTCGTAAATAAACGTTAAATTAACGCATTTATTATTTAAAAATAAAGCATATTAAAAAAGAATTAAATGTTATAAAAATAATATACCGATTCCGAAATTATCTAATTATTTTTAAAAGTTTATAAATTTAATAATTTATCTTACGAATCCATAACGTTAACGTTACGTAGAAATTTTATATTTAAAGTGCGCGATTACTAGGTTTTAGTTGTATTAAATTTCGGTAAAACTGGAATATTTTTTTAACCGCTTAAAATATAATTACAAAGTTTTCGAAAACGTTAACAATCCGATTATTAACGGTTATGAATTTAACTTATAACATAAATTAAGAAATAACATAGAAAAAATGCGGGAATTTTGCAAAAAAACTTATATAATAAAATTTGTTATTTTTATACTTAATATATTTTTTATTTTACGGAACGGAACAACCGGTAAAACCGGTAATTCAACCTATGTATAAATAACGTATAAACTAGGAATTAAGGGCGTAAATTTTCTTCGAAACGAACGATATACGAAAATTTAAAATACAAATATAAGTTTTCGACATTTGCTACTTTTTAGATACGGGTAACCGTTAAGCTAAAATTAACGGCAAAAAAACAATATAAGCAATACATAAAGAAAGTAAGTTTATTAAAGTTTCGGTAATCGTAATTAAAAGTAATTTTGTAAAACGCGTTAACTACCTAACGAAATTCGAGAATATTTATAAATTGCGCAAAATATATATTAAAAAAACATATTAATAAAAATAAAAACAGTCTTTTATTTTAGAGTATTTATAATTATAATTAACGTAAGATTAATAACGGACCGTCCTTTTGCCTATAATAATAAGTATTTTTCGAATATCGAATAAATAACGTATAAATAAATTATATATTTCGTGAATTTAAATAAAATGCGTTTAGGTTTTCGGCAAAACAAACTATATAAATAAAATAAAATACATCGCAAATATAAATAAGATATTTATCTAAGGCAACGCAAATACGTAACGTATAAAAACCTTTGGCAAATTCCAATTTACTACAAAGGCCCAAAACCGTAAAAAAGTTTTTTACAAGGTATTTTCGCAACGTTATAACGTATTAATTAACTTTTAAGCTGTTACGAAATAACATATAAAAGCATTATAATAATTATTAATAAAAATTAATTTACCGAATTAAATTATTATTATAAAAAAGAAAAATTAAAATAAATAAAAACGTAAACGTACTTTTATATATAAATTTATTTAACGTATAATTAACATATAATTAGCCACCTAAATAAAGCCTAATTCGTAAAGCGACAAATTTCCGAATTTCGGATTAATTAAAAGCTAAAAATTAACGCGATTATTAATCCTGTAATAAACTAACCCTTTTTAGAAAAGATAAAGGGTAATATAATAGGGTTATATGGAGCCTTATTATGGAGTACAGGATAAACGCCGGTACTAAGCAGCATTAGCGTAGCATCTTATATACAAATATATATAACTGTATTTTCATTTTCATTTTCTTTTCTCTTTAGCTAGAAAATAAACTCTTATTGGCAACTGATTGCAGATTGATCAGGTGAAGCCTTTTACACGATAGTATTATTAAAAATTGAATACTATTATCTTTAATTACGGAAATATAAGATGAACTTTACGGAACTAAATAATTCTTAATATTTGAGTTTAAAAATAAATATAACCTTATTGAGATCCAAAAAATATAAATTAAAAATAATTTTTAAAACAACAGATAAATTATTTAAATATTTCTTTATATTAATAAGATTTTGGAACGTACCAACAACCTTTTAACGCATGATAAATTATATATTCCGAAATTACCTCGATATTTTCGTCGTATATTATTTTCACAATATTCTTATTTTCTTAACAACGGAAAAAGCATACGTAAAATACGTTTATAAAGTTTTTCAAGCTTTATAAAACGTGAGGTTATTTGTTGATACGAAAAGAAATTAGTTTTATAAATAGAAAATAAAATATTTAAAATATATTATTACCCTGGGATATATTAAGATAAATTTCAAGAAAATCGTAACAGTTATAAAATAATAAACGCCAATAATACTTAAGAAAATATATGTATTCCGTAGATTTACAAATTACTGTAGAAAGTTTATTCGAAACTTTAGCAAAATAACCATATCCTTAATAAATCTTACAAAAGAAATTTTTAAATAAACGTCCAAAACGGAAAAAAAATTTAAGTTATTAAAAATACGATTATTAGCAAACTAATATTAATTCTATACGATCTAAACCGTTTTATCGAGTTAAAAACCGATATTTCGGATTACGTATTAAATATATTAATCGGAAAACAAAATAATTAAGGCAAATTATACCTTATTATATTTTTTTTCATATAAATTAAGCGGAGCCCAACCTAATTACGGTATTCCAAATAAAAGTTTTATGGCCATTATTATAGCATTTCGAAAGTTTAAGTACTTCTTAAAGGGAAATTTATTATTAGATGAAGGTTTATACGGATTATCAAAATCTTACCCGATTTATTACGATTAAAAAGCTTATAAAACAATAATTTCGTTACGCAGAAAAATTGCCGAAGTTCGACATTATTATTATTTCTAGAAAACATTCAGAAAATAACAAAATAAATACATTAAGCAGGCGGCCAAATTTCGAAAAGAAATTGCTTAAAATTAGCTATATAATTTTCGATAGAATTATAAAAAGATATTTACATTGATGACAGATTACGACAATTCGAGCAGTACTTTTTGATATATATTAAAGGATTTAGCAATACAACGATAATTTTCCAAAAAACGAAAAAATAAAGAACATATAAGTTTTGAAAAATATTAAAAGAATCTAATACGAAAAATATAAAAATATCAGTTATACGGATATCTAAGAATTTACAAAACTTTAAAACGGTTTTAACGTATATATTCCTTTCCTAACATAAAATTAACGGCACAAAAAGTCATATAATAATATAATATTTACGCCAAAGTAAAAACTTGACGATATAAATTATACGAAAAATTAAAATTATTATTAATGTTACAGGTTAGAGCCTATAGGGCGGCTCGGGCTTACGAAGCGAGCTCCTTAGCCCGAGCTTACCCATATATATATAGGGAGTAGCCACCTTGCTAGCTATTTCTCCTTTTCCCGTCTTACCTTGAATATAAACCTTCGTTAGGCCGTATTTCCGTTCAGCTTACGTATCGTACCCGTTACATATATTTAAGGTGATAACTTATTATAATATCCAGGAAGCTAGGTAAAAGCGAAACGTTTTCTAAAAATACCCTGGTAACTGATAATAAACCAAAAAAAACTTTATAATAAAATAATTACAAAGCAATATAACCGACGAAACTATAAGCGAACTTACGGTATTAACTTTATTCGGAACTATTAAGGAAAACTTATAATACTAGTGGTTCGTAAATATACTTTAAAAGCTTAATATATAGCAAAAGAAATTTGCTAAGTTAATTCTTAGCCGTAACGAAATGATAAATAATTTGCTTAATCGGATAACGGAAATAAAAAAATACTTTTTTATAAAAGCGGAAAAAAAAGCTTTTATATAATAGGACCTGCCTCGTTAAGGATTTACGGTAGGCCCGCCGCTTAATAATATGTTCGTAAAAGCGAATCGTAAGCTTATAAAATGGCCTTTGTAAAACGGAAAACAAAAAACGGTTTATTTGTTTTTGGCTATATTCCGTACGAAAATAAAGGAAAACCGGTTTATTTCCGGGTTTTTATAACAACTTATTTAGGTATTATAATATTTATATTTACCGAAAAATAATTACGATTTAATTATTAATTCAAAATAAGAACATTACGAAAGGATTTTGATATCAATAATTTTTTCCTTTATATAAAAAAATAATTCGAAAATAAGCAAATAATATAATCCGTTAAATAGCAGTTATAACGTATAAAGTAAAGTAATAGTTAACGGTTTTAAAATTATTTATTAAATTTTAAACTTAAGTTAGCCGATTATAAAAGCTTAACGTAATTTTTAATAGTTAAGATAATTATTTTAACTGCCTGTGTTAATACGTAATTTTGCAACGTATTAATAGCACAAAAATATGCTTTATAACGATTATAACCGTTAGATAAGTAAGGAAAAAAAGGTAATTAATCGTTTAAAGGTTTGGCCCGATTATTATATAAGTAAAGGAATAATAATTTGACATTCCGGTAAAACAAAACGGAATAATTAGCTAGTAATAATACTTTGGCTGAATTAATAAACGGGCTCAAATAATAAACGTTTAGAGGGGCGTATTTATAATGGACGTCATATAGTTAATTACGTTAATTTTTAAACTTATAAATTAGCAGTAAGGTGGTCGAAAAAACCGATCCGGGGGTAGTTCGGAATCGGGTTCGGATAACCGGCTTTATACGAAATAATTTTTTAATAATAAAATAAAAGTTCGGAAACGGAAAAAATAATATTTCTGTTATGCCGTTATAATTTATTTAAGCTAAGAATGCCTTAAATATAAACCTGTAAAGCGGCTTTATTCGATTAGGACGGAAGTTATGGGAACGAATTTACGGGATGCCGTTAACGGAGATAACGATTCGGATAACGAAAATTTAAAAAAGTAAATTTTATTAAAAATTATTAATAAAAAAAGAAAGTAATAAACAAATAATTACAGGAAATTAATAATAAATTAAATAAGATTTGTTTTATATTAAATACTTTAATTAATAATAATATATATAAAAACGTCCTAATCGACAATGAGTATATTTATTATTTTGCATTTAATTAATAAATAATCCGCCGTTTAAAGTTATAAAATATATTTATTATATTTTATTTGTGAAAATTAGCGAAAAATAATAAGCTTATAATAATTAGGATCCGAAAAAGTATTTACGTTAACGTAAACTCAAATAACCGTTTAAAACGAATTTGGAAATACGTAATTAAAAATTTATTTTATTTTTTTTATTTTGGAAAAGCTTTGAATAAAATATAATAATATCGTATACGAAATAAAGTAACGGCTTATCTGTTTTGCAAATAATATTATTATGCTTCTATTACGCGAAAAAAATAATTCGATAAGGAATTTAAAAACCGCGTAAAGAGGCGGTTATAAAAGTATAAAGAAACCCGCCTAATAGCGCCTGTGATTTTCGCGGCGATAATGCGGCAAAACCGCAGCAAAAAGGACGTAACATAATCATGTGTAATTTTTATAAAAGATATTAATAAGGTTTTAAAAATAAAACATTAATTAATTTCTAAGGATATAGTAAAACGTTTTTTTAAACAAATATAAGAATTTCGAAATTATTTTATAAATAAGAAAGTTTTATCGTTATTATTTTAACATAATAATAACGACGTAACGATAAACCTGGAAACAAATATTTTAAGTTAAAAAAAAGTAATTTTATAGGAACCTTTATACGGGATATTAAAAAGAATTATTAGTTTTACATAAAATACTTATAGATTTATACGATAAAACTTAAATTCGAGTTAGTAATTTTTTTATAAGCGCTTTCGTATTCTTTATAAGAAAATTTAATAAGGGTTTATAATTTTACGTAAATGATAAGGAATTAAATAAAATTACGAAATAAAACCGTTATCTTTTTCTGTTAATAAAGAAAATGTTATAAGCTTTATTATAAGCCCGGTAGTTTACGAAATTCGACGTTCGAACGGCTTTTTACCTGTTACGTATCCGTTAAGGAAACGAATAGAAAATTACGTTCCGTATATATTTTGAGTTTTTCGAATAATTAATATGTTTATTCGGTTTTAACGGTATACCAGCTACCATTTAACGTTATATTAATATTATGTTAGAACGTTACCTTAATAATTTCTGTTCCGCGTATATGGACAATATGTTCATTTATTCATCCGGCCTTTAAACCGACCATATAATCAAAATTAAATTAGTATTCCGGCGTGTAACGGAAATAAAACTAAAGTTAAATCCGCATAAATAAGTATTTGCAATTTAAACACTAAAATACTTAAAATTCATTATTAAAATAAAAATAAGTTTAAAAATTAATTTTAAAAAGGTAACCGTTATTTGAAAATAAAAGGCCTTTATTAACGTAAAACAGGTTAAAAACTTTATCGAGTTCGTTACCTTTTACCAAACCTTATAAAAAATATTAATAAAGTAATAATTCTTTTTTTATAATTAATTAAAAAAAGATCCTTTTTTATTAGAAAAACGAAAAATAGCAGATTTTCGACTAATATAAAAAGCTTTTTATTATAACGCTTATTTCTACGTATTAAGATTCCGAAAAGGAAACGGTAATAAATGTAAATTATTCCGTCTAAGTAATTAAAAAGTATTTATTTTAAGTCGATTCGTTAAAGCGTTTATAATTAATTACGTATTTTTTAAAGAAATTATCGTTAGTTAAATATAATTACGAAATATACGATAAAAGATTATTAATTATTATTAAAACATTAATAAAGTAAAAAAAAGAATTTTAAAAGTTAATTAACCCTTTCATAATTTTAATAAATTATGTAAATTTTTAATATTTTATAAATACCTGTAAATTTATTAAATATAAATTTAATAAGCCGGTTTTTTACCCGCTTTTAAATTTTTATTTAAATATAATTTTAGTAAATTAATAAACCTATTTGATATTATATTTCGTAACTGACAAAATATATTTCGCGGCAAAAAAATATTAGGTTTAAAAAATTGGTAACCCGGTTATTTAAAAAAAACTAATTATTTAATAAATTAATACGGATTTAGAAAATTTTAGTAACAATAATTTATTTAAAATAAGGAAATAACGAACGACCGGTTATACCTCCCGATAAGGAAATACTTTTCGAAAAAGACCTTTAAAAAATATAAGATTTCAAAGTTATTAAAAATAAAATCTTAAATATGACGTATATTGCCGTAACCCAAAAGTTACGAAATTTCTTTCCGGTTATAAATATAATAAAAACTTTTATAACGGAATATTCTTTCGATTTTAATGGTTTTTTATAATTTAAAAAATATATTTAAATCCTTATTTAAAAACCGTTCCGGATATTATTAATCCAATAAGTATATAATTTTTGTATTACCGGCTACTTAAAAAAACATTACATTAATAATAGTAATCCGTAATTATTATTAGTTAACATAAATTTAAGATATACGTTATTTTTACCGTAATAATAACGTATATAACAAATCGTACGTATAAAAAAAAGAAGAAAAAGTTATTACGGGTTTTATTTATTTTAAACTAATTTTATTCAGATTTTTCGATATATTTTATAGTAAATTTACCGGCAAAGCAAAGAAAAAACCCTCATTTTTTTATGGTATTTTACGATCGCTTAACGAAAATAATTATTTTAAAATTAATTTTTAATATAAACGTAAAAACGTACGTTTTATATTTTATCATTTATTATTAAAACTATTACGGTTTCCTCAAAAGATTAATGTCCGATAAAAGAAATAATTAAACGAATAAATTTTGGACTTATTTATACAACTTAATAAATATATAATAATAACTTAATATATTTTTTTATTTTTAAACAGACCGAATTACGAAAAAAATTAACCAAAAACTTTGTACATAGTTTTGTTATTTTATAAATTACGTATAATATAATTAAGCCGAACTTTTACCGGTAATATAATTAGCCTTTAATAACAGGAATTTTTCTTTAAAAATAAACCTTTTTTTCTTAATTTATAAATACGATATAAAGCCTACTAATAAAATACCGGTAATTATTTAATTAATTTTTAAAATAGAAAAAATTATGATTATATTAAGAAATTACAAAAATATACGGAATTTGTATAAATTATTATAACGTTAATATAAGCTCGGATAAAGTAATTAATTAACGTTTTTAAAAGATAAATATTATGTTTCGAAATAAAATATTTAATATAATTAAATTTAAAAAAAATGTAATTATTTTATAATTATCTAAAATATTATTTTTAATATATGTTAAATATAACATTATTATAATTACGTTATATAATACCGTAAAATTAAATATATTATCGGGGATAAATCTAAAATATAACGTAAATTCTTTAAAATTAATAATAAAAAATATATTATTTAACCAGATTTTAAATAATAATTAACCGTTATTAATATTATTAAAAAAATATATAATAAAACATATATTAAGAGCCGAAAATAAGCGTATAAATTACCGTTACCTAAAAAAAACTATTCGTAAAATAAAAACGTTATGCCGAACTAATATAAGAATTATGTAATAATTTCGAAAATACAATTACTTTTAATAATTTTAAAAAGTTATTTAAAAACGGAAACGGGGTTGGCGAAAACGTAAAAATACGAACAAAAACAAAAGGAAAAAAGTATAAACAAAGCCGCCGCCGCCTTGCTGCAGCCTTATCACTTTTTAAGGGCGAAAAAAGGGGTAATATTATAGGCTAAAGCCTATAACGCGGCTCGGGCTTACGGAACGAGCTTCTTAGTTCGAGCTTACCCATATGTATATAGGGAGCAGCCACCTCGTTGGTAGCTAGCTGTTTCTCCCCTTCTCTTCTTACCTTGAATATAAACCTTCGTTGGGCCGTGCTGCCGTTCAGCTTACGTATTGTGCCCGTCACAATTAATTATGAAATTATTATAATATTTAGTTATATTTAACATTATTATTAAAATTCTTATATTATTAAATCCAATTACGGCAATATATTACGATAATAATTTCGCAATCGGCGCCCTATTTATGAGATTTTCCTATTTTTTAATATATTTCAAAAATATAAACGACAAATAAATAGCCTACATTTTCTTTAAATATATTTTTAATATACATGTATTATTTATAAAAACCTATTTTAAATAAAGAATCGATATTTGCATTAAAGCTTTAGCAAATCTTAAGAACATAAATCGGCCTAAATTACAAGTTATTTAATATATTTAATATTTAAATGAATAAATAAATAAAATAAATTAACCAAATTTTAAAAGTTTACTTACGATAGTACATTAATTACGAACAGAATAATTAGATTAAAAAGGTTTTACTTGCATAATTAGCTTATAATATGAATTATTACAAAAGTATTAAGATAGTATTTTCGAATGTAAATTTTGGTTTTATTACAGAAATTTACAAAAAATTACGTAATAACGATTTAATTAATATGAAAATAATTCTTATATTAAAATAATTACGATGATTATATTAAAAAATAAAAATAGAGTTAGAATTCGTACGAACGTAAATAAATAAGTACTATAATGAACAAAGATTAAAAAGAGTTAAGAAATTTATTTTTCGAAAAAAGAAAAATGGTTTTTTTTGTTACCAAAAATATTTAAATAAACCGACCTAATAAATAGTTCGATTTTAAATAGATCGGTCCATATAAGATTATTAAGAAAGCCTTAGAAAATAATTATTAATTACAAGTTTTGTTAAAAACTAAGTTTTATTTAATTTTTTATGTTTTTTTATTTAGATTAATAACAAATACAATTAAGATATATACGGTATAAAGCAGTATAAAAATAAGAAATAAATAAATATACGAAATAAAGAAATTTTTCGATATGCGGAAATAAAACGGATTTGCCCAGTATCGAATTAAGTAAAAAAATTACCCGAATTCCGACAATATTTAGAAACCCATTAAACACTTTATTAGCGTCTAATGTTTATTAAAGAACTTTTATTAATAACGGCGGAATTACTCGAAAAAATGGTAATCCAGTCCATACAATCCAAAAAAGCCTTTAATTTACCGTATTTTAATTAACAACGTCCACCTTATTTAAAGCTTAAATTTCGACCACAGACTTTAATTCTAATTACGCAAGGTTATTAAAATTATTAAAAAAAATTAAAAAGCATAATTAATAAATTTTAGGCACTGGGATTAATAATATTAACGTCAGCGACGTATATGAAAAAAACGCATAAAAGTTTCGGATAAGGAATTTTCGGCTATTAACTTTTTTTAAAACCTTTTTAAATTTGCAATATAACGATTAATTATAAAAGCGGGGATTTCCGTTTTATCGTACGAACGGCTCCAGCGAATATATTTTTTAGAACGGGAAACCCTGTTTATTATTTCATAATTAAGTTACCGGGTATAATAAAAAAATAAGATATTACGTTACAATTTTCGAATTTAATTAAATTAACCATAATAAGTCGTTATTCGGATTTGCGAAAACAACGCTTAGATATACCGGAAAATATATTAAATAAATGCAGAAAACTTATCGAAAAGAAAAAGGAAATCTTAAAGGCAAAAATTGTAGAAAGAGGAGATCGTGTTATGGTCTAATAAGCCACGGTTTCCAGAAACGGTTAATCGTAACCTTACCACAAGTGCGCGGTGGGGCAGATTACGTAACAAATCACCAACTTACTGGTGGTAAGCTAGTAAGCCGGATTACCAACTTATTGGTGGCAAGCCAGTGAGCCGGATTACCAACTTACTGGTGGTAAGCCAGCGAGCCGGATTATCAATTTACTGGTGGTAATCCAGCTAGCAGGAATAAGATATATACGCTTACTATTTCCATAATTTAGATAGCTTCAGCTTACAATTATAACATCGTTACCCAAAGTACCCTTGGAATTACGAGACGTAACACGATTACTATATCTATTGCTCAGATTCCCACGATACTTCTGCCAACATAAACCCGTACGACTAAGGTTTAATAGTTGGTAAAACCCCTTAGCCGTTACATATTGGTAATAATAGCGCTTTCGGCGGAGATATTTCATTCCCTATTTAATACTTTTTATCTTTAAAAGACTAATTTATAACGTTAAATTAAGGAAATCAAAAAAATTAAAAATAACTTATATTATTCCGGCAGCTATACGGTTACGGTACGAAAATATTTTTTAATAATAGTAAAAACGTTCCTTTACTTATCATTAAATTTATCCTTTGGCCGTTTTAATTTTATATAACGTATATTAAATTAAACTGGTTTTTTTTACGAACGTACTGGTATTATTACGGTATTGGTTAATTGATGTTACGTATGGATTTTACGTTTTTATTATTAATATTTTAAGGTTTTCTAAACATTGTTTTAATTTATTTACGTAATTTATTGCCTTAATATATTTTTTTAGTACGTAAATATTTTGAAAATTTCGAAAAGCTATTATTGTTCCGTAGTTATAATAACGTAAGAGCTATAATTAGCAAAAAAGGGCGAATTACCAGTAATTTTATATATATAATTATTATTAATAAATGAGATTAAATAAATTGATTTATTTAATTATCTTATTAAAATAAATAATAATCTCGTAAATATTATGTTATTATTTTATTAATAATTTTCGTTTAATTATCGGTTTAATGGTAAGAAGTTATTAAAATACAAAACGTAATATTTAAATTTTATTTTTATTTTCTCTAACAAATTGAAACAAAATATATGCCGTAATCCGATATAATTATAATTGAAATACTATATAAATAATATATATCGGAAAGGAAAACGTCAGCGAAAGTAATTACGAATATATCCGTAACGGCAATAAGATAACGTATTTTCATAAATCTATTAATTATTACAAATATATGTTTATAAATATGTTTTGAATGTTTATAAAAAGGAAGCAAACCGACATAATGTACGGAAACATTGTTCTATAGGCGGAACAGAACGAGTAAAAGGTTAAGAAAACCCGTCGGCAAAATTTTGGACGCCTTAATATAACGGCAAAAATCATAACCTTATACGAATATAATCATATTTTATAATAAATATAACTAATAAAAGTTTTATCGTAAAAGGTTATATATTTTAAAGTGCCTGAGAGAATTTATAAATCTTGTATTATAGTTACAATATAGTTTTTAAAATTTGGTAATTTCGTGGGTAAATATAAATATTTTATTTTTAATATAAATATTTTTTTTATTATTTTATAATCAGTTTTTGCAACTTTAAGCGCTTCACAAATATTTAATTTAAACCGTTTATAAATTGGGTTTAAAAATACTGCCAAAATATCGTTAATTAATATCGACGGTTTATAAACAAGATCGATTAATATATTTATCGGCTAATTAATATTTATAACATATGCCTTAAAAAAGGTTTTTTATTATTCGGATAAAAGTATTGTTCGATATCGGTATATTACTTTATCGTTAATAATATTATGGTAATTTGCAAATTAAATGCAAGGCTAGCGTAATAATACCTCCGGGATTGTAACCTCTTTTACCGGTTCATAAATTATTTAAAATTGGAAATTATTAAGTAATTCGGATAAACGTATTTAACGTTAATTTCAAAATTTATAATAACCAAATATTATAAGTTCTTATAATCGGTAATAATATATGCGGGTTTTTCGGTTCTTTATAATTTCAGGCGTTACTTTTCGAAAGCTTTAATAATAATTTATAAGTTTTATTATAAATTTTTTAATTCCATTTTATTAGGTTATACTTTGTTAATGATAACGCGGTAGGCGGTAAAATGCCTAATACATCGTATTTTGTAACAGCTAGGGGGTTTAACCAACTATTAAACCTTAGTCGTACGGGTTTATAATATTAAGAATATCGTAAGAATCTAAATAACAGATATAATAACATATTACGTCTCGTAATACTAAGGGTGCCTTAAGTAACGCATTATTATTATCAATTAAAGTTATTTAAACTATAGAAATAATAAGCATATATATATTAGTTTTTAATATTACTATTTATTTTTATTTATCCGTATTTAATAATATTTTATTAAGCGGTTACTTAATGCTAATTAATGGTACCTAGCAAATCTTTACTAAGTACTTATTACGTAATCTAAAAGGTGGTCCGTATTATTTTCGTTAACCGTTTGCTAAGACCGGAGCCTATCAGGTTGTAATACGATTTTCCTTTTTTCTAAATCTTGTCTTTAAGATTTTATTTTTCTTAGTAAGTATTACCGGTTTGTTACGATATCTGGTCACATTATTAAAAATTGTCGTTAGGTTTTCTTTATTATTCGTCGGCAAAACCTACTTCTTATTTTTGACTATTTCAATTTTGAAATTATGCCGTATTTTTTGTGTTTTTTTAAGGGTTGGAAATACAAAACCATGGAAAACGTGTTAAAATGTAAAACTTGCATTAAACGTAAATAGCTTTGCGATAGAACCGGCGTTTCTTTTTTTTCCTGGAAAATATTCGTATCGAAAACTAACGACTAGAGCAAAAGGAAATTTTTGCAAAGGAACGTTTTTTTGAATTATAAAAACAGTATTAACAAAAGATAAATAAGGGCACTATGCATTTGATCCGTTTTCGAAAACAAAAAGCTTTTTTTATTCGAAAGGGATAAAAAATAATATAACGAAAATTATAATAATTCGAAAAACTGGAAAAATAAAAACGTTAGGAGCAGGCTATCGCCGAGGTTTCCATAGTTGCGTTAATTCTTTCTGCTGGTCCCGTGGACTGGTTTGGTATCGGTAATACCAATTAATCGGTTAAAAATATTAATTAGGATGTAATTATTTCTAGTGGTTCCGTTATTAATAGTGAAAGTTCTTTAATAGACGCTGAGTGCTAATAAGGTTTTTGGCGGGTTTCCAGGTATTTTCGGAATCCGGGTATTTTTTCTATTTAATCAGGCACTAGGTAAGACTGTTTTGTTTTCGCATATTAAGAAATTTTTCAACCTTATATATTTTATTTGTTTTCCATTTTTACGTCGTTTTGTACCGTATATATTTTGATTACATTTGCTATTAATTTAAGTAAGGAATCGTAAAAAGTTCAATAAAATTTAACTTTTAATAAAATTTCTAATTAGTAATTACTTTTTAAGATTTTTTTAATAATTTTATATAAACCGATATATTTGAAATTAAGTTTTGTATTAAGTCGTTTCATTTAAAGGTTTTTTGTGGCGAAAAAACTTTTCCCCTTTTTCGAAAATTAATGTTTTTAACCTTTTTTAATTATAATATTTGCTTATTTGGTTTCGTACGAATTTTAATTCTGTTCTTATATTTTAATATAATTATCGTAATTATTTTAACGGAAAAATTACCTTAACATTAATTGGACCGTCGTTCCTTAGTTTTTTATACATTTTTGAAATAAAATCAAAATTTACGTTTGCTAATATTATTTTGATCGTTTCGTAATAATTGATATTATAAGCTAATTATACGGTTAGTAATTCTTTAATCCATTTATTTTATTCGTAATTAATATAATATTATAAGTAAGTTTCCAAAGTTTGGTTTATTTGTTCCGTTTATTTATTTATTTAAGGTTTAAAGGCGTTAAATAACTTATAATTTAAGCCGATTTATATTATTCGGCCTTATTAAAATGTAAATACAAATAATAATATTTGATTCAAAATAATTTCCATTCATAATTAGAATATATTAAAGATATATCTGAAGAAAATATATACGTTTTATTCGGCGTTTATATCTTTGTAATAAAATAAAAAATAAGAAAATTTCGTAAATAAATTAACGTTTACGAAAATACTATTATAATATATTCCTATAGCTGGAGTTTTTGATTTAAAAAGTTTAATAATAAAGTCTAATATAATTAAATACAATAGTTATTTTACGACTAATAATAATTATAATTCTCCATATAGGTTATGTTATCGAGATTTTAATTTGTCACAAATATCGTATTACTGTATAATATTTTATATTATTAATTTTATTTTAGCAAAAAAGTATATATGTTAAAGCTGTTTTAGAGTTTTATAAATCCCTAGATATTCGTATAATCAATGTTTATATATATTTCGTACTAAAGTTTTCTAGTATTTTTCTAAAATTTATATTTTATCTATTTTTTGGTTTCTTAAGAAACCGTTATTATATTATTAAACTTTTGATATATATCGCCAGGTATTACCCGAATTATCGCAATTTGTTATAGGCGTAAATATCCTTTTATAATAATATTGAAAATTAAATAACTAATTTTAAGAAATATATTTTCGAGATTTAATCGTTTATTTAAAGTATTTGCTTTGTTATTCTTTAAACCTTTTCCATGGATAATAACGAAATCGAAATTCGCTAATTTTTCCGCATAATAAAGTTATCGTCCTATAAGCTCCCTAGTTGTGGTAAATCGGGTAAACTTTTGATAATCCGTATAAACCTTAATCTAGTATAAATTTCCCTTTAGAAAATGCCTAAACTTTTGAAATGCCATAATAATAGCCATAAATCCTTTATTTAAAATACCGTAATTAAGCTTAATTCTTTTTAACTTATATGAAAAAAATACAATAATGTACAATTTGCCTTAATTATTGTGTTATTTAATTATTGCACCTAACGCGTAATCCGAAATATCGGATTTTAATATAACAAAGTAGTTTAAATCGTACATAATTAATACTAGCTCGTTGTTAATCGCGTTCTTAATATCCTAAAATGTTTTTTCCGTATTTGACGTTTATTTAAATTCTTTTTTTCGTAAAGTTTATTAAAAGCATAGTTATTATACTGAAATTTCGAATAAACTTTCGATAATAATTAGCGAATCCAAAAAATACTTATATTTCCTTAACCGTTTTTGGCGTTTATTATTTTGTAATCACAACGATTTTCTTAAGGTTTATCCTATTATATTCTGAGGTAATAATATATCTCAGATATTCCATTTCCTATATATGGAATTAACTTTTTTTGCGTTAATAAGCAGCCTTACGTCCTGTAAAATTGGAAGAATTTTATGAATATATCCTGCGTATACTTTTTTCATATTTGAAAAATGAAAATATCGTCGAGATAGCCAACGACGAAAACGTCGAAGTATTTTCGTAATATATAGTTTACCAATCGTTAGAAAGTTGCTGGTACGTTCGTAAGTCCTATTAATATAACCAAATATTTAAATAATCCGTATTTCGTTTTAAAAGCTGTTTTTTATTCGTATCCTTTTTTAATCTTAATAGGGCTATATCCATTTTGAAAATTGAATATTATGAACCATTTGGCTCCGTAAAGTTGGTTTTTTATTTCCGTAATTAAGGCTAATAGCGTTCGAGTTTTATTAATAATATCATTCAATTATCGATAATGAATTACAAATTGTAATTTCTTATTTTTTTAAATATAAAAAACATAAGGTATTCTATTAATAATTTCAAAGGTCGAATCTATTTTTTCTGTAACCGATTTTCAAGGTATTTTTTGAAAATACGTAACTTATTTCCGCTAAGGTTATAAATAAGGTAAAATTTCGTCGAAAATCTTTCTTTCAAAATTATTTAATAATTTTATTTGTTATGTTCTGATAGTTTCGTTTCCAATTCGTTTTTAAAAAGCTGCTTATATTTATAGTACTATAGTAATATCTTAGTTAGATTCTTTGACTTTTTGAGCTGCTGTTATTTTAAATCGTTATTTAATTGCTTTAGTTTTGCTTTAATAATCACAATAATGCGTCGTATTTTTCTTTGGTGCCCGTTTTTTTTCCCTTATGTTTTATTTCTTTAAATAATCAGGTTTTTGTTATATTCTTATGCTTATATTCGTTGCTATTATTAGTCGAATATTAAGATCTTAATTTCTTTGTTTTGATTATTAATAAAAAGTAAAATAAATTTCACTTAATTAATTTTTCCGTTAATTAAAATTCCGTACTGGCGTATCCATAGTAATCTAAAAATCATATCGTAATTTTAAAGTAATACGATATCGAAATTAACTATTTAATATCGTTTTTGGATAAAAGTCTTGAGGTAATCAATTTTGCATATAATTTTCCCGTTATCGTAAGCGAATGCCTAACTTTCGACATTCGTCGTAATATAAGATTCTAATTTATATTTCCATAACAGTTTAAATTTATTAATTATATTTAATATAATATAATTCCCGTCTAACGTTCTAAATTTTACTATTGCGGTATATTAATGTATTCTAATGCGTATATTCAAAATAATAACGGTATTAACGGTTCTTATTGTTAAATTTAAAATCATTTTTAAAAATTTCTTTTAATCTTTTTAGATTTTGTTATACTGCGGCTTTTTTACAGGTAACCTTTTTTTAATTTTTATTCGAATTTATTAAACCTTATTTATATTTTTTCGTTTAACGCGTTAAATTGCTATATTTATAGTTATTGCCGGCGAACTTTTTTTTCAAGTCGTATTAATTGCTTTTAAGTTTGCTATAATTCTTTTTCTTATCGAATAAATTATTTTTTATATTTACAACCGCATCTCATTATGCGTTATTTTAATTATTATTCCAAAGATGTCTTATAAACTAATGTATTTTTTCTTTAATAACTTTCCTTTTTTAGGTATTTATAATAAATACCAATTAAAAATAAAAGTCCGTAATATCTTTTTAGCAATATCTTTTTACTGTATATTAAATTAATTCCTTTTCCGTTTAGTAATTATACCATTAATAATAACAAAAAGGCTTTTCTTATAGGTATTATTTTCCTTTGTGCTAGCTTTCTATTTCGGCCAGCTGTGAAATATCTCCTGGGGTTATAAATCGAAAAATATCGATATTATTATTATTTGTCATTTTTCTTATCTCCGGTACGGTTTAGAAAATCGAATCCCTTATAATATTTACGGGTAATTCGTTCGTAAATATGCTATTTTTATTTTTCGTAATCAGGATATTCTCGTCGTCGACAGTATACAATATGCATTTTGCCGTATCGATTAGGGGTTTTCGGATAAAGTTTTATTATCCAATCCTGATATATACGTAATTATCTTTATAATATTTCTTATTGGGCTTACAATATTTATTAAGCTAGCTTTTTGGTTTTTCGCATTCTTCGTCGAATTTCTTATCGTAATAATCCTTATTGGATTTCTTACTATAGAGGGCCTAATACATACTTAGGCCGAATTATGTTAATGAGTTTATTTCTGTTTTTCTGATTTTCTTCGAATTATCTCTTAAGTATTAATTTCCAGTTATTTTAATGGAGTTTCTTAGGTACCTTATACCATGCTGCCTTATATCCTATTTTGTTATAATTATAATATTTGGTTTAGCTTTAATTCTTTTTATAAATAACCTTTAGTTTTATAAGCCTTAATTTTGTGTCGTAAAAAATGTTATTACGTCGAAAAATGCTAGTATTAATTATATGTTAAAGTTTGTTATTATTTTTTTTTATGCTTTTAGTACGCTATACGTATTATCTATGGTTAATCTTAATTATTATAACGATATAATCGAATAAATAATTAGGCCGATCGAACTTAAAAAACTTAATTATTAATACTGTTTGTTCTTAATTCAGTTTAGCTGTTAATTAAAGTAATATATTATTATAACTGGATATTAAATGTTTTTTGTCGTAATTGCTAGATTTATATTTTGGCTTTTGTTTTTTCGTTAATACTTGATCGAACTATTCGTAATTGTTACAAATTTATGTTAGTTTTGGAATTCTTTTTTCGATTAATAAAATAATATATTTTTTTTATCGCGGGTTCGAACCAAATAACCGTATTTTCGGTAAATTGTCCAATTACAAATTTAATTCGTTCAATAAACATAATAAATCGAATGAGAAAATGCCCGAAATATGTTCGGCATTACATTAAAAATAATTATAACTTAATCGAGATTTTATCGAAAAGCTTTGATTTGAAGAATTTAAGAACTTTTTCTAGTTTTTTTATAGAATTCAGTTAAATAACCTGGCTTATTCGAAAACGTTTCTCAGTTTTAGAAGCCTTTTTTTTTCCTTAAGTTTTTTATAAGCGGCTTAAAAGGACGTCGTAAGGTTATTATTATTTTTTAAGCTAAAAAATACGTTCGTTTATAGCATCTAGGCGTCGAAAAAAACTTTTGCGAAAAAGGCGAAACTTCTTTTTTTCCTTTTCGGATTCCATTTTAATGTCCGGATAATTAAGGATCTGATAAATAAGCTATTCGGGCTACTTGCTAATAAACATAACGTTAATCGATATTACTTTAAAATCTAACGATATTACTAAATTAAAATTTGCAACATATAACGGCTAAAAGGTTTAATTAATTATTAAATCTTAATCGTACGGGTTTATGTTAACAAAAATATTGTAAAAATCTGAATAATCAATATAATAACGTATTACGTTTCGTAATATTAAGAATATTTTAAGTAACGAATTATTATTATAAGTTAAAACTATATAAACTATGGAAATAATAAGCATATATATATTAATTCTTAATATTACTATTTATTTTTGCTTAACTGTACTTAGTGATTTTTTGCTGAACGGTTGCTTAATGCTGATCAATCGTGCTCTGCAGACTTTTGCTAAGCATCTATCATATAACTTGAAAGGTGGTCCGTGTTATCCTCGTTGACCGTTTCCTGAGACCGAAGCCTGTCGAGTCGTAACATGTTTTGAAAAAATTATTCCTAATACCTAATTAAAATATCGATTTTTAAAATTATTTACCTTAAAAATCGTAATATACTAAAATCGGTATTATAAAAAAGGTATTTTTAAAGCGATAAAAAGCCGTTACGGCGTTCTTCGTTAAAAAATATATTTATTTGGCCATATTTATTAAACTAATTAAAGGTTTCGTAATTAATAAAAAAAGAATTTATAAATTGCCGGTGAAATTTTGCGCAACCGAAAAAAAGTTATAATTTGTGTAATATTTCGCAAATTTCTTATTATTAAATAATTTTAAATTTTTTTAAAGTTTATTACATTACCGTTAATAAAGATTAATAAGCTTAAATAACGTATTTTCGTTACATTAAATTTATATTTCCGGATACTAATCGTTACCTTTGTATTTGTGAAACAAGAAATTATTTTACGTATATATTTTTTTATGTCTTTTATTTTTATTATAAATTAAGATATCGTAAAAATAAATTATAACGAATCTATTTAAAAAGATAAACAACATATAATTAATATAATATTAAAATGAAGTCGGTGTATTTATTATGCAGAGATTTATAATAAAATATTCAAATAACTTAAATCGAGTTATAAAGGTTATTTTTTATTTGGTTTTAAAGATAATACGTAAGCAATTGAAACCTGTAATAATATCGAACTTCGTAAACATTTGGGCCGAATAAAGGGTATTTAGAGTTTCTCGGATTAAGGAAATAAAATAACGGTTTTTTATTACAATAATATTAAGGCGGTAATAATTAACGTAAATATATATTTTACTTTTTGGCTTTTTTGTAAATATAATAAAAGTTATTAGTATAAAATTAGTAAGACGGATAGATTTTTTTAAATAGTTATCGATATATTTTTATACAGTTAATAACTTATAAAATGATATAACCTTTATATAATTATATAGTAATATTTAATCAAAAAGCAATTCGATTTTATATTCGAAAGATTAATATGGTAATAAGGAATTAACGTTATAAAAAATAAACATTTTTATAAAATTATAGTATTTAAATAATAACTTTTTTAAAATCTTAATTATTATTACAAGTAATTTGCCGTCGAAATATATTTGTATATCTTTTTCGATTCCGCGGCATAATTAAAGTATTTCGGTTATTTAATTATAAAAAATTCATAATCTGAGGGAAATAATATCTGGATCGATATTATCGTTTCAAATAAAAATATTACGTAATACCGTAATAAATATTAATAATGCCATTTTGTTTACGGATAATAATTAGGAAAAGAAGATAACAATTTTACACAATATATTTATAAAAGCGAAAACTGTAATTAAAAGTATAGAATATATTATTATATTTTTTATATAAAAGAATATTACGAAATTAATAATGCGGGATAATTATACCGTTAAAATTACGATATTAAAACAATATAAAAAAGTTAAAAGGATAAGAGATAATTTTGTCGAAAACGAAAAAGCTCGGAATTCTAATATCGTTTCGTTATTTATACGTATTATTTTTGTCGTTTAATCGATTAACGGATTATATTTTCGAAATTAAAATAACTTAAAAATACTATTAGGATCGTTTAAAGGTTATCAGTAAAAGGTAAAGTTTTTTACAATAGAACCTATATAGAAATATATCGTATAAGCCGTCGTAATCGAACCGATTATAGTTTTATTTATTAATATAAATTAATAAGGTTAAAGAGTTCAGTAATAAATGATATTATTTGAACTCGTAAAATTATTATTAATAAATCCTATAATTAAATATCCTTAATTTATTATGGATTATATCGGTAATATCGCGCAGTTATTAAATTATAAATAAAATAAAACGGAAAAAAAATCTTAAAGCTTATAAAATATTTATATAAATTTAATTTAGTATTATTTTAATGATTTAAAGGACGCTGTGAATTACGACTTATTTTAAGGGTTAAGTATTTTTTTATTTTGCCGTATTAATAATTGGTTGCGATATTATAAATGGTATATTAATTATTATAAGGTACGATCGCCGATTAGGGCATATAAAAAAATTATATCTTTTTTCCCCGTAATATACACAAAGGTTAATTTATGCCGGCGTTACTTTTTTTTCGATTAAAAGGGGGTGGGGCTCGGTAACTGTGGTTATTCCCGTATCAAGTTCTATAAGTTCGGATTCGAGAGGCGCCGAGGCGTTTAATAAATATTACGATATCGTTTTATTAGCGGTTTAACTTTTGGCCATACGCTTACGGAAAGTCCGATATACTATATTATTAGAAAAGGTTTTAAATAGCCGTACTTACCATTAATCGTTTTCGGGGATAAGGCGTTATATTTACGGAATAAAGACTTTTTTAAAATATGTCGATAATTTTTTGTTATAATATAATAATATATAAGGTTAGCGGTTACCGGTTTTAATCGGCTAAAAATATAAAATTACCGATAAAATCGACAAATATTATGAAGCCTTATTTTAAAACTTAAAAGTCATTATAAACTTAGATGAATATATTAATAATTATTTAAATTTGGCTTAGAAATAAATGTATATCGCTTATATCACGTTACTTTTACAGTTACGTTTCGGGATTTAAAAGTTATATTAATATATTATTAACTTTATCGTATATACGCAAATAGATATTATTTTAGAATTATTAAATTATATTTATAATCCGATTTATAGGCGAATAATAAACGTTTCGATTAATCCTACAATTTAAACATATTAAGAAATACTAATTAATATTTTTTTAGCAGATTATCGAATTTTCAATATTGCCTTTAAATATAAGTAATTTAAAACCGCAAAAACGGTAATTATCCGCTATCTCGAAAAAGGTATATCGTAAATCCTTTAAAGCTTAAGTAAAGTCGAGTTAGAAGATTATTTAAAATAAGGTATTAATAAACGACGTTAATATATTCTTTATAGCCGTAATTCGTTATAACGACCGTTTTGCGATAATTAGGCATTTTCGTAAATAATAATTTTTAAAAGCGGATTATTCCGTTCATTAAAATAATTATTTCGCAATTATAAAATGTTTACGAAATTAATTCCGTTTCACTATAATTTAATTTACGATAATTTAATAATTATAAAACTCACAGTTGTTATATAATAATCGCTTAATTATTCGTATTAATAATTTTACGTTCGTAAATTATTTTTTTCATTTAAACATTTTTATATTTAAGTATTAATAAGGTTTTTTAAAATTTTCAAAAGTATTTTTGAATATTTTTAAGAGCATTTGTATTATTCGAAAAACGTTCTAACGATATAAAGTTATAATTAAACCGTACTATGGCGGTAATGAAATAAGGCAATTCGTAAAAAAATATCCTGGAATTCGTAAGTTAAAAAAATAAGGTTACCTTATTACTTTATTTATATTTAAAAATAAATATATTTTTATTCGTATTATTCTTTTGAAAAGTCGGAAGATTTAAAGATATTATGGCGAAATAGCGACGTAATAACGACGGATTTAGGACGCGGTATAAATAATTTTATAACGAAATTATATAAACTGCTATAAAATCCTTTTGAAAGTATAATATATTATTACCGCGTTATATGTCTTTTGGATTTCTAGAGAATATTTTGTTATTATACGAAAAATATAGCTATTTAATAAATGCGCAGCATATATATATATATAGCGAAACGGCGGCTTAAATAAGTCGCTTTATTAATGCCGTAATAATTATAATAATTTGTTGGGTTTTTAATTCCTTAATTACGATTTAATATTTTCGTTTCTTAATCTTATAATTCGGCATATTAAGCTTTTAATTAATTTATTTTTAATATATTTTCAACAATACTATTACTTCGCATAAAATTTACGAATAACGTTTATGTGGTTATGTGCTTTAAAATTCGTTCGGCTTATGGTTTTTTTGCAAAAGTTCCGAATCGATAAAATCTCTAATAATTTAAATATAACGTTATCGATTACATATAATAATCGATAAATCTGAAAAACTTTTTGCTCGAATTTGTATTAATAAAATAATAATTATATAAGAAATAAAGTATGGCTTTTTTCGAAAAAACTCCGAATTCGGAAAGGTTCTAGTATTAACCGTTAATTTTACATAAAAAACTAAATTATTTTATAAATATTTTTCGATATTCTTTATTTTTCTAACAAATCGACGCTCTCCCAATTAACATACCCTTAATTCCTTTTCGAATACGTCATAAATAAAGGTATCAACACTATATATATCAAAAAACGGTAACGATTTAGTTATATTACAAAACAACAGGGCTAATTAAAGCCGAAGCCATTCTTGAAAATCAGCCGACAGAAGCCAAACTCAAAACAGTGGAGAATTCAGCTTCAGCAGGTTCATTAGCGTCTTGCTGATTGACAGGGTTGGCACGGGCCTTAAGAATCAGTCTCTGAAAGTTTGAGAACTGCACCTAGACTGGGACTCTAGTGACATTCGGGAGCGCAAGTGAACCAATCCCGAATTGTGAGGGGTTGAGACCAAGATTACTAGTTTTGTGGATTCTGGGGTAAATTAGAAGCTGTCAGCTAGCAGGGGGTGCTCTAGCACACCATATACGGAAGATTCCCTTTGATCGGAACATATATGTTCCGGGACTAGATCACCTTAAAATTCAATGCGCGTTTTAAAGCATCTGTAACTAGTTATTAATAAATATATAATTAATATCTTTTATTATTCATATTTAAAAGTTTTATTCGTTTAATTAAGGTATATAGTAATTAATTAATTATTATTAAGACGATATAAGTTATATATTAATTATAATTATCGAAATACGCTAATAATAATAATAACGACCGTATCGTTAACGTCCTTTATTATTTATAAAAAACCTAAAAATTAAAATCGTTTTAAAGGTAAATTCTAATTTAAAATATACGCGTTAGATATTTGGAATTATATTAATTTTAATTAAAACTTTTAATAACTTATTAAATATATAAAACCTAATATAGTTTCTTATTAAAAAAACGAATCCGTTATACGATACGAAATAATATCCTAAGCAGTTTTTCGTTTATATTTATATTTTTCGAAGAAATTACTACAAAATCGATTATACTAATTATTTAACGAATACTTTTAAAATAATAACCGAAAATAGATAAATTTATAATTTAAACTTTACGACGTATATTTAAAAAATCGGAAATACGATACTTTTTATAAAAGTATTAATTATTTTACGAAATAAATCCAAAAATCGATATTTTTAACGATTAAAAAACCAGTTTTTTTCTAGGAAAACACTTATAAAAATAATACGTTAATTTGGGCGAATCCGGTAAAGTATACGATAATAAATTCCTAATTAATATTTAACAAAAATATTACAAAATATTAAAGCAACATTTGAAATTTGGCAAAATATTAACCGAAAAAATGGTAAAGAAATAAGAAATTATAACTTTAAAATAATAATACGGTATTATAAAAACGAAAATAATAATTATATAAATTAACGATTTATATATAATATTAACCATTATAATTAGGACATAAATTATTATTTTCTTGATAATGAAAAAGGTTAAGATCGATAATAATTTAATTAACTTTTAAAAAACGGTAATTAATTTTTGGGATTATTAAATTATAGCTTATCCTGTATTTATATTACGAAATATTAAGGTAACGTTTTTAATGTTTTACGAAATGTTTGTAAATTTCTTTAATTAAAACGATTTTAATTAGGAAAATCCTAAAAATATTAATTTTTAATTTTGAAAATAACACTTTAAATTATAAACCGAAACTAAATAATTATAAAAGTTATTATATGGATTAAAACGATAATAAGTAAAAGCGTTAAAAATTAAACGTATTAAGGACCCGTTGTAAAACGTACTTAATTAATTACTATATATTATTTAATTATTATTATGCATTTTTAAGAAAACCTTAGAAAATTTCTGTTTTAATAATAAAGTTATAACATATATTTAAGGACAAATTTCCGCCGATTAATTTTTTAAAACAAAATTAATTGCCTATCGAAAATTATAAAAAATCTTATTATATAAAAAGTATATTAATTCATATAAGACATACAACAAGTATTAGCATATTTTTTAATTATTAATTAATATAATACTATAAGTATTTTATTAAATTTTTTAGAAAGTTAATTATTTTAGATTTAAAATTTATAATATACATTTTTAATTAAATTAGTAAATTTCTAAATTTTAAATTTATCGTATAAAATAATAAAATATACGAAAGTAATTACTTTATCCCGATTAAAAGATACGAAGAAATTAATGTAATTTTTTAAAGCTTTAGCGGTATAAAAACGTTACGTTTGTACAACGTAACTTACTGCGAAAATTTCGCATATAATTTGGTATTATTTCGCCAGTTTCGAAAAAGAAATATTAAAAATATGATAAAAAATTAATAATTATTATTAAAATAAATTTAATTAATTCGTTATCGAAAATATTAATATAATAATTGCTTTTGTAATTTTAATAATTTATAAACCGAATATTAATTTGTAAATAGCAAAATTATTACGAATTAGTAATGGTATTATATAGTATTTAAAATTAAAATATTTAAGATCCGAAATAATTATTAAATTATAATTTTATTCGAAATATTCTGTTTATAAAGTATTATAATATTTAAATATTAAATATATAATAAGGCGAAAATTAAAAAGCTAATACGCCGTAAACTACGAAAAAAATATCTTAATTAAAATAAAAAGTTTTTATTAATTTTATAAATTTTGAAAAAAACCTTAAAAAATATAAATATATTATATTTTCTACCGATAAATACTTAGGTTTTATTCAGGATATTTATTTTAAGAACCGAAAACAAAATATATTAATGAAAACGTTTTAATATTTTCTAAGAATTTTAAAAAACCAAAATAAAGTTTTTTTATCTGTAATCGAACGTAACAACGAAGTTTTACAAATTTATTAATTTCGAAATATACTTTAATCGCTTTATTTTAATATTAAATTTGAATTTTTAATATTATATATTTAAGTTTAAAACGAAAATATATAACGTTTAAAGGATATAATTAAGAAAAAAAATATTTACGATACGAAATAACGTTAAATTAATTTCGTTTTTAATTATATATATTTTTAAAATAATAATATATTTATATAATTATGTTTTTAAATGCGTATTTGTTTAATAAAACCTATACGAAATTTATTATATTTACTTAACGTATAAAAACGGTATTAAAATATTTAATCGAAAGCTTTAATAAGCTTACTTACAAATATATAGCTATATAGCTTACGTTATAATAATTACCGTTATAAAGAAAAAAAATAAAAACTTTAAAAATTAAATTTTAAAACGTAAATTAATTATTTTATCGATTACCGATTTATGAATATTTAAGAAATTTAAAATCTATTAATAAATAATGTTATTATAATTTAAAACATATAATATAATACAAATACCTAATTAAAACGATAATTATTTAATTTATATATAAAAAGAGCTTGAATAAAATAATTTATTTATTAATTAAATAGGAGAAATAATTTTAAACAATTTTAACATAAAATACGTACGGAATTTAGAAAAATAAATTTATTCGTAAAAAATAATTATTTTTATACGACCATTATATTTAAATTATTTCCGGTTTTTAAATAATTATTATTATTAATATTTGCCTTAATAATTATTAGAATTATTACTTTAACGGAAAAAAATAACTTTAAATTCTCTTTATATTATTTAATTTAAAATAACGGTAAAAAACAAAAATACCTTATAAGTTATAAACGTACGCTTTTCGTATATTCCGTATTAAAAAGGTATTATCTGAAACGAATATACAGTATAAAAAACTATATTTAATACAAGACGTTTAATTTTTTTTATAAATACGTATGATAACCGGCCTGTAAATTAGAAAATTTTAGTAAAAATAATTACCCAAAATACGCATTATTTTAATCGAAAAAGTAATAATATTTTAATATATAAAAAAGTATTTAATTTATAAAACTAAATATATAGGCGTAATTTATTATTATTACCGTAAAGGTATAAAAAATAAATATATATTCGTTAAAAAAGATATTCCGTAAAGCTGAAAAGGTTTATTTATAAAGCTATAAAAAAATAAAATTTTAAAAAGCCGTTAATTAATTTTTTACTTATAAAAATAAGTTTTAAAATATATATATATATATATTTATAAATTCAATAAATATAATTAACTTTCAAAATATAAAATATATTTTATTATACGAAACAATTAATAATTTAAAATTATTTTTAACGATATATACGTAATTATCCGTATTAAAAAATTATTTTAAATTTTAATCGTTATTATAATTAAATTCGATTTAAAGCTTAAGTAATATAATATTATAAATATTTTTATAAATATTAATCCATTTTACAAAATATATATAAAAACGTTTTTAAGATATTTATAATGTAATAAAAGTTTTCTAATTTAAAAAATATTATATAAATTAAGGGAATTACTTTTATTGTAATAAAAGAATTTATTGAAATATTTAAAAAAAAAATTGGAATTTACCCCGTTTTGTAAAAATTTAATTATTTTATTTATTAAAAAATAGTTTTTTTATAAATAATATTATTATAATATATGGCAAATAAAATCAAAATTTCTTCAATTAATTAATTTAATAAATATAAAAACGGTATATTTTAATACGGAATAAGGACTTATAATAATTTTTAATATCGAAATAATTCCAAATAAACCTAATAAAAAAAATATAGGTATTTTAATATGATTTTATAAATATATTAATTAATTTAATATTTAAAAAATCTTAAGTAATTTTTAAAAACATTTATAATTAACATTAAATTATTACCGAATTTTAATTTAGCTTATTTAAATTTTCTTAATAAATATTAATAAAAAATTAATTCCATGTTTTTGTAATAATTAATACGTAACCCGATATATTCTTTACGGTATTCCAATTCGCCCGATTTAACTTAAACCTTAATAACATATATTATATGGCTATTAACCGAATTATATTACATTTAATTAGAACTAAAACGTTAACGTTATAATTAAAAGGTAAAATTTTATTAAATACCTAAAATAATACCTTTTTTACAAATAATATGACTAACCGAAAAAACTTTTAAATTTATATTATAAAATTAATTAAAAAAATAATAAAATAATAAGTAAATAAACCAAATCTAATAATGATTTTTATAACAAAAACGGAATTATTATTTTTTGCGTAAATTATAAAAAAAATTATTTAATTTTCGATTACTTAGAAAACTGAAAATTATTTTGGTTATAAAACCGTTAATTATATAATATAATAATTAATAAATTATGCGGCTTATTAACGTTAATATTACTTTAATAATAACGAAATTATGGTATATAAATATATATAATTATTAATTATAATAAATCGTAAAAAAGAATTTAATTAAAATAAATTATATATTTACGGGTAATATTTTAACCGATATTTTAACGAAAACCTTATTACGTAAACCTTTTACGCATTTTAAAAAATAATTAAAATTAATAAATATTACGGAAATTTTCGATTAACGAAAAAACGCTTTACGAAAGACTTTTAAAAAAATTAGCTAATTAAGAAAATTTAATCGCCGCAAAAAAATAAAATAAATAACTGTAGCTTTAGAAGTTATAATAATTAATACCATAAATACTTTAAGGTATTAAGGGGGTATATCGGCTAACAGGGGGTGCTTTAGCACCCCATATACGGAAGATTCCCTCTGATTGGAACATATATGTTCCGGGACTAGATCACCTTAAAGTGCAATGCGCTTTCTAGAACACCTGCAACTAGTTATCAATACACATACAACTGATGTCCCTTATATCTGGCAGAAGCATTCCTTTTAAACGCTGGCCCGACGAATTAACAGACCGAGTACCTTCTGCAACTACGCAAAACATTCAGCCGTCGAGGATTGGCTCCGGTCACAAAGACGAAATATTAGTAGTGTTAAATACGATGTTCCTCTTGAGGGTTAGGTAAAGCATGTGAAAAGGGCATCAGAACCTCAGCGAGGGCAGGGCAAGCTAGCCTCGCCTTACACACTGGTATATGGCATTCATGTGCCTATCTCCTCAATCGGCTTTAAACCAGGTGCACGGGATAGGCGAAACACTCTATGCAAAGAACGGAGATAGAAAGTTTCTATCTTGCACAGTAAACTGCGTATGATGAATCCCCATGCCATTCCCTCTAGTAACGTCATCCATACCTTGAACAGTCGCTGGGCCGATCTTAAAATATCAGAAGACACAATGGAGTCGGATAGATAAGAACAACCTCGCGACTTCTACGTAGGAGAGGCACTCGAAGATTAGTTCACTCGTACAGCCACTCGAGGAATTCCTAGCGTAGCAACGTCTCCCACCGCGAAGACACCCCTTGCTGCATAATGTGACCACGCCTGGCAACCCCGCTCTCCCACCATTACAAAAGTGGGCCCACAGTATCTTACCGCCGCGGGGCCAAAGTCAATATTTGCTATTTAGCTAATTCCGCCGTTTACTGAATGTCCTTCCATGTGCTATAGAGAACAGGGCAAACTTGGAGACCCCGAACAAACACTCCATACAATGGAGGGAAGTGGTCGGGCATTCCTCGTGAATGCGGGCCGAACGATGGCCCACATATCCAATTGCCGACTGACGTCATTGCAATTTTACGGGCTAGCTCTACGATGCCTTCACGTATCAAAATGCTCTTACACCTCCCCCTTGTCGAAGTAGTTAATGCGGTTGACGCGCCTTGACTAGTTTCAAGCCATTCTCCTTCCCTTTTCAATCCCCTTGTCCTCAAAGCTTTCCCGTTCTTTACCGCCATCCGGATTCTCTCCCTGCACCCCGCACTGTTGAAGCTTGATAAACTTGATAGCCATCCTAGCCATTACGAAAAATTTATCCAACCCCTGTGTCTAATTTATGACCTAATCCGGGCTAGCGTTGGTGCGGCAAGCGTTCCTGTTCGCCGGTTCGTCTTGCAGCAAGCGGTGAAGAAGCAGTTCGTGTCACGCGCCCGTCCAGGTATACAATGAAGATTATCCACAATATCCAGTTGACAATGTCGGGAAAAAGTAATGTTCGGCACGAATGCAACGTTGTCTCCTGTAAAAATCCCCTGTAATATAAGGCTTCCCCGGAGCCCCTGACAACGACAATTTTGGGCTTACGGCTATGGTCCCCTCAACCACGTTGTCAACATTAGCATAGCGACCATGAGGGCCTCGTGGATATCCGCTGGCTGGCACATCTTCGCTCTGCCGGTTGCCGTGTCGGGCTTGACTGATGCCGATTTCTACGGACAGTCGCCTCCTGTATATCCATCGCGTAAGTTGCGTTCTGCCCGAAACACTACTGCCATTGTCCGCTTGGCTGAAGGTCTTTGCAGCGCAGGGCAAGGGATCGGGCAAATGGGCCGGAGCTTATGTTAATGCCAAGGATCTGGTTGACCGGATGACTCTCGAAGAAAAAGTCAATATTACTCGGGGCTTCAACTCCAGCGAGAATGTCTGTGCTGGCAACTCGGGTTCGGTACCGCGGCTTCAATGGCCGGGCATGTGTCTCCATGATGCCGGAAATGGAGTCAGGGCCACTGATATGGTAAACGCCTACGCGTCTGGCATCCACATGGGCGCCAGCTGGGATAGGAATTTGACCTACCAAAGAGGATACTTCATTGGCAAAGAGTTTAAGGATAAAGGAGGTGAGTCTGGTATTTTCTAATTTCATTGAGCTACATCTTACATGGGCCTCTAGTCAACGTGCCACTTGGGCCTAATGCCGGCCCCCTCGGTAGAATTCCCCTGGGAGGCCGAAACTGGGAAGGTTTCAGTGTCGACCCATACTTGACCGGCCAATTAGCTGCAGTGACAATAGTTGGTCATCAAGATGCAGGCGTAATCGCTAATTTGAAAGTCTGCATAATCTGTTGCTCGTTGACATAGTAGACAATTTGCTGATGTGCTATAGCACTTTGTCGGTAATGAGCAGGAGACCCTGAGAAGGCCATACCATGGCGTCGAAGCAGCTTCTACCAATATTGACGATAAGACTATGCATGAGCTGTACGCTTGGCCCTTCATGGACGGCGTGCATGCCGGCGTTGGGTCAATCATGTGCTCGTACAACCGAGTCAACAATTCGTATGGCTGCCAGAATAGCAAGCTTATGAACGGCATTCTAAAGACCCAATTATCCTTCGATGGCTTTGTGGTAGCAGACTGGAATGCCCAACATAGCGGCGTCGGCAGTGCATTGGCTGGTCTCGATCTGGTAATGCCTCTCGGTGGGTACTGGGGAGACAACTTGACGGAGGCTGTACGCAACGGCTCTGTCCCCGAATCCAGAGTTACGGATATGGCTACTAGGTATGTACCCTCTATGTCATCAACAGCTTCACTAAGTCTGTACAGGATCGTTGCTGCATGGTTCCTTGTCGACCAGAACACCACAGACTTCGCGACCCCCGGTTTCGGAATGAAGAATCTGACCGAACCCCATGAAGCCGTCGATGCTCGGGACCCTATGTCAAAGCCGATTATCTTGGAGGGAGCCATTGCTGGGCATGTGCTGGTGAAGAATGAGAACAGCACCCTACCTTTAAAAAAACCACCCAAGATGATATCCGTCTATGGATATGATGCGACAGTTCCCGCAACTAAGAACGCGGATATACTGTTCCAGCTAGGGTACAACGTTCAGCCTGAAATGGCACAGGCTGTGTTGGGTACGGAGGGTGTTCGTTTTGACCAGGCCGCGAAGGGAGGCACGATTGTTACTGGTGGGAGAGCTGGTGCTAATTCACCAGCTTATATCAGCGATGTAAGAAGTCCTTTTTCATGTATTGCGGCTCTCACACCATTAACTATTTCATAGCCATTGAGCGCTCTCTCACAGAGGGCTGCGCTCGACGGCACCTGGGTGAACTGGGATCTAACATCATTTGATCCCGACGTCAACGGCGCCTCAGAAGCCTGCCTCGTCTTTATTAACGCAATGGCAACTGAGGGTTGGGATCGAACAGGGTTGCACGATGACTTCAGCGACGGCCTCGTTCTAAACGTTGCGTCGAAGTGCAGCAACACTATTGTCGTCATCCATGCAGCCGGGATTCGCTTGGTAGATCAATGGATTGACCATCCAAACGTGACCGCTACGATTATTGCGCATCTTCCGGGCCAAGACAGTGGGCAAGCCCTGGTCAAGCTCCTCTACGGCGAAGCCGGCTTTTCTGGGAAATTGCCCTACACCCTAGCGCGGAACGAGAGCGATTACCACCCCTACTTGCCCTGCAACCGCACCCCCGACGACTATTTCCCGCAGTGCGATTTTACCGAGGGTGTTTACATCGACTACCGCGACTTCGATTCCAGGAACACCACACCGCGTTTTGAATTCGGGTTTGGGCTCAGCTACACCAGCTTCGAGTACTCTTCGCTTTCAGTTGATGCGTCGGATCTCTCGCCGACAACCTGTGGAAGCAGCGATAACGAGATATGGGACATCGTAGCTACGGTCAAGGCTACAGTCACTAATACCGGACCCGTAGAAGGCGCGGAGGTCGCACAGCTGTATCTCGCCATCCCGAATAGCCCTCCAAAGCAACTCCGCGGGTTCGACAAGGTGGCGCTGGACCCAGAGGAGTCGGCACCGGTTAGCTTCGAACTCACGAGACGAGACTTCAGTGTCTGGGACGTCGTTACTCAGAAGTGGCAGATACAGGAGGGTTACTATACTATTTTCGTGGGAGCGAGTAGTCGGGACATTAGGTTGACGCATAACCTTAAGGTCTAGGCGACTGGGGAGCACGTCGATTCTGATGATATAGGGATCTGCCCTATTGCATCTCCGAATCATTTGGAGCGACAAAGTGATGCGGGAATAGATAATGGCCGGTGGCCAAAGCCTCTGCGCTAATATTACGTATGTCCATTGAGTGTCCCCCTCATGTCTTGACCTATTACCCTGTTAACGCAGATACCATAGTCGCTCAATATGCTTCAAGTTACTACAAGGTAATGGACGCGAAGCGAACCGTAACGTAAAGATAGCACAGCAACATTCCACATTTGAACTCATGCTGGTACGTAGACACTTCGACACCATAAGCTGGTTCAGGGCATCACTCCTGATGGTCCGGCAAAGACTTCCTGCCGTACATGGTAGAGGCTATCATTCCGCCGCCGTAGCCGCCGAAGGCCAGACTACCTTTATGTTTTCCCTTTTTTGCCGCTAGACGCTGGCAGTCAGCTTGACCGTGAGCATGCCGCGAGCTGGAACAGACACCGTAATCGCGCTGCCGGACAGGGCAACATTCGTGGACACCATCGAGCGGCTATTATCCGTGACGTAGGCCTCGGCGACCGCGGGGGCGAAGCCGTTAAACGAGACCCTGACGCTCTGCTGCCCGCCGCCATTGTTGAGGAAGACGACGACGACGGAGCCGTCGGTGTTCCGGAACGCTGTGACCCCCGTGCTTGACACGCTGCCCGACGTGGCGACGCGGTAGGCGCCGGGCCGCACGAAGCGCGACCACATGGCGAAGGCCCAGAGGCGGCCCGAGGGGGTCACGATCTTCCCGTCGCTCGCCACGAGATACGAAGATGCCTGGAACTGGTTCACCTCGACCCCTTGCCAGTAGATGTAGGCCGACAGGTTGGCGCTCGCGAGGCCCGTGTGGATCTTGTTCGCCCACGTCATACCCTCGCAGAGCCCGCCGTTACCGTACCACTGTAACAATTGGAGTCAGTAGTTTTCCTTGTCAGTTTACCAAGCGGATAATTCGGAGCCATAAGACATGACTTGAGAACAATAAACTCCTAAAAGCCTTCATTTTGAGATTTGTCCTCTTGAACTAGGATACAAGGGAGAGGAGATAAGTCCAGATATTGCTTACTGTCGCGCACCACCGCGAGTTGAGGTCCGCACCCTCGGTCTGCCAAGTCTTCAGTCGCGTGTTGATCGGACTGTTAGGGTCGCCCGTGTACATGTGGCTCGTTATGTACCCCAGGTATTTCTCCACGCCCTGCGAGATCAGGCCCTGGGTCATTGTGCGCTGGGTGTTCCACCCCACTGTGGTAAGACAGATCAGCATATGTTTTTCCTAGATGTAGCGAGGATGGTGCGGTGTTATTAATGCCGTTAACAGGAGGCATCTTGCATCTTCTCTAGGCGGAAGCCGAGCCGGAGCATGCGTTCATCATATGACTACCTACTCGCGTCGCAACAAGCTATGGAGACATTGCCGAACCCCTGCCTCTCAAGAGTGTTATACAAGATCGGGATGAACGACGCGGCTTCGTTGACGCCGGATTGCATCGAAGAATAGCTCGCACTACAAGAGCGTCAGGGAGCGGGACTGATTTGGGATCTGGGGACACCACAGGCACTTACACATAATCCGGCTCGTTCAAGAAACCAACCTGCGTGATAGGCATGCCGCGCTCCGCATAGAATTTGACGTACTGGACGAGGAGGTTGGCATAGGCCTGACGCCAGTCCCCGGACGAGCAGCTGCGGCCTGGGGTCCCGCATAGGTATCCGCCGTTTACCTCAACTCCGTTTGTTTTCTGGCAATGTCAGCATCCTATAGGGAGTGCGCCAGGCTAATTGAATATATGATTTAGAGGAGGCTTTTTTTGAATTACGATTCCCAGTATGAAAGAGCATTACTCATACCATAAAGCCCGGAGCCGACTAAGCGTCGGCGTAGATAGTCTTGACACCATACTCTATGGCGCGCTGCGTGAACTAGACCTGGCTGCGGTCATCCTCGTCGAAGACGTAATCGGGCGTCGCGCTAGGGCCTCCCGGGTTCTTGGGGAGGATGCAGTCGCTGGCGACGGGGCTCGAGCCGATCCGGTTGCGGATGATGGTGAGGCCGGCGCCCGTCGTCGTGTTGAAGAGGTAGTCGAGCCCTTGCCTCTGCGGCGACCCCGACAGCATGTCCCGGAACTCGGCCGCCCGCCCGAACGCCTGCGACACCCCGAACCCGTCTATCTGCTGCAGCGTCGAGCCCACGTTCACCGTCAGCTGCGCCTGGGCGTAGGCCTTCCCTAGGCTCGCGGCTAGCGCCGCGAACGTGATGAGAGACGCCATCGTGTCGCACGAGAACCTGCGACAACCGTTTCGTGGCTTCGGAATTCCTAGCCGATGTTGGCCGTAAGGAGAGGTCGGTCGGCATCATGAGATGCCTACACCCTTGCTAGCTCTTTATATAATGCGTGCGCCCCGGATTCATCCACGTTCAGTTGCACCCCAGAGCACCTCCGCCGCTCTTCTTCGGTCGGCAGTTAGCGAGCACATAGCCAACCTCTATTGAAAAAAAAAGGGGCGGGGTGGGGTTACACTTCCCCAGTTGTCTTAAAACCAACATTACGAGCTGATTCACCTCATACAATGACTACGCCAGGTAGTGTAAGGATTCATACTTTCCCTGCCACCAGGGAGACCGTGATGCGCCAAGCCTTTTGATCAGTTAGCCTGAAGGCTTCTTTAATCTCGCACTCGTTCTAGCCACCCTCGGAATCATGGAAGACAGCGGAGGTGAGTTCCGTGTGGACGAAGCGCTCCCGTTGGGGGATTAATTGGTCTACGGTTAATATGATCCCGCCAATCACCATCTGTCTGTGGCCGTTTGTATGGGACCTATCCCGCTCCGATCCCACGCAAAGGACCGTCTTACGGCCAGCTTCTAAGCTTTATTAGAAGTATTATTACTAAAATATCGGTCTAGAACCCCTGGTGTTACCTCCAGTATTCCATCTACGCTTGCCATGCCCCAGCTATACTCGGAAGCTGTCTGACTCGATTTCCACCGCCCTCCGGCAGTCACTTCTGGTCATATTGACTATATACACCAGTCGAGCTGCTATATCAATCCTTTCTCTAAATACTCTCGCCGGCGAATGCGGAATCCTCATCGCGGCACCACCAACTCTTATCATACCTCCACAGGCTGACTGCACATACTGTGCCGGAGCTACCCCTGAAATCTCGGCCAAACTCCTCTAAACACCTCAAGATGGCCTGTTCGTCATGCTTCTTGTTCATGAGGGCATAATGACCTCGGAACCTCGCCCGGATGGCTGAGCATGCGCTCCGTTACCTACAGCCTAGTGACCGACACGCAATAGCCCTGTGCCATTTGGAATGGCGGTGGCGCTTGGATATAGAAAGGTCGCGTTTGTGATGCTATGGATGCTGTGTCTGAATTGATCGTGGCGCTTGGATCCGGGCAGAGCGCGGAGCAGAGATATGTGCGCCGACACTCTGAGAAGTTTAGCTGGGATATACCCCTTCCTTAGTCGGATTTTGTGGCATGAAGTTCGGGATCGGTTTGAAGGAGTTATCACGTAGTTCTCTTCCTAGTTGGCACGCGTCCCTGGTTTGTGAGGATCTCGCCGGCGATAGATTGATGCCGAGTAGCTTCGGCCGTGAGGCTCGAGTGGAGTGGCGCTTAGGGGCCCTATTGTCCTTTTTGGAAGGCACGTGATTGGCATGTCCAGGACTCTGGAACGAGGAGGGTGAGTTTAGACGTATTTTGCAGGAATAAATGTCTGCACTGCCTAATCTCCATCGGCTGAATGGGAAGAGTGTAGTGTGCTGATACAAGAGAGTTGAACCACCCATGGTGATGTCGACGATGGCAGTTTTCGGCCGTAGGCGAATAGTCCCCGTTATCGTTACTGACTCGAATATAAAAGAGTCCCCCTTCTAGCCCCTTGGAAAGTAGCTGTGCTGTAGCTAATAGCACTCCAAACCCCTGTTAAGTAGAAGTGGCGAGATGTTGCGTACATTGTACTGTCAAACAACCGTAACAGTTCGACGCACATTCATTTTAGAAGGTCACTCACGATTCGGTTTCCATTAAAGAACTCCGCTTAGAGGCACGTACGGAATAATTTGGTACAATTCGAGTCCATCCAGGTCCGTAGGTCTACCGCCATTGCCTCATCTCTTGGAATCTATCTATTGGCAACCATGTAGGCGGTAAAAGGGGTTGGCAGTGGCGGATGGGATAGACATCTTCTAGTGCTGCTGAAAGCGAGCCTCGCCGCCATTATCCACTTATCAACCGCGGCTCTCCTTAGAGATCCCAGTGATGCGCGACGTGGTGGTGCAGAAGAGGAGACACCAGCGTCTCTGCCGGCGAAGTGGCCAGGTCAAGGACACGCTGAAATGACGGAACAGAGTGAGTGGGTGCCCACAAGGAGGAAACACATCACAGGTGGGAGAAAGGCCAAGTTCTTGAGCCGCTCTGCGAAAATTGAGTGTTGAGTAACAACTAACCCGTTGGCGGAGCCTGATCCTCGCCATCTAGCCACCGGACTCTAGGAGGCTCATCGACGCCCATAGTACGAGAAAGCGGGAGTCCGAGATCGGGGTCTTCTTGGGGCTAAACCTGGAGGTATTGGGTAGGAGGTGGGACGGAACGTATACGTGGGCCCCAGGTATGACGCGGTGCTGCTTATGACGCACATGCCCACTGATCCGCTGCACCCCCTTTTAACGGGAACCCCCTCGGGGCTCGGGCCCCTGGTAGCATAGCTATACGCTATTTCGAAGCTCCCCGGGGGACCGGAAATTTGAGGATAGTGATGCGGGCTTCCTCTTTCTTGTCGGGGGGGAGGGGGGGTCCCGGGGTGGCCCTTCCCGCGCCGCGGCGGGCGTCTTTAGGAAGCCGCCCGGAGGCAAATCTGGCAAGCGGCAGAAGGGGGATCAGGGGGATCTTGTGTTCGATCCTGTTACACACCGGAAGGCTAAGCAAGCTCATGGGACACGCGCGGGGATAAATATCTTGTATAAGTCCCTGTCCTCTGTGTCAAGCTACTCCGACAGGCCACACTTCAGGACACACTTCAGGACAGGTGTCACACTGTTGCTGGCTAGGTAGTTTATGAGTCTAGCAAACCAACAGCAGTTTAATAACTCGAAACAACGGCTCGTTCCAAGCCTTGCACTTTCTGGTATTGCGCTAAAATCAACTTTGAATGCTCGGAGTAAGTGCTCTGTAGAATCTTTGATGGCCACGAGTCCGTGGTGGGAATGGATTGCATGAACGTGCCACGGTTGAGGGGTTTTCATAAGAACAAATTGTATGGGCTGGGGGCTATCTCGGTTGGGCATGAGCGGTATTAGCGTATTAGGACCATGAGATGACGAAGTGTATCAGGATTAATGAAGGGCTTACAGCAAATCGTCTATGGCAGGTCGGGCCACAAAGGACCACAAGGATCCGGCGGCGGAAGTGTATACGAATGAAAGGATGGCCACGTATGTATTACAGATTTTAGAGGCACGTGGAAAAGAACCAATAGTAACACTGCATCGTCCGATATCAGTGCACAACAGTCACCGACTCAAAATGGTTCGACATCAGTATCGTCTTCTGGACCTGGTGATGCTAGCTCTTGTCAGTGGTCACATTAAAGTGTCTTGGACCATTTCATAGGTGGGAATAGAGCGTTCATATGCATGAGGCAGAGCAACCACTTAAACCAACTATCGACAGCGTAAACGTTATACACGCGGGATCTTGGCCATGGACCATTTAAAGAGATATGCGATATTGTGTAGCAGCTGCAACGGTTTCTTTTGCTAACCCCGCCCAGGGTCCTCTCGGTCGGCATTATACTAGGTACCTACTAAAAGGAACCGAAATGGCGAATGCATGTATGACGTCTGACATGTGTGCTCATGCAGGCGTAGGCTTCTAGGGGAGGCCTCAAGAGAACCGAGCCTTGGGCTGTGGCTCCCATGGTTTCCTTTGGCCTTTGGATTGTGCTACGGGCTATCGCACATAAGGGATACCCATGAAACGTGAATGGAGATTGCGTACCTGCCTGTGGGACTGGGATACAGAGATATTGGGAAAGAAGAAAGAAAGCACGCGCATCGAACTGTGGATTGCCGTGAGGTTGGGGATGACGGCGGACGTGAGCATTTACAAGGGGGGCAAAGAGACGATGTCATTTGACCCCTCCGAGATGTTACAGAGATTGCTGACTTAGCAAACCTCACATGAAGTCCTACCTGCCGCTATTGTCAACATTCGAATCACTTGTTCCTAGAACATAGGCAGGTACCAACGTAGCTCCCTTCAAACGAGCTGGCGTCCTTGCCCTGGGACGGCGCTGACTAATATGCATACACCAGACGAAGCAGCCAATGGATAAGCTCTATAAGTGCCGGCAGGGGCGAATACAAACCCAGGTTATCGGGAATGTGGGGGTCCCGGGAAGATAACGAGATAAGGCAGATCTCGTGTCTCAAGAATCTCGTTCTAGGGCGTCTCCTATTAGTCCAATTTTTGCTGCCGTTATCCCCAAAGCCATGAGTTGATCCACTGTTTGTCTCGTGAACTCCACAAGGGATCTTTCCGCAGTCGCCTAATTATCTAGCCTTAGCGGTAGTCTAGAGCTGCAGTGGGTCTCCGTGGCGGGACCCAAACCAAGCCAAAAAGATCAGCCAACTGTTCTAGCCTTTAGAGTTAAGTGTTTACACCAACCTCGTCTTGCGATACCTACTTACCGTCTTTTTGTTCTCCCGAGGCTGGCACCATCTGCCTGGAAGAGCTTCGCTACCTTGAGTTGGGATGAGGATACTCCATTCCGAAGTCTATAAATATCCTGATTTCCCCGAATTTCATACCTCTTCTTGTTGGTCACCGTCCTAATCTTTGTGCTACTGCTACTCCTCGCTGCCATCCGTCCACTTTAACATAGGAGCTTTATCTCTTCCCCTCCCCTGCGATTGTGATCGGAACACAGATTAGTGATGGCATCTATTACCAGCCATAATGGCGAGGGATTCCCTGGTATGTTGTATGCGCGATATCTCCCGGAATCGTGCCATAGCTGCTAACTCGAATGCGCTCCAGACCCCGCTATCGTCATTACACCGAAGATATCTGAACCATGGACGGTTGAGAAGGTGCTTGCGACAATCCACCCCACGCCCCCGGCTGAGGGTTCGAGTTCCCCCATAGCCTTTTTCCATATCCTCGAGCGTTTGAAGACGAATAAGCGAGAAGGATGGCGGCGGTTTGGTATCAATAGGTAAGGGAGCATCGCCCGCATATCCTACATAAGGGGAATAAAAGCTTACCCGGGGGCAATGGCAGAGGCGAATCCATCTCGGACCACATGTATCGCATGTCCTTGATGTCGATGCTCTGTCCGCCGTCGCTACTCCCCAAGATCGATCTGCCGAAGTGCATGAAGATGTGCCTAATCCACGACATGGCCGAGGCGATAGTCGGGGATATCACGCCTGTCGACGGGGTTCCCAAGCCGGAGAAGAGCCGGCGCGAGGCCGAGACGATGGACTACATCAGCCAGAAGCTGCTGGGTAACGTGTACGGGGGACTCGCGGGCCAGGACATCCGCGCCATCTGGCAGGAGTACGAGGACTCCGAGACCATCGACAGTCACTTCGTCCACGACATCGACAAGATCGAGCTGCTGACCCAGATGGTCGAGTACGAGAGGCGCGGCGACCGCCGCCTTGACCTCGGCGAGTTCGCCTACGTCGCCACCAAACTCCAGCTGCCCGAGATCAAGCAGTGGGCCAACGAGATCCTCCGGGAGCGCGACGAGTTCTGGGGCACCAAGCAGCACGTGCACGGCGAGGCTGGTGTCGGGGGCGGCGTGAAGGAGGAGAAGTTTAAGCAACAGGATGCCTACTACGCCGCCCCTAAGGACCAAGCGAACGGAGCGTGAGCTTACTCTGATCTGACCCAACAGATGGTGTCCGGCATGGCCAGAAACGTTGCTACGTCGTTGCTACTAGATGTGCCCGGGAATTAGGCGTTTTCTGGAAGGGTATATTCGGTGTTCGCTGATATACGGCATGTGCTCGCTGCATGTGGCGCGCGTGAAGCGTGCTGGGTTATTTGATGGGAATATCATGGACCATTTCGAGGCGACGACGGATAAGGGGATAAGATATCTATTACCGAAGCAATTCAAGGAGGCGCATGTCTCGATGGTACACGAGACATGAGACACGTGATAATGTCAGTTGAAATGAGATCCGACTTGAGAAATGACGGTGTTATTAGCTTAAAAGGCGAGAAATTGCTAGCGGGATTTCTCAAACGCAGCATCCCCTTAATTGATAATAAACGTGTCGCAAGTATGGGACGGATCTAGTAGGGGGGCATATGGCCCTTAGAAAAAGGGAGGGACGTGAGAGGGACACGACTATGGACCAATCAGTAGCGATTACGCGGGTTGCAGCAGGGAACTCAAAGCCAATACGGAAGCATAAGACTTAGAAACGAACAAAAACCTGCTCGAGTAAATAAATACGAATTATTGTCCATCGACAGGGTTCTAGCATATGATTACCACATGGGGAACACGGTACCTATGCCTACAAGAAGCAGTCCCGCCCCACCTCCCAAACAAAATTTGAAAGGGTGGTGGTGGTGGTTCCGCTTACCCAGCCAGGTATAAGGAACATAAGAAGTCCCGAAAAGTTCCAAGAAATAGAAAGGTTGCAGGTCTCGTGGTCAAAACTCAAGGTTGAGATGTGTAAGCCAGTTCCCGTGAGGACACGAGTTTGCCCTCCGGGACTCCGGAAGATACCAACTTCGACTGATAGCCACTCCAATCTTTTCTACGCCCTCACATATATACAAGTATATTTCCTTCTGGTTCGTCTTGGTGTGGCCCGGCTACCGAACCTTTATTTTCATTCACTTCTCAACGACTCCATGATCTTCAGAAATGCCTTCCTGCCCTTGCGATGTCCCTTTCCTCGTCCTGATCGGTAGCTTGCACCACCCACTGGTTCAACAAGGTCATCGGCGTCAGGGGGAGATAGCTTGGACTGCTGCAGAGCCACCACGCCTTCGGACATAACCTGCCGATGTAAGCATCGCCCGGGCATAGGGACCACCAATGTGGTCTTGATCGCAATTTGCGGAATTACACTTCTGGTTGGCCTTATCCTGAGGGTCTCGTGGCCCGGCTCGTTGTTCTATGCCACCAGGTTCATCCATCAAGGCGACTGTGAAGCATCGAGGTTCTTAAACCTACTCCTCCGCCTGCTCATCAATACATCTCCAGCGCTGTTTCGGCGTCTTCGAACTTATTCGTGTAAACTGTCAGCTCGCCGTCCCGAAAGGAGATCGACAAAGCGCAGCTGGACCTCCCGGCCTTGGAGGTCGCAAAAGGAGGCGATAACAAGATGGTGGGCCAGGGCCCGGATGACGAACCATATGACTGTGAGTGGAGGCTCCGAGTCGAAGGCTGGGTTTGCTTCCAGCCTCACGAGCGAAATCTCGAGCGCTACGCCGAGCTTGCGCACAACACCCTCCGCGGTAGATCGCTCTTCGCCACTTCCCGAGGTTATATCGGCATTGGGCCGGACGATGTTGCACTGGACGACATGGTGGTGGTGGTTTTGTATGGTGCTCGCACGTTATTCATACTGCGGAAGTCGCACAAGCCCTGGCCATTGGAGATTGGTTGGCGACTGCTACGTTCACGGGATCATGAGCGGAGAGGCGTTAGATATGGATCTAGGTCCGGACCGTCAATTCGTTTTCATCCAATGCACTTGAACCTTAAGATGGGACGCACAACGCACGCTCGAGCGTCAGACAGAACGGGGAATCCCAAGTTTGGATCCAACCCCGCACCAAAGTCTCACGCCAATGCCTCCGCCCGTCTCCCGCGCAACGGCGCACCACCGTCCAGCCACTCCAAGGTGCCGTCATCTTCGGCACGGCGGCTTGCTGTCGAGCTCGCCGCCTAGTTCGAGGTCGTCTCTTCGTGCGCGATGCACTTGGCGCCCCCGTTGCGGAACCGATGATGCTCGCGTGGCCGCGCTGTCAACCATCGCTGACACCTCCCGCAGCTCCCCAGTACGCGCAGCATGTATCCGAGAAGCGTCCCGACACCGCCCAAAACTTAACCAAGGCATTCTCTCAAGCATAACCGCGCACCAACCCATAAAGGAACGCCGTGGATTCCCAGCACAAGACCTCCCAGTCCGCGAAAAACGACGTATGAGTGAAGAGGCGGGCAACGGGGGTAGCGTCGGCGACGCCCGGGGAACGGCCGAAGGAACCTCCTCAGGATATCCCGGGCGAGCCTCAAACGAGCTATCGAGGTTGTGCTGTCAAACCAGGCATACTAACTAGGCTTTTTAGTGGAGTTGGAAGAGTCTTTCGGTGAGAGGAGTAGGCAGGGCGCTGTTAAGCAGCCCGCCCACGTCGATGCTGGTGCGAATGCTGAGCAGGCAAGGTTCGACGCCGGCTCGAGGGAAGAGACATCCCAGCACTGTTAAGCAGCACCGGGGGGGGGGCGGGGGCCCCCCCCCCCCCCCCCCCCCCCCCCCCCGGAGCCCGGATCATGCCCGTTTAGGGCGCCCGCTGCTCCTGGTCCTCGGCCCGAAGTCGGATCTTGTGGACCCAGGAAGTCTCACTCCAGCTATGGTACAGTTCTGCTCCGGCGTATCGATCCCTCCCTCCGTATCTGCCATAATGGTGTAGGATTAACTACTTCACGGGGCAGGCCCAGCTGGCAAGTAGCGTCGCTGTGGGAGCCGGTGGTACCGCAACACAGCGGTCGACTTTCAAAACGAAGTGAGTATGGAGTATACTTGGAGGCGACCCTTTCCCAAGCCTGGATTACACGAGGCTCCAGGTTCACCACCCAAGTACCACGCCAGACAATCGAAGGCTTCTCAAAATCATGACGATATATAAATGCGCAAGCTTCTCCCTTCCCACAGTTCCATAGGGCCATAGTATGCAGTTTTGGCATGTAAAATGCAGCTGCCCCAGCATCTTTCAAGAGATCGCAAACGTCCCTACGGCCTGCCGTTCGAGTAAGTAATCGCGACGTAAGGACTAGGGATTAAAGGTGGTTCCAACTCCATAGTGGCTGACGCGTTTGGAAAAAATGCCGAGCATCGACCATGAATAAGACGGAAAGTTGTTCGAAGTCGAGGCTTTTATACGCAAAAGCCGCACTAACCGTAGGTTCCGCGATCCGGATAGGGTCGGCCTGATGAAACGACGCTCCTTGGAAGAGTGTGATAAAGTCGTCGTTGTAATCTTCGAAGATTGATAACCTCTTGAGCCCTTTTGGTAAATGCGCCTCGATCATGACGCGATATTCTACAGTTATAAACGTTAATAGCCAGAATCATTCTGTCTGAGAAGCGTATAATGTGGTTGGGGGGATTACTTGATATTAATATAATTGCTTACCCTTGTCATAACACTGTTGTTCCATTCTATCCCATACTTGCTATGGCTCATAGACCATACATTCCAGCCGAGGAAGCTTATCCAATAGAAGCCTCAGAGCCATGGAGCCAAACCGACGACGATATTGTCGACGTAGTACAGGCTTCGTGACCACGTAAAGCATAGGGAGTTCTTCCCGGAGAATCAACTTAACCTACTCGTAGAGTCGCTGCACAGCAGATTGCCTAGGAGCAGCGACTTGTTGGCCGTCGACCCAACCATGTTTTGGATCATGTATACATTCCTGCAGCTGGTTTTCGGATTCGAAAATGGCATCTTTATCTTTATTATCGGTTCCGAAATAACAGTTTTTGAACCAGTGTTGCGCGTCGCTGGAGAATTGTGCGCTAAGCTTTAAAGTTAACCATCGCCGGCTGCGTTCCAGGTGGCTAAGATAGTAAAAAGTTTCGAAATCGCTCGACTAATGATGGAGTTATTGTTTAATATCCACGATGACGACTCGGTCCATTGACAACTTCGACAGGTGTATGGTCGGAGCTCTATGTTCAGCCAGATGCGCCTTACGAGCCTCCTCTGACGACTAACCATGTGTTCCAAGTTATCTAGGCAAGATGCCCGCAGTTTCAGTCGACCGAAGTTCTTCTTCTCGATGACTTCCGCCCATTCTTCGCAGACTGAAGCATAAGAAGCCAGGCCATGGTTTTCCTGTGCAAGCAATTCCAGGACCATAAGGCGTATCTCCGCCGTCAGGGAAGACGAGTATTACATGTTCGCCATAATAAAGGTAGTTCGACAATTGATGGTAATGGAGATGCAAAGATTTTGACAGTAGGTTCTGTGTTGCACAGATGCCTCTTAGCGGCTGTCGGGCATGCATGATGATGATATATGTGATCGTACAGGCGCAGGGCTGTGGCTTGAGGCAACGGGAGAAGTTGTCTGCAGTTGTTCGATTCAGGGACGAGAAGTATCGACTTTTTGTAGGAAAATAAAAAGGTTTTCATCCGGCGGTCCGACATGTGTCTAAGTCACTCAGATCCGATGCTTGAGGTCATCGACCTGCGAGGTCCAACATTATCGTGAGTCAGGGCTATCGGCTAGCGATATCTAACCTTGGTTGTGACTGCGGTTAAACCTTGTTTATCCCAGCCGCCCTCCTAGTACTCCTGGTCATTGCCTCCCCGGCGAACCCCAGTCCAGACGTCCCAGCCTAGCACGATATCCCGTCAGATACCGCGGGCACCAACGGGTGCGGTCTCCGAGACGGACTTTCAGGGCTTGCACCTCATAGAGCTCCGAGGCCGGGCTCCCCGGCTTCAGCGAAATGATGGCAGCGCCGTTAGCCATAGACCTGTGCTAAGCTCAACGCCGTGCACCCAGTGGCCAGCTCCTACTAATCGCATGCTGTCGATCGGGTGGGCCACGTAAGCGTAAGGTAGATTGTCCAGCAGGTCACCGTCGCCTTTGCGGGCGTGGAAGCTCTTTGTCAGAAGAAGATTTCGCTATCTCGCCGGCAGTGTCAGACAACTCTAGCTTGGCTATGTTGACCAGAATTGGAGTGAGAAGTTTGGTTAGAATAGGGGCATTGGCACCCCACACCACTTGTGTATATATAGATGTGTAGTCCTCCCCAGCTACAAGCTGGTCATTTAGTATGGAATCCAACGGGTATTCAACCTATCTTTGGCAAATAAGAAGCCGCCTAGGTTGTCAACTCTGAGGCACACCCTGTATCCTTGTTCGGTTGTGGCCAGTTCGTTCTCCACTATTAACAAGAACCGGACATCGCTGAAAACGATCCTGACCGCAAGGAACCGAACAAGAGAAGCCCTGATAATGGTCGAATCGCCCAGTTTCAAGGGAACGAAGACTAGAGCTCATGTATGAACTTGGGTACACTCTGTTTGATATTGACAATCGAATTGTTGTCCTTAGCCTCGGAGCGAGCTGCAACATATATTTGGGATTCTCAAAGTATATGATTTGAGCTCCATCTTCGCCCGCGTCCGAATTCGTCCAGCGACTATGTATACCTAGACGAGACCAAATGCTGCAGTCGAGTTCACCCTGAGCGCCGAATATTAGCAGACCGTAGATGGTCTTGACCATTGGGAGGAACATAATATCATCACAGGCGAACCACAAGATAAGTGTGTTCTAAACAGTAAGGTAAGAATAATGTTGCCATGGCAAGATGATCAATTCTAAGGCAGAACATAGTAACTGAAACTGACGTTGCTGGAACCAACTGGGTATCCGCGTATGATAGCCCCTATTTACCGCCAATAGCGCTGATAACGCTTATAGGGTTTGTAGCCTGTTGGCAGCTACTAACTTAGGCTCTAAGATATTATCCCACCAGTGCTTAGAGTTATAGTCGGATATGGATTTCTAAACAGCCACCCGGTGTACATGTGGACGTCGAAAAGGAACTTTGTTTTACTGTTTTACTAATATTTTATACTGGAGGTTATGTACTTCACCACGTACCGCGTCACCCCATACCGCGTCGGTTCCACTTCCATCCCACCACAGCTCGCACGCCGAGGACGCCACACTATTTGTATGGATACGCCACAGCCCGCTTATTATGGCCACTAGGTCCATCGTGATAGCATCAAGAATGGATGCCCATAATCAACAAGGTCGGGGTGGATGGATTGGGCGCCAAGGTTGCGCAATGTTATGGCCACGTGGTGGATCAGGTTGCATTGCTTTCAACTCTGGGTATAGAGGGATCATGTTCAGATTAATGGCTTACGGAGAGGTTCCCCTACATAAATCATTTAGTCCATGATACGCTCTTAGGTATATTGGCCGACCAAATAGAGACATGAAAACGCAGCGTCAGGTCGGTTACCAGAGACCCCTATCATGACACGATCAAATAACATAAGACTTCCATAATGAGCCATGTGCATTACCACACCCCAGCTACAACTCTCCAACGAAGTATGGTTGCATGATACGTAATTGGAAGAGTCGAGCTTGATCGTCCGTTGCAGCGTACCTACATATACTTCTCATCGTCAATATTTCCTGGTTACATGTGGGTCGATCCTAACTGAACCAAACTGTCGGACACCCATAAGCATCTATTCCCACACCCCTGGATTCTATCCAGGACGCAGTAAATCCTGTGGGAGCCCTGTGATTAATTTGGGTACGGTACCTAATAGGACAAAGGAGTCCGATCGCAAGGGTGTCTACATTAGTGCCTTCCCATCACTTCCTGAATTTACCGTATCGCAACACGTGTTACGTACCTTGCACGTAATTTACGAAACATAAATGCTCTGATTAATAACTAACCTTTCCGTATTTACTATATTATACTATATCTAACTAATTGGTATGCCCTCTTAACGGCTTATAGCATTTACGGTGTTAATATCCCACCGCCCCTCCCTTTTATTTTTTTTAAAAAATTAATAAAAAACATATATATATTTCTTGTACGCTCTATTTCGAATTTAAAATTGATTTAGAATTTTTTTCCTTTCCCAAATTCCGAAATCTATACGGATCCATACTACATTTAATCACTTTAAATCCGGGGAATTCAAACGACTTGGGGCGTGCAAATCCCGGGGAAGGGGAGAGGGGGTTGGGGGTTGCTCATTGGTTCGTGCACCTTCTTTTACCCTTAACTTGGCTGGACTGACTCCCCGACGGCGATGGGGTAGCCGAGCTTGCCATTGACGCGTACCCCGAGTCGGTGCCGGCTGCTCCGGGATACTGGTACTTCTCCATCCCGGCGTACGTTCCGGAGTAGCACCCGATCGGCGGATGGGCCGGGCTCTGACACACGAGCATTGCCTGCTGGAAGAGGGGGGGTGGCGCAAAATGGTACGGCGGCGCAGCCGGCACGGCTGGTGGCGCCTCCGTAGTCGGCGGAGGGGCCACCGGTTTCGCCTTGTTTCGCCTGAATATCTTTTCTAGCACTCTGCGCATCTGCCCTAGTTTCCCTTGTGTCTTACCCCCCTCCGACGTGCCTCCAGTCGGGTAGAAAGTTTGAGCTTCTGGGCAGAGTGATTTGGCCCGCACAGTAGATGTGTCTACCACCCTTTGGTGCTGTGGCTCGGAAGGCTGTGCGTACCCAGTTTCGTCAGAGTCCGGGGCTGCACGCCGTGTTTTGTCTTTCAGTGTGGCACCCGGAGCTGATGCTAAGACCGGGGACACCGCTGGGCCGGCCGGGGATGCCGAGCCCGCTTCATGTGACGGCTTCGACTGCATCTCGCGATGGACCTGTACGACCCCTCGACTGGGAAGCGAGACATATAGTGCCCGTAGATGGCGCTGGACGTCCCGCAGCGTATCCTGTATAGGCATCACGTAGGCCTCGCCGAACGCGTCGGCCGACACGACGTGGCCGTAGACCTCGCCAGTGAGCTCGTCAACCACCCAAGCGCCTGAGTCGCCAGGCTGCAATTCTGCGAATATAGTCAGTCCTATTCGGCAGGCCGGGTTCGGCTGACGACGGTTCATTCGCCACTTACTTGACTTGGCATCTGGCACAAAGTCCAGAGCCTCCACAAAGCTTGTCCCAGGGCGAAGCAGGATGGATGACTTGTTAGCGGTCAAGGTGCCCCGCTGTAGACCCCTATAGCTTATCACGACGACTTGTTCGGAGGATACAAGCGGTGCCCTCTCCGATACACAAAAGCAATCCAAGGTGAAGTCCCCTGTGCTGCCGCCTAACATGGCTTGCTGGTCAGCGCTTGCTAAACGCAAGCTCGATGCCCGGGGGCCCCTGCCCACAGAATTCGGCAGCCACTCCTCCGCCGTAGTAGAAACGAGGGCCCAGTCGCGATTTTGCCCCTTTATGGAAGAGTTAGATTGCACTGAGTCATGCTGGATTGTCCCAAAATTCCTCAGGGCTTGGTGTGTAAAAGGGCCATCGTCGCGGTCATGGGCCATTTGCTCCGGCGCCGGCAGGTTGATGAAGTCGCTTACAGATTCTTCCTCCCCAGAATCCTCATCCCCATCGTCGTCATCGCTTTCATCCTCCATTGTCGAGGACCGGCCATCAGAAGGGTTCTCCTGGATGGCTATGAGGGCGTGGCCAGCCGTAATACCATACATGCTCGTCCCGGTCGCCCCCCAAACCATGACGAGCCCGCCGAGTGTGGCCATCGCGGAAGCTTTGTTGCTCCGCACTTCGATTGGCATTCCGCACAGTGTGCTTCGGGGCCATGAGCCTCTGTACACCTCGACGGCACTCGACGAAAAGAGTCTGAGCACGCCTGTGTTTATGACGTATACCCGAAAGTCATCCCTGAGCTCCTCTAGTACGTGGGCTTGAGCAAAGAACTTCTTTACGCTTTTGGAGACTCTCTTTTCGCAATGGACAACGATGTAGAGCCGGGATGTGGCTTCGTCATCCCCCAGGTACTTGAGCTTCATTGCAATGTCACCGGGGTTCGACTTTTTCTTGGACACCTCCTTCCACAGGTCCTCCGAGTATAGCATCTTGAGGTCGAAGAAGCGGTTGCGCAGCTCCGCCGATATTGGCTTGTCGAAGTACTTCAGGCCCGGCGCCCGTAACCGAACCTTGGAGAATTCGGTGTGGTCGATCCGCCCTTTGGTTGTGTTCGGCGTTGACGCCAGAGACCCGTAGCCAGAGTCGGCTCCGGTGCTGGTTGCATAGCCCGCCATGTCGTCTTCGCCGATTGATACGTCGGACTTTTGGATTGCCGACGGGTCTAAAGCCTTGTCCTTCGAGTCAGAAAGCTTATCAACTAGCGGCGGAGTAGCGGATACCATGGACGTAGCATGGCTCGACTTCAACAGGTTGAGCTTGGAAAAGCCTTCCTGGACACCGAAAAGGCCGGCTTCGCACATGGGAAGCGGGTTTGGCGTCATGATGGGGGGTCTGACTATATGTTGACCAAGAAATCCTGGCTGAGTGTCAAAGTGACGAGCAATTTAAAGCAGCGCGCCCGAATCGAGCTGTGGAAGGGAGGGGATCAATGGCGAAGGGGAATTGTGGCGGAGCTATGACATCGCCACCACCACTTTGAAAGCTTCGAACAACCAGGCTGTTGGCGCAGCCCATCGTAACAGTCCCAAATGCCACCACAAACCAAACGAGCTAGTATAGAGAACCCATCAATGGGTGATTGGTCATGCGAAGCACCACACCATCAAATCGGATTTAATTAATATGGTGGTGCCTGCTGCGGTCGCGCCATTTGCGACCGGGCTCTGCTCGACATCATCTTCCTCATCCGCCGACTGGGGAAACATTGCTGATGCGCAAGATGGCTACTGTTGCTGCTGCTGCGTTGTTAGAAGACATCAACATTGCGCCGCTTCCTGAACTGGGTCAGGCCCTCTGGTCCTGGCCGCCTTGTGCAAGATGCCTCGCCTGGCAAGCGTGCCTTTCCGATACGTGTCCCTGCCGACACGGCAGCCGTCTTCAGCGATATCTGCAATTCTACAAGGCTGTCGTGTCCGACTATGTCGATGGATTGCGTAAGTCCTCTAGGGCACTGAAGACGCACGGAGACCTCTTTCGGGCCATCTCCATTCTGAGGTCACACCCGGACATGACCAGGTCCGAATTCTGCAGGGTGGGGTTTCCCCAGAAAGACGGCAACCCGCCATTTGAGGCTGCAGACCTGCGCAAAGCCACCGCGCTTGTTGTGAAAGTGCTCATGATGGTGGAATGCTCGGCACCGCATCAGTCATCCGATCGGCTCGAGAAGGGATCTTTTCGCGTCCAGTGGAAGGACGACATCGCATTCAGCAAGTACATTCAGGATCTCTTCCCAGTCGAGAACCATCACATCCTGAGCTATGGGGACAGCGACCTCTTGCTCGATATGAAGTCGGAGTTGCGGGCGGTAAAGTTGAAGAAGCACCTCGGAATATCGTTTCGGGCCACCCACGATGTTCGCAGTCATCTCTATTTTGACCGGCAAGCAAAGGTTCTGGAGATCTTTCACCACACGGCCTTTCTCAAGGAGCAGCTCCGCGCAACGAAGGGCAGTGGGGACTTTTCGAATCCCTCGACCAGCATCAGAGTGTAAGCAGCCCTATTTGTTGAGACTGTCACAAGGCATGCATGCTTACTATTGTTGGTTAGAGGAGCGCTGCCCAGACAACTGGTGCTCGAGGTCTTGGACTCCATACAGGGTGTACTCTTCCCTCTGTCCAATCCACGGTCGAAGCGGCTATTGCAATCTCTGGTGCAGACATGCTCGCTAGACCCCGACGTGACCAAATTTGAGTTCAACTCGATACGCAATCCCGGCGAGGAGAATGTCTCGTATGTCTTCCTCGCCGACCGGCTGTCGGATCTCTACAACGAGGTGCGGAACCCGCGACCGAGTGGCTGGCTGGAGAGGCGAATGGAGCGCAAGAGCGGCGCCAGGTACATGATGATGGCGACCTTGATCGGGGTCGTTTTCGCAGTTCTGCTGGGTATGGCATCCCTAGCCGTAAGCTCTTATCAGACATGGATCGCCTATCAGGCGTGGCAGCATCCTATCGCACCTGCCAGCTAGTGTATAATATCTCTAAGAGCGAAGATCTGGCCGCGGCGAACTGTTGGAAAGTGCAGGACCGGAGACAAGTTGCAATTAATCGATCCCAAGACTAGTTGCATAGGGGTGTAATTATAATGTAAAGGGGTTATTACAACCTTCACGTTAGGGATGAGGTAAAGTAAATTAGGAGCAATGCCATTAAGAAATAGCAGGCCTCGCCCGGTTGACAAAGTTATTCTTCTCAATCTTTCTAGCGTTCTTTGTAAGACTCTGCATCACAAATAGAAGCATATAACTAAAGAAAAAGTATATTAAAGGTTGTATAACCTCTGAAAGGTCCTCTATAGAAAATGAAAATGGTAAACTTTCTATAAATATAGATAAAAATAATGATAGCCAAGAGATAAGAATATCGAAGTGGCCGAAGCAATTTTCATTAGCAGATTAATTAATTAAGCCATAACGTTGTTAAGTTTAACATATCCTCCGAGTTATTAGAAATTAACAGCTGAAGTCCTTATAACATTAAATCATTACTTAAAAAGAAAATACCGTAATGATTAGCTTTAAAATAAAAATAAAAAGGACAAAAATGCTAGATTCTCGAATTCGAGAACTTTCGATTTCGAAATCCCAGAAAGCTTTTAATGAGATTCGAACCCATTATTTTAAGTATTAAGATTTAACGTTATACCGTTAAACTATAAAAGTTTAATTAAAAAGTTTTCATATTAACTTTTTTTATAAGGTCGTTTAGAAATAAAGATATAAACTCGATAAAGAAAAGAACGTTAAGAAGAAAATGAAGAATAATAACTCTCCGTTGTTGGGTAATTTTAATAATATATTAATACTTTTTAGAGTTTTTTTAACTTTAAAATAATATTTTAAAAGTTGAATCGTTTTACAACATTTTAATATTATTAAAATTTCAAGAGCTTATTTAAGTTATCTATTATTATTACGCTAATAAGGATTTATTTGACTTCGAAATTTTTTATTATATAGATTTTACGAAACTAGTAATTATACATATTAACGTATTTTAATTTCGTAACTATGTATATAATTCTTTTAATAATTAACTATTTTCTTTATTTATTATTGATTTAGACAATTAAATACTTATTTAGTTTTAATTTAACAATTTTAAATAATTTTAGCATAAGAAGGTTTTTTAAAAATTTATAATAACGTGTTATAGAAATAAGGATTTCTATTTCGAGAAGACCTAACTTTAAGACCAAGCGTAAGCCTACCTTGGCTAAATTCCGGATAGGAGTTCTTGGCCTAGTTAATATGATCAAAGTGATTTAATAAATTGATTAAATAATATAATGTATATAGATGTACGATATATTTATTTTAGAAAATAAAATATATAATAAATCGTTGTTTTATAAATAATACTTACTTAATTTTTGTTATTAGTTATTAATTTAAGCTTATAACTAAAGGCAGCCGTTATTTACTAAAAAAAAGATTGTTAAATCTTTTTAACGAACAAATTATTAAATTATTTTTCGCGTTTATCATTATTTACAAAATCAAGTTTTATTTCGAATATTAAATATATATTTCAATTAATATATAACGGGTAGGATATATTGTAATGATTTTTTAACTAATAGTCGACGAACAATTTACTGCCTAATTAAAGTATAAGGTTTTTTGATTTTGATATAAAGAATAATGTAAAATAACGTTTAAAAAACAAATAATATATCCGATTTTCGTTATTAATTAGTAAAAAAGCAATAACTAGATTCAATCATTGTTTTGTATCGAAACAATTCTTTAATTAATAAATAATATAGTACCTTTATTACTCGATAATAAAAAGGCTTATGATTTTCGTAACTTAAAGAATAACTTATTTCGGCCCTTAAAGACATGAATAAAGTCTAGAAAAAAAGTCGCAAGAAAAAGTAATTAAAAAGAAGACAAAAAAGAAATACAAAGCCGAGACTTTAAAAGAAAAAAAGTTATTATGGAACAAATATTAGATTTCGTATTTTAAAAAGTTTAAACCTTAAAAAAGAAAAATTTTCGATTTGTAAAAAGAAAAAGAAATAGGGTTTTTTTTGATTTAGCTTAATTAAAGAACGAAATTCAGAAAGTAATAATTAGTTTCTTTCGATTACAACGAAATTAATATACAAAAAACTTTGATTTTATCGTTATTCGATATAAACCGGATATGGAAAAAATTGGTTTACTTTATAGTGATTATAGAATGCCAAATATTAAAGATTATAAATTAACTTTATTTAAACTCTATAATAAACTTTCGAATATAAAAGAATTTTAGGTTTAGAGCTAATTTTATCTTAAATTTTATGAATGTTTTTTAATTAGGAATTATTAAAAAGTAATAGTTATTTTTTAATTACTTATCGAAAAAAGCTTTTTAAGTCGAATTTATTATAAAATATTACTTACAAAATTACTCCGATAATTTTTCGGATATAACTAACTAATCCTTTAACGAATATAACGATTTGTTTTAAAAAATACGAATTTTATTTTGAACATTTAAATAAAAGAATATCTAATTAAAATTTTATTGTTTTTTATTAAATTAAGTTAACCTTTAAATATACGATTAAGCTCAACTGTGCGGCAATTATTTTAATTTGTTAAAAAATTCGTTACTTTTTTTAAATAATAACCTAAAGTTTTATTTAAGGACGAATTATATACAGAGCCTAAACTTAGATCCTTTATAAAATATACTGATAAGGTTATTATTATCGATCCACGTACTTTTTCTCGATACTTCGAAAAGAAAAAAACCGGCAAATAAAATTGCAATAAGGGCTTTAATAGCCGAATTAAAAACATAAAGATAAGCGTTAAAAGAAAATAAGTACTATTTCGAAAAAGCCAAGAAAAATAAGTCTAAAATAAGGTATTTTAATTATGGCAAAAAAGAGCATTTGAAAAAATAATATCGTTTTTTTGTTAAAAAGGATTTTTTTAATTCCAGAAAAAAGAAAAAAAACAATTAAATAAAAAACCGATGTTAAAGCAGAAAAGAAAAAAATCTAATTGGATTTTTTTCTGGTTAAAATATATTATTACCATAATTACTTAAATTTAAAGCGATATCTCTAAGTATGAAAATTATTCCGTCTTCTAGAATTTTAAAGCTAAAGAGAGCAAATATTACTTAGGATAAACGGTTGTCAAAATAATTATATATTAGAATATCTTTATTATTATAATATTTAAAAGTACTAAATATACGATAAAAATAGCTAGTTTCAATAAGTTATTAAAAATTGCAAAAATTATCCAGAGAATTTTACGACTTTTTAAAATATATTATTTCTCTAAAAAGAAATATTAACAAATCCTTACGACTTATTATATTTTATTCCTTGTTATTTTAATTATTATTTTATTTATTTTAAAATTAAAGAAAATCATAATTTTTAACCGGGATAGAACGAACAAAAGAATATTAAATTAAATAATAAATGCCGATATATAGAAATTTTACGATAGCTAAAATACTTTAAACCTAATTATTTATATTTCGAATGAAAATGGAATTCAAAGGCTGCATTATAAAGATATCTATATTACTTTCCGATATTCTGCGTTTAATATAAGCTCTTAAATATAGGAATATCTTTTTCGAACATTCCTCTTTTTAACCTCATAATTCGAAAAGCATAAAACTAAAGAGAAATTTGGGAAAAGAGTAATTTTTCGCGTTTTAGAAAACAGCTCAACCTTAACTATTAATATAAGTAGAGCAAAACAAGATAGTTCCGGTACAAAAACGATTAATATATTAAATATACTATTAAAAGAGTTTGCAAATAAATATTCGTTTAAGCAAAATGATATTAGAAATTAAAAAACTATAAAGGTTTTTAAAATTAAAATATCGAAAAGTTTAAATTTGTAGAATGTTATACGAAGTTATAAACAGAATATATAATTAAATTAAAATTTCTTTTTAACACCAAAATAAACCCTTTAAAAAAATTAATCTAAGAACCGAAAATAATTTTTTTTCGTAACGGCAGAAAAACATTAAATTCTTTATAAATACAAATTAAAATTTTATGAATTACGTATAATAAATAATAATTTATTTACATACGAAAATAAATATGTTTTTAAAAAAACTCGAAATATTTACCGTACGAATTTAAAGATATTAGGAACGTATTTTGCTAAATATCGCCGATATCGCCGAATATAATATGATTATAAAAACATCTTAATTTCATTTTAATAATTTATATATTAATTTAAAAATGCGGATATTTTCTTAGCAAAATAAAACGAAAATACACCAAAAAGATATCTATAACTAGGTTATATTATTAAAAAAAGTACAGATTTTTAATTAAAACTTTTACAGTATTTTCAAAATATTGAAGATTTAAAATATTATTTAAAAAGAAGAAAATTATAAATTACCTTCATATAAGTAATAGAAGTATATAATACTTATTAAAAAAAGATATTTTCTTAAATCTTACAAATTTTATTATACAAATTTAAAAAAGTTAAAAACTTTATTTAAAAAAAGTATAATTAAATTTTAAAAAATTATCTTAAATTTTTATTTTTTTTGTTAAATATTTCTTTTTCTGGTTCCAAAAATTAAGAATAATAGGTAAAAATATTGACGAAAACGGAAACTTTATTTACCGAAACATATTTGATTACCGATAATTAAATAATATTATAATTAAAATAATTTTTTTTAAAATTTCTATACGTTTTTGGAAAATGAAACGCTAATAAAATTAAATAATCTACGGCGTTTAATTTTTGCAATGGTTTTTACCGTATTAAAATAGTTAAAAAAGAAAAACAAAAGACATATTTAGATTGTTACACAGATTTTACCAATATCGAATAATATATATAGGATTTATTAATACTTCTGCTAGTTTTTAAAGCCTAGTTATAATTATTTTCCGAGAATTTCTGGACAAATTTATATTTGTTTACTTCGACATCTTTATTTATTCTAAAATTTTAGAAAATTCCAAAAAAGGCGTTATTTAAATATTAAAAACTTTAAAAGAAAGGAATAGCCGAACTAATCCAGCTAATAACGTATAGTATATTTAAAAACTGGATTTTCTAGGCTTTATTTTATGTTCGAATAAGTCTAAATTTAAAATGTGAACTTAGAAGTAATTAAAAACTAATTTATTTTGAATAAAGTAAATGTTATAAATATCTATTAAATTTTAAGATTTACAGATTATGTATGTAATCTAATTAAGGATTATAAAAATATAATTAAATTATTAACGAAATGTATTGTTAAGAAATATACGAAAAAAAGTTTAAATTTTTAAAGAAAACAAAAAAGTCTTTTTTGAAAGTTTAAAGACAGAATTATTAAAGAATTAATAGTAGAATTATTTAACGTTTATAAAATGAAATAAATAAAAATCTATACTTTGCATTATGTTTTAAATGCAGCTTTAGAATAATAGAAAATGGAAAATAATATCTAATAATATATTATTTAAATATATTTAATTTACGATAAAAACTATGAATAATTATTAAACTTTTTAAGAAATAAAACCATTTTTAACGTAATTAAAAAAGCTTTTCGATATTTATTTCGATTATAAAAGACTTATTCGATTTATAAAAGTTTAAAAACTAAATACACGATATAAAACTTAAATCATTTTTATCTAAATATTTAGTTATCAATCATATTTCTCTAGGGGGAAAAATTATTTAGGTAAGCATTTTTAATTGTAAAAGAAATTATAATTTCAAATTTCCCAAAATATTTAAATAAATATGACAGCATGATAAAAATAATATTATACAGTTATACGAAATAATACAAAAAGTGATACTTAAATCTTTCATCCGGTTTCGAAATTTTTACAATATAAAAAACCTTAAAGAAATTTAACATCTAAATCAATAAATAAAACATTAATTATTATAGCATAGAAAAGTTTATTTTTCAAAAAGAATAAAAATAATTCGTAAAACGATTGAACTAAAATTTATTATACGAATCTTAAAGAATTTTTAAAATTACTAAACGATTATAAAAAAGTACGACTTTTTAAAATTGTAACGAATAATTCAAAAAATCATCAAAAAATATAATATATATAATAAAGCTAGAATAACATGCTATAAGCCTTACGGATTATTACAACCTATTAATATTCTGAATAATATATAGATTATTATAATTTGAGATTTTATTATTACTTTTTTTTATAAAAAAGTCCAGTTTCTAGAATCGAGTACAATAAATATAAGTGATTATAGATAAAGTTACTAAATATAGATACTTTTTACTGTTTAGAAACAAGTAACGATAAAATAATTTGCTTATATTTTTATTAAATATTATTTAAAAAAAATATGAGATATTAAAAGGTTTATTGCCGATAAAAATACTTTTTTTATTTCCAAATTCGATATTAATTTCGTTTAAATTCATAGATATAGAGCCTAAATTTTCAATAACTTATTATTTTTAAACCGAAGGCTAAACCGAAAAATTGAACTAAATTTTAGGATAATATTTTCGAAGTTACGTTAATTATTTACAAAATAATTAAGTAAATATTTACTATTAATAAAAATTACTCATAACAGATTGGTTAACAAAAATATAAATATATTTTTTATATATCTATATACAGACATAAAGTAACAACGAAACGACCTAAACACTAACTTAGCAAAATACTAAAAAATTATCATAAAAGCGCTAAAACCGAAAATATTAATAACAAAAATTAAAATAATTTAAGATCGGTTTTAAATTGAATTATAATTCTTTTAATAACGAATAACTTAATGACCTAATAACAAATATAAATTAAAGTATTGATTTTTTTACAAATATAAAATCTATTTATTACGTTAAAAACAAAACGTTATATTAAATATTTTATAAATTAAAACGAAACACCCTATTAATAAGCTTAAATTTAAGAAGTCTGATTTGCTTAAAATAAAAAAAAGTTATTTTTAAAATTAATTATCGACTATTATTACTTAAAACCATCGAAGTATATCCTGTTTTTTTATTTTTTATTTAAATTAATATCTCAAAACGTTTCGTTAAAAACCATTTAGAACTTAAAGGAGATTTTAATAAGTACGAAATTAAATAAATATTGGATTCCAAAATGGTTAAAAACAAACTTTAATATTTACTTAAATAAAAACAATACTTATATATAGAAAGTATTTAGGAATTTTTAGCTATTTAACGAATATAACGAACTTAGTTAAGACGTTTTACCGCCAAAATCATAACCGACCGTTTCTAACGCAGCCAAAGTTGCGAAAGATGACGGTCTTCCGTTTAAATTTAACCTTACAGCGTTTTATTTTTTTTAAAAAAAATTAAACGTTTTTACGATAACGTTTATTTCGAAAATAAACTGAGCTTATTTTGCGTTTATATAAAGTTGTTTCTTTTTAATCTCTTTTGTTTTATTAAATAATTCAGTTTATATTTTTTAATAAAAAATAACCAAAGGATTGTTTCTGTACAATATCCTGTTAAAAACGTAAGCGTTTTAATCAACCAAAAGGTTTTATTAATTTGTCTTTTATTTTGCGATGTTTCTTTTATAAACGCCTATATTTCTTTGTTAATATTTACTAGCATTTTATATTTAAAACGTTATAAGCTCACCGTTAACGATAAATATAACAATTATAACTAAGGATGTTAATTACGAAAAAGTAATCGAATTTCCTAAAACGAACGTAATTCGAACAAAAAATCATTTTCGAATAAAAATTCTTACAAAAATCTATACGGTTATTACGCGTTTCTCGTTAATTTAGACAAGGTTTTTTTTCTTATCGAATACAGCTTACTATGATAAAATTAATTAAAATATTTCCAAGAAACCTTTTCTAACAAAATAAAATATCTATTTACGATTTCTCTCTTTAGGACAAAAATCTTTAGAAAAGGAAAATAATATTATAGGAACAAGAGTTTTTTGTTTCGGAAAAACTTACTTTTAAATCTTAACGTAAATTTATTATAGATAAATTCGAGATAAGGGTTTTTGGCCTAATTAATAAAATTTAAATAATCTGATAAATTGATTCAATAACGTAAATTATATATATTTATAATATATTTATTTTAAGAATTTGGATATATAATAAATCTGGTTTTTCTTTAAATAGCATGTAACGAACCTGTCATACATCCACCTGGAGGTATAAGCAGTATCCGAAAAAGGTCTTAATTTGCAGGTAATAATAGGGCGAAAAATGATTTAGTATGTTCGTTAAGGAGATTTTAAGGTATTCCTTTCTTAATCAAAGAATAATATAATTACCTTTAGCTAAAAGCTTAAATTAATAACTAAGGAACAAAAAATTAAGTAAGTGGCTATTTACATAAGAAACCCAAATCTTATATATCCTTTTTATCTTTCATATTTTTTATGGTTTTTGGGAATCTCGAGAAACTATGGTATCTGTCGTCCACGAATTTCCTGGTATCTTTGGAAATTAACAAAGACCCAAGGTTTATCCAATAGAAAATGGAGATCCCGAACGTTTCTAACTTCTTGGGCCTCCTTTGGGCCTAGTGGAATCTTTTTTAAACGTAATATTATTCCTTCCTTTCCAGGATTTTTGTCCCCAAAAATAAAAAAAATAAATCCTTAATTTTTTTCTTTTTTTGCGTTATAGCATTATATTTAATTATATTAGATAAATTTCGAAAACGTATTAAATTTTTTACTAAAAGTCGTTACGAACTAATTAAGTTAATTTTTTAATTTGGTTTCGAAATTATGCCGTATATGCGTTATTTCGAAAAAAAGGTTTTTTGCAAAATGTTAAAAGGTCGAAAAAGTTATTAGAATTATTTGGCGGCTAATATTTAATCCTGTAATAGGAATTATATTTCGCTTTTATTACTTAAAAATATCCGGGCCGAAAAGTTCCGGATAAACCGAAAAAAATATCTGGTTATTTAATAATTCCAAAAATTGTCCAATCGTATTATTCGGTTAAATCGTTAATTTGAATAGTTATATTCCAAAAAAGTGTTATTTATTTAAAGGGGGCTTAAAAACATAAATAAACTGAAAAAGCGAGAAAAACTGGATACGGAAAAGGATCGTAAAGAAAAAAAGCAAATACAACTTGTTTTAAAGTTAGATGCGTTAATAAAGGCATTTATTTCTTTCGATTAAAGCGCCGTAAGGGTTAATTTAAGTGGGGGACCGTTATCGCCTGCGACTTTGGCTATATTGGAGACGGTCGGTCAGGATTTTGGCGGTAAAACGTCTTAATTAGGTTTATCGTATTTATTAAGTGGTTAAATGATTTTTACGTATTTTTTTTATGTAAATATCTTTTTTATTTAATTAAGTACTGGATTTTATTTTTAATTATTTTGAAATCCAGTATTCGTTTAATTTCGTATTTGTTAAAGTTTTTTTCGAATTTTAAGTTTATTTTTAACGGGGCGTTTTTAAGTCCTGGTTTAAATAGAAAAATGTGGAAAATAGGGTATATCTTTATATTTTTGGATAATAACAATTTGTAATTAATTTTGGAAATAATTTCGTTAATTTTAAACGGTTTAAGTTTTTTAAAATCAAGCTTATCGCTGGGTTTTTTTATTTTGATTTGTAAAATATTCGAAATTACGTTTTGTTTCTGGCGTAATAGGTAAACCTTATTTTTTTTATTAAAATTAATCCTTTAATTTTTTTCTTATTATAATACTGGGTTATCCGTTATTAAAGGAATTATAATTTATTTTAAAAATAGGCTTAAATTATTTTAATTTTTGTAATTAATATTTTTGCTTTTGGGGTAATTATAATAATCTTTGGTACCTTATTAAACAGTTATTTGGGTCGTTTTATTTTTATATTATATCCGTATATAGCTATATAAGGAAATACGCCTATATTTTCGTTAATTAATATATTATAAGCGATTTATATTAATAATAAAAATTTTACTTAGTTATTTTATTAATAATTAACGTAATTTCGCAAATATTATTTTAAGGTTTAATTTAATTTTTCGATTTAATTATCCGTTTAAGGATAATACGTTATCGAGAATTTAAGTTTAATATTAATTTATTTAAAAAAACTGGTATTAAATTTTAAAGTAAATAACGTATTTCGGTTTAAAACGATTTTTTTAAATATTTTATATTTATTAAGGTATTATTTAATAAAAGCGTAAGTTAATTATTTTGCTGTTATATTTCTTTTAAAAAATAAAAAATACTTATATTTGGTAAATTTATTAATAATTACTTATATTCCGTTATATTTGACTTTAGTAATTAAGTTTTTAAATGGAAATAAATTAATAATAAAGTCCTAAATTATGGTATTCCATATTTTATCCGGAATATCGGTAGGTTATAATAACCTATAAAGCTTATGGCGTATTACCTTAGCCTTATTATAAATGTTGCAATTCTTAATAGTTATTTTAATTATACGGCGTAACTTAGGGAAATTATATTTTTCTTGCAACCATTAGGTAATTTTAAAAATTCCTTAATATCTATATAATAAGTCCTTATAGAATTCCTTTACAAATTATTTTTATTAATCCTTGGGAACATAAATTTTGCCATAATATAATAATTAATTTTTAGGTTATCCTTTTAGTTATTGGATTTTTTTTTGTTTTTCTATATTATAAGAATTCCGGAATTATATTAAAAGTTCGGTAATTGGTTTTTTTATTATTTTATACAGATATATAATTTTATCCTTATTATATTATAACATTTATATATTTTTTTTAGGAATTTTGGAATCGTAATCTTTTTTGTAATTAAAAATATCCGCTTCAATATTTTTTTTTCCTTTGATATAATATATTTTGAAGTTAAATCTAGATAAAAAAATTTACTATCTTTTATATCGTTTGTTTAGCTTTTAGGTTTTCATAAATCGCATAAGATTTTTATAATTAAAATAAATATTAAAGGGTTTTTTTGTTCCGTTAAAGAAAGGTTTTTATTCCTTAAAAATATTAATAATTATTAATAATTTTTTATCGTAAATTTGGTATTTAAGTTCTGTATTTCGGAATGCTTTAAAATAATATGTTATTAGATATTATTTGCTGTTACTTTTTTATTATTCCAAAATTGCGCCTAAGGCATATTTTAAAGTATTTGTTTTTAGTTATTTTGTTTTATTTGGATTTGGCATCCTTACGATAAATCTACTGGTAATTGCTTTTTTTAATTCCCGGAATACTTTTTTTGCTTCCTTTAAAAGTTCGAATTTTTTCTTAACGTATTCCTTAGTAATAAGTTTCGTTAAAGACCTAATTATATTTTTATATCCCTTAATTAAGCCGCATACGTAACCCGTAAATCTTAAAATCTATTAGATATTTATAATAATTATTTTATTAAAAATAAGTTAGTCCTTAATTGCTTTTAATTTAGAACGTTAAATTTGAATTTGTTTTGGTATAAAAATAAATTCCAAAAAATCCAATTTTTAAATATGCCATATATTTTTGGTAAAGTTAATTCGAATATTAATTTCGTTTAAAATTTTAAATACTTAAACGATATTTTTTTTGTACTTTTTTAAGGTTTCGAAATAAATAAAGATATTGTCGAAATAAACAAATACGAATTTATCCAAGAATTATCGGAAAATGGTTATTATTAAGTTTTGGAAACTGGCGGAAACGTTAATAAATCCTATAGGTATTACTTTATATTCGTAAAGTCCATATATTATTTTAAATGCCGTTTTCCATTTTTTTTTAGTTATTTTGATACGGTAATAATTATTACGAAAATTAAGCGCCGTAAATTATTTAGTTTTGCTGGTATTTTTTTTTAAGGTATTTATAAAAGTTAAGGGATATCCGTTTTTAATTATAATATTATTTAATTATTTATAGTCGATTATTTTTCGGTAAGTAAGGTTTCCGTCTTTATTAATCCTTTATTTATTATCTTTGGTTTTTGGTATTATAAGGATTAAATATCCAGCAAGGAAATTAAAAAATTAAATATATTTTTTTTTTCAGATTTAATTATATGCTTTTCTATAAAGCTTTTAATTTTTCTGGATTTATGTAGTAAATTTTGTAAAATTTAGGATAATGTCCTTTTTTAATAAGTATCCGGTAATCTTATTGACCGTATAGCGGTAATTCGTAATTTCTTTTATTTTTAAATAATTTTTTACATTTTTGATATTCCGGAGGTACCGTAAAGATCTAATTAGGAACCCGTATTTCCTTAATAATATAGCAAATTTCTTAATTATCTTTATCTGGCATTTCGTCCCAAGAAAATATTCGTTTTTTTTAATTAATCCGTAAGTTACTGGAATAAAATTAAGGTATTCCTAAGATAATATCGTGTCCGGAAATATTAGCGATATCTAATAAGACGCGTTTTTAATATCCTTAAATTTGTATTAGGAATCTTTCCGTTTCTCGAAAAATTCGTCCGTTTTTGTAGGTGGATAAACTGCCGTTTACCGTACGCAATTTGTAAAACTTTAATTTATATTTTTAAGAAATCTGATATTTTTCCGTTACTATAGGGGAAATAAAATTACTTTTTATTTCGGAATTAATTATGGCCTTAAATACTTTACTTTTATATCGGAAAAAGATCTTAATTTGGTTGCGCGTTCTTTTCGTTATTTCGTATAAGGTTTTATCGATTAAGGCTTTTTGATACCTTATTTTCGAAAGCCTTTATAATTTTTTAATTTTTAATGGTTTTCGACTTAAGTAAACCTTTATTTGTAAATTTTTTTAATAATATGTTTGGTATATTAGTTATTCTTATACCGGAACCATATTTTTTTGCCGTATTTATATTAAGGTTTCAAAATCTGGTTCTTTTCCTGGCTTATTTTTTTATTCCGTATTTCCCGAATTATAAGATTAAAAAGGTAAATTTCCGAAAAAGATATTCTTATATTTAAAAGTTCGTATTAAATATAAAGTATTAGGAAGTAATATAAATATCCTTATAATATAACTTTTTAATTTTATTTTAATTTAAGGTATAAGTAATAAAATTTAAAATATTTTAATTATTAAGAAATTTTAATATATCGGTATTTATTATTTAATTCGATAAAAGTTTTATTATTTTATCCGGATTAAAAGTTATTATTTTCTTTAGCTTTAAAATAAATAAAATAATGGTTTTAATAATAAGTAATAAAATGTAATAAATCGTAAAGGTTTATTAATAATATTTTTTTATAAATAATATATTTTAGGAATTTATAAAGTTCTAGGAATAATTATTTATAATTATTAATATTTAATCGAAATTAATTATCCTTTATATATATTTTATACTTTTAAGAATTAAGGTAATATTAATATTTTAATTTTATAATTATTTTAAAAACCGTTTATCCGGGATAATACTTATAGGTTTTAACCTTACAATCCTGGCAAATAAAATAATTCTTGTATTTTGGGTTATCGTTTTGGATTTAAATAATTATGGCAATAATAAATTTTAATTAAAAGGAAATCGAATTAATTTTTTTCTTTTCTTTTTCTGCATTATTATCGGTTTTTTGTTTAACCGTTTTGGTTTTTTTCTGGGGTTAAGGAATTCCTTTTTTTTTGGAATTCCTTTTAGCGGAGGAGCGATATTTATTTTTGAAATTCCCTTTTTTGCCATAATTAAAATATTTTATTTTAAATTTATTTTTTTTAGGTTTTTTCGAAACGGAACTTATTTTTTTTTAAAGCTTGCCCTTATCCTTTTTAATTCGGCTGCTAAAATTTTTATCGTTATTTTATTTATCGGTCCTTTTTTTTTCGAAATACCGATTAAAGGTTCGTCGGTCGGTAATAATAACCTTATTTATATATTTTATAAAAAATCTAGTTTTAAGTTTTATATATAATTTGTTTTTAACTTAAGGCTTTAAATTATTATAATAAAGATAAAATAATACGTTTTTTGGTAAATTCGAAATGGCGGCTAAACGGTTAAATTTTGTCGTATATTTAAATGTTAATTTGGTTTGGTAAAAAAAATAAAATTACTTAATAACGTCCTATTCCTTATCGGGATTGCCGAATAAAACGCATATTTTTTTTTCAAAGTTTTCGTAATCGCTAAAAATATAATTAATAAAATCCGAAAATTCCTTTAGGTATTTTTTGAAGTAATCCGTTAAAATAAGTTTAAATTATTGGCGAATTCGTCCGATTAGCAATTAGGAAATAATTATTATTTTTTGATATTTTTTCGGCAAAAAGTTCTTATAGAACTTAAGGTAAAGCCTTATTTGAACCAAAAATCCATTAAGGTTTTTTGATCTGTTATAAGGCTTAGGGGGAATTGGTTTATAGCCTTTGACGTTTAGTATTCCATAGTAACCAGGGGGTGGAATGGTTTTTTCCCGTGTCCGAGTTACGCCGAATAGTAATAGGGTCGAGGTTTTTTCTTGTATTCGCCTTAGGTCCAGCAAAAGGGGTTAGTAGCCGGCCCTTTGGCTTCGCCTTTTAGGGGAGCTAAATTAAGGAAAAACTGGCTTTTTTCCTTTTGTAAGCCGAATATTCTTTTTTTTTAGAGTTCGGACTTTTGTTATTAGGGCACTTAATCTTTTTTTCGTAATAAGTTTTTTTTTTTAACTTTCGGCCTTATATTTTTTTTTAATTTTTTTTTAACCGTTTTTTTTCCGACTCTTTTCCCTGGATTTTAATGATATCCTTAGGGGCCGGGGTAAGTTGTTATCTGGGTTACGAAGATAATGGGCCTTTTTAAAATTAAGTAATAAGGGGTATTATATTATTAAGTAGTTGGAAAACTTTTTTAATAAGGGGTAAATCGTTAAGTTTTATTAATAACGTTTCCTTAGTTAATAACGGAAATCGTATATATTATTTATTTTTTAAATATTATCTTATGTTATTATTTATATTAAATTTAAAAAAGTTTATACCTTAATGAAGTAATAAATTATCTGTCGGTTATTAATTAAAAAATTATTAAAATATAACGAACTTATTATATATTTATTTAGAAATATAAGTAATATCTGAAAAAAGTTTTAATTTGCAAATAATAATAAGGCGAAAAATAATTTAGTATGTTCGTTAAGGAAATTTTAAGGTATTTTTTTTAATTAAAAAATAATATAATTATTTTTGGTTAAAAATTTAAATTAATAATTAAAGAACGAAAAATTAAATAAGTAATTATTTATATAAAAAATCCAAACCTTATATATCCTTTTTATTTTTCATATTTTTCATAGTTTCTGGGGATTTCGAAAGATTATGGTATTTGTCGTCCATAAATCTTCTGGTATTTTTGGAAATTGATAAAGACCCGAGGTTTATCCGATGGAAGGTGGAGATCCCGAGCGTTTCCAACTTCCTGGGCCTCCTTTGGGCCTAGTGGAGTCCCTTCTAAACGTAACATAGCACTTATTTAATTTTCGCTTTTTAGTCGTTAATTTAAACTTATAATTAGAGGTAGCCGTTATTTACGATAGAAAGAGTTTTAAATATATTTAACGAATTTATTATTAAATCATTTTTCGCCTTAATATTACTTGCAAATTAAGACCCTATTTCGGATACTAATTATACCTCCTAGCAGATGTATAACGGGTTCGTTACATAAGATTAATAGTTTAATATTCGTATTCGAAAAATAATTAAATATTATTTATTAACTCTCTATATAATAAAGTTATAGAAAAGTAATAATATAAATTTTTAAAGCTTTTTAATTAGAATGATTTGTAAAAAAGACGTTATTTACGTATAGAAATAATCGTACGTAATAGTTTTCGTTATTTTTAAAATTTAAAATTAAAGTACGTATAAAATAAACCCAAAACGTAATTTCGTTAACGGGGTTAAAATATTTAAAGTTAACGTTTTTATAATAAATTAATAAATAAAAAATAACTTTAATTACATCCGAGCAAATAGCGATAATTCCGTATATTAGCTTTTCGAATATTTTAAAATTTGGCCTTTTTAACGTTATAAACGTTTCGCTTTAATATTTTTAGAAATTCTTTTCTTTAAAACCTTTAAAATAATGTTTTTTAAATTTTGGGAACTTAAAATATACATATAGCTTTCCTAATAAATATTTTATAATAATTATAATTTTTTTATATATATGAATTTATAATATACCTCATGTCAGAAATTACTATAACTTTTTAATGTTCTTAATATAAAAACTCTATATTAATTTTATGATGAACTTTTTAAGAGATCTTATATTGAAAGTTTTGGATCTTATACTTATATTACTAGTATAAAAAGATAAAACCAACTAGTTATTAATTATAACGTATACATTATCCGCCACGCATTTTAAGTTTAGGTTTGGTTAATTTTACGATTAAATTCTCTTATTATAAAAATAATGTATCTTTTCAACTATATATATCATTTAATAACGTTAAATAAAAGCTCGAATATATATATTCTTATAAAAACGTATTTATATTAATTTATTAAAATCTTTGAACAAAAATGCGTTAATAGTATTAAAATAACGAATTCTAAGATTCAGTCGAGTCATAACATTTCTAAGGATGCAAAAAAAGCCTTTTGATTAATATAAATATATAAACATTAAGGTTTATACAAAATTAAAGCTTATTACGGATAATAACTTTAACTTCAAATTTTTAAAATAGCTTATATTTATTAAGTTTATATATAAACATTTATATGAATAGAGAATTACCGTTAACACTTATATTTTAAATCGTTCTTAATAATATAGTAACGAGAGTCCATCTTTGTATTCACTATATATCATCTTACTTTGTAATATAATTATTTTTTAATTATTAATATATATATTATGTAGTTTTCAATTAACCTTTAAAAAAAACCGGAAGAATAATACGAAATAAACGATTATATTTAATAATAGTTAAAAACATAATATTAAAAGCGATTAAATACGTATTAAACTTTTGAATTTTAACTTATAACTAATATTACCTAATATAACTTCTTCTCTTCTATTTTTTGTTTCGTAATTAATAATATTTATTTAAGATGAAAAATATAATTTTTTACAATATTGATATAAATAACCCGGATTTAATAACATATGTTGCATTTTATCTAGCGATAATACGTTTAATTGTTAACAATTTAAATTTTTAAAAGCTAAAATAATTTCTAGTGTAAGTAAATTAGATTATATAATTTCTCGTTTTAAATCGTCCGTTTTATTAAAAACACTTAAATGTATTTTATATTTATTGTTTTTTACTATATAAAACAAGGTGTCTTTAAAATATAAATTATAAGTTTTTTAAATTTTTATTTTCTCAATTTCTTATAAAGGTTCTTAATTAGAAATGTTTGTAGCTATTATCATTATATCGTAAATAGCTATTTTAAATTGATTTTACGTTATAGCATTATTTACCACGTTAATAATTTTTATATTTAACAAATTTCTGTTAAAAATATTTGAAATTCTTTTAAAAATTATTATTTTAAAAAAAATTAAACATATTCTTAATTCAATCGTGTAAATTCGAGATTTCGAAGAAAATCCTTTTCGTTCGCCCTAACATATTTTCGTTGTGTCGAAAGTAACGTTCTTAATTGTACAAACGCGTTATTAGCAAGGAATTTATATTTAATATATATTATTAATTTCGTAATTTTTAAAGTGACTGATTGACGCCTTAAGATTTATTTTTTAAACATTTTCTATCTTAATAAATAGTTTCTCGTAACATATAAACTTTTAGGTAGAAAAATACGATATTTGTTACCTTTACTATTAAGACTTTTTTAGAAATAAGTATTTTATCTCTTTTAATTAATTACTCGTTAAAGATTTAAATAAAAGCTTATTACCTTAAGATTTTACTAAATATATAATTGACGATATATATATAGTTATTTTTATAAATTCTGGCTATAAGTTCAACGAAAAATTGCTATTAATAATTCAACATCGTACCTTTATAATAATTAGGCCATTCATATATTTTTAAATACTTGTAAACGTTTTAGTATATAAACACAAAGGCTTATAAGATATACTTTTATTAAAAAGCAATTTCTAGAACCTGTTTTCGAAGAGTAATTTCTCGTTTAATATAATTAATTTAACCTTAATATTTACACAGATAATAATTAATGTTTTTGTACGCCTTTTTAAAGCGTTATTACATTTGAAAAAGTTACGCATATTATATTAAAACATTTAGTTTTCTTACTCGGTTACTATTATAATATTTTCTTTCTTGTTATAACAACTTAATAATCTTAATATAAAATAATTAATAATAAATAAACTTTTATTTCAGTAATTACTCATACTACGTTCTCGAAAACGCGTAAATTTAGAAAAACTAGTTTTCAGTACTATATTATAACGTTTTTTTAAAAAGAAAACTTTTAAAAAATTGGAAATTATTACTATAAAACTTTTATCATAAGATTAACTTAAAAAACAAAAATTTCTACAGAATAAGTTCCGAAACGAAATCCTTATCTTCGTTTTCGAAAATAACTTTATCTTTTAAATTACTTTCGTTCTTTAAAACGAAAAAGAAAAATAAGCTCTTTGTAGCTATTACAAATACTATTAAAATAATATTACATTTATCGTTTCTAGTATTAATTTAATGTAATATATAACAAGCTAACATTTGATTTAATTAAACATTTTGATTTTTGTTTTTAATGCCTAATAATATATAACGTTGATTTCGATATTCTAATAAATCCTAATCTATTAAAATAGCGGATATAATATTAAGTAAATATATATCTTGAAAACATATAAATAATTTTTTAAAAAAATATTAAAGCGGTTTATTAAAGTAATAAACGTAATCCTTGGTATATTTTCGCTTACGATATTGAATTAGAGTAGGGGAGAATTGGTCTTGATCAGTGCGAATAAGCAAATTATATTACGATACGGAAAAAGATTATCGAGATGACCAATTTAATCCGATTGTATAAATGGTGTTAAATCTGGATAATTGCAGTAGCAGAAAACATGTTAAATGGCCATGGTCGTGGATAATGTCCAGGGGTTAAACTGGTGGTAACAAAGAACTTCTTAATATATATATAAGACCCGGGCTTTCTGATCAGCCGAACCTGATTTTGGGCGTAACACTTTGCTCTATTTCAATATTTAAATATTTTATGTCGATTAAAAATCGTCCCGTTATTTTTAGTAAATATGCCGAAAGTTAGAAATTCGTTTACGATAACTGGAAAATTATACGCGAAATTAATCATTTCGAGATTTTTATCTAAGAACAATACTAAATAATTAATTTCGACATCGTTCTACTTGAGAATTACGATATGATCTTTGAATTATCAAGGATATGCCAGTACGGAATTTTAATTAATAAAGAGACTAGTCAAGTAAAGTTTGCCTTATACCTCGTTAATAGGTAAAAAAGAAAAAAAACGAAGATCTTAATATTCGATCGAAAATAGCAACAAATGCAGGCATAAGGATACGACAAATACCTTACCACCTAAAAAGACAAAACATAAAAATAAAAATAGATATCTAAAAAAGAACGACGTATTATTGCTAATATTAAAGCGAAATTAAGACAATTAAATAACGATCAAAAATAACAGCCTCAAAAGTCAGAAAATTTAATAAATATGCCACTATAATATTACCGATAAAAGCAATTCTTTAGAAAAAAGCTCGATACGAAACTACTAGAACATAACGAATAAAATTATAAGATAATCCTTAAAAAAGAGTTTTCGACGAAGTTTTACCCCATTTACAATCATAACAGAAACGAATTATACGTTCTTAAAAAATACCTAGAAAATCGGTTATAAAAAGGATAGATTTAATTTTCGAAGTTACTAATGGGATATCTAATATCTTTTATATCAAAAAAACTGGAAATTACGACTTATAATTAAGTATCGATAACTAAATAATATTATTATTAAAAATCGAAAATTATTTCCTTTAATCAAGAAATAAATATCCGACTTTACGGAACCAAATAGTTCATAATATTTAATTTTAAAGATAAATATAACCTTATGAAGATTAAAAGAAATACGAATAAAAATAATTTTCAAGACAAAATACGAACTATTTAAATATTTAATTACATTGATAGAATGCATAAACGTACTAGTAATCTTCTAACGAATAATTAATTATATATTACGAAAATTTCTCGATATTTTTGTTGTTTGCTATCTCGACGACATTTTTATTTTTTTAAAAACGAAAAAGCATATTTAAAATCCGTTTATAAAATTCTTTAAGCTTTACAAAATACGAGACTGCGGGTAAATATAAAACAAAGTTAATTTTACATACAAGACATGGAATATCTAAAATATATAATTACATCAGAATATATTAAGATAAATCTAAAAAGAATCGCTGTAGTCAAAGAATGGTAAACGTCAACCACGGTTAAAAAGATACAGATATTCCTTGGATTCGCCAATTACTACAGAAAGTTCATTCGAAACTTCAGCAAAATAACTATGTCTCTAATCAATCTTACGAAAAAAATTTAAATAGACGTCTAAAACCAAAAAAAACGTTTTAAAAAATTAAGAATGCAATTACTAACAAACCAATATTAATTATGTACGATTTAATATGCCCCGTTGAATTAAAAACCGATATTTCGAATTACGTATTAGGCGCAATAATCGGACAGCGTAATAATTAAGGCAAACTATATCTTATTACATTTTTTATAGAAGTTAAAAAAAGTCGAATTCAATTACGGCATTCTAATTAAAAACTTTATGACCATTATTATGGCATTCCGAAAATTCAAATATTTTTTAAAGAGAAGTTTGTACCAGATCAAGGTTTATACAGATTATCAAAATCTTACCCGTTTTTTCATAACGAAAAATCTTATAGGATAATAATTAAAAAACGGAGAAAAATTAAGAAATTCTAATATCGCTATCATCTATAAAAAGGGTTCAGAAAACGGCAGAACCGATACTTTAAGCAGATAATCAAATTTTAAAAAGAAATTAAAGTGAACCATATAATTTTTAATACCACTATAAAGAAATTTACGCTGATGTTGAATTACGACAATTCAGGCAATACCTTTTAATATGCATCAGAGAGTCCAGCAATACAACGACGATCTTATAAAAATCGAAAAATAAATAAAATATAAATTTTAATAAAGTATTAAAAGAACTTAGTACGAAAAATACATAAACATTAGCTACATAAATATCCAGATATTCAAAAAAACTCTAAAACGATTTGAACTTATATATTGCTTTCCTAAAATAAAAATAATAATTCAAAAAATACGACAATTATATAACCTTTACAATAAAGCTAAAGTACGACATTATAAGTCTTACAAAAAATTACAGCTATTACTAATTATAAAACGGCCATAATATATAATTACATTTAACTTTATTACTAAACTCCGCATATTAAAAATCTAGTTACAAAAATATATTATAATAATATTTTCGTAATCGTCGATCAATTTACAAAATTCTCTTATTTTTTATTACATCATAAGAATAAAAACGCCGAATAAATAATATACATTTCCTTTAAACATATTTTTAATATATACGGATTACTAATAAATTTTCTTTCAAACAAATGACTAATATTTGTATTTCAGTTTTAGCAAAGCTTTATAACATAAATGGGCCAAAATCATAAATTATTTTACGTTTTTAAATTATAAACTAATAAATAAATAAAATAAACGAACTAAACTTCAAAAACTTACTTACGATATTATATTAATTACTAACAAAATAGCTCAATTAAAAAATTACCTATTACTTAATTAACTTATCATACTAGCTATTACGAAACTATTAAAATAATTCTAGTATATATAAATTTAATCTTTATTCCAAAAACCTACAAAGAAATACACAATAACGGTCCAATTAATATTAAAATAATCTTTACATTAAAATGGCTTAAATAGTTATACCAAGAAATAAAAATAAAAATAAAATTTATATAAAAGTAAATAAACAAATATTATAATCGAAAATAATTAAACGAATTAATGTTCGAAAAAAGGAAAATAATTTATCTTGTTTTTAAAAATATTTAAACAAAAAAAACCCAACAAAAAATTCGAATTCAAATATATCGGTCTATATAAAATCGTTAAGAAAAGTTCAAAAAACAATTACCGGTTAAAATTTCTACTAAGAATCAAACTTTATTCAATTTTTCATATTTTTCTATTCGAATCAACGACAAATAGAATCAAAACGCATATAATCTAAAATACAGTAAAAATAAAAAACAATACGGCATACAAAGTGAAGAAAATCCTCGATATTCGGAAACAAAACAGACTTATCCAATACTTAATTTAATGAAAAAAAGCACCCGGACTTCAAAAACATCTAGAAAACCGCCAAAAATCTTATTAGCGCCTAGCACTTATTAAAGAACTTTTATCAGCCGCAACGGGTACACCCCAGTTAATAATTAACCAGTTTATAGGTTCGATATTTAATTAATTAACCGGATCTGCGGCTTACGTTAACGTGGCTGCGGCAACCGCGGCTTTTAACCGCTGTTGTTCCTGTTCCAAGCGTTCGAATTTTTCTATGGCCTTCGTATCCTTAATATCTTAATAGAACATCTTAATATTACGGCGACAAAGCAGCCGCCTTTGCTTTTGCAAACGGTCCAGCTTATTAACAACCGTTCGTAATATTTTGTAAACTTACTTTTTTTTACGTTCTAAAGAATCCTTTTTATTAAAAAGTTTTTAATATTTAACTTTTAAAAATCTAAAAATATTATAAGGATCGTTATCATAAATATAACGCGCATATTTTAAAAAACCCTAAGTAATCTTATACTTTATACCTTTTTTAATAACGAAAACAAAAACAATATTTTAAAACTAAAATGTTTAAGATGTGTTGAAAAACCTAAAAACGCTAACGCGCTTACGAAAATGACACTTTTTAATATAGCCCGATATAATAAGTATAAAAAATTATTTACCAAATTAATAAATAAATAATTTGATTTTTAGGGATAAAAATCCTAAAAAGAGGGAAATCGAATTATAACTTAACGGTCTTAACTTTTTACGGATGGTCGGACTTACGAAAAAATAAAACCCGACCCCAGCCAAAACGTTACGGAACCAGCTTCAAAATCTCAAAATGCCAAGTATCTTAAGCCCTTTAAGCCGGCAAAAAAAGCTTAAAGGGCTTAACGAGCTTAAAAGTTTCAGCTTCTTAAGCACTTTAAGCTAAAATAAAGATATATACATTTATTATTTCTATAATTTAGATAATATTAGCTTATAATACTTATCAATATCAATCGTGTGTAATATAATTTCGGCACTCTTGATATTACGAAACGTAATATACTACTATATTTATAGTTTAGAATCTTACGATACTCCTGCTAACATAAACCCGTACAACTAAAGTTTAATAGTTGGTTAAACCACCTAGCCGTTACACTTTAGCAAAAACCTATTTATTATTCTTCTTTATTTAGAATTAACGAAATTAAAATAGAAATTCAATTCGCAAAAATAATTGTTACAATATATTAAGATTAATATATTACTACTGCAGGGCAGTTTTTGTACTAATGTAAAATTCTAAAATATTATAGTTTTTAAGAATTTTTTTAAAAAAACTTAGAGGTTGATCTTAAAAAAATAATGTTCAAAATTGAATTAATTAACAATAACTTTTAAATTAATATAAACAATTAACCGATAAATATCCGTCGCAATAAAGTAATAAATACACTGTATAAACGATAATGAAATTCTAAATAACTTTAACAAAACGGATATAACAAATATATCAAAGCATAGTTAAAAAGAAATACGAACGCGGCGTATAACTATAAGATTTTATGTCACAAACGGAAATATATAACTAAAAAAAATATAGTAAAGATTACATAACTTCTAAAAGGTCCTTTAAAAAAGGTAATAGTGGTAAACCTTTCTTAATGTTATGACCTAACCAAGGGAGGGTCTCGGAAACGGTCACTCAATGATCGAAACAGGACCCAAGTGGGTCGGAACCACGTGACATAGATCCGAAGTGATCTAAGGGATCTAACGGGATTTATGTAATTATCCGACATGGATCCGAAATAATCTAAGAGATATAACGAGATCTATGCAGTTATCCAATATAGATCCGAAGTAATCTAAGAGATGTAGCGTGATCCATAAAAAGATATGTACGTTTATTATTTCTATAATTTAGATAATTTTAATTTGTAATATGTATTAATATTAATCGTTTGTAATACGACTTTTATACTTTAATATTAAGAAATATAATTACGTTATTTGATTAATATGAAGTTTTACGATATTTTTATTAATATAAACTTGTACGATTAAGGTTTAATAATTAGTTAAACTTTTAATCGTTATACGTTGCAAACTTTTATTTAATAATACCGTTAAATTTTGAGCAATATCGCCGACGTCATGTTTACTAGCAAGCAGCTCGAGTAGCTCACTTACCAGGTCCTTAACTACTCGGATACTGGAATGGAATCCGAAAAAAAAAGGAAAAGCTTTATTTTTCTTGCGAAAAAGCTTTTCGACGTCTGGATGCTATAAATAAACGCATTATTCAGCTTAAGAAAGATAATAATGATCTTACGATATTTTTTAAACCGCCTATAAGAAATTTAAAGAAAAAGGAAAAACTCTCGAGACCGGGAAATCTCTTTAAATAAGCCAGGTTATTTAGCTAAATTTCAACAAAAAACCAGAAAAGGTTTTTAAGCCTTTTAAATTAAAACTTGTCGACGTGACCTAAACCAAATTATAATTATTCTTAACTTAATACCGAATATATTTTGGGTATTGTCTTATTCAATTTATTACGTTTACGATACGAATAAAATTCGTAATCGAACGATTTACTGGAAATATAATTATTTAACTCGAAATTATTATCAAAAATATATTTTATTATTAATTGAATAAAAAAACTCGGTAGTAATACGAATTTATAACAAGTACGAATAATTTAAATAAATATTATGAAAGGTTTTTAAAATAATAAACGAAAAAATAATAGCTAAAATGCAGGTTTAACAGTTATAATAAAACGAATTAATATCTAGTTACGATAATACGTTAATTTAGCTAACCGTTAAGTTAAATTAAAGATAAAAAGTATTAATAATTAAGTTTTTCGACAGTTTAAAAAAATACAAAAAAAACTTTTTAGGCGTAATCGGCCTAATTATTTCTCGGATTATATCGCTATGGTAATCAAGATTAACGATTACTAACACGTATAACGTATTAAAAATACTAAAGGAAAAAACGATAATAAATCCTGATATACGGCCAATACCAGCGCTCCTTAACGCAACAACATTTTTTACGGCACAAAACCAGAACCTATGGAATTAAAAATTACTTATAAAATATTAGAGCTAAATCCAGTACTACAATTATAATGAAACACAACATAAGGCAACATAATATAAAGCATCTAAGAAACCTTATCAAAATAATTAAAAACTAATACTTAAGTGATAATTTAAAGAAAATCAAAGAAACGGAAGCAAATCTATTAACATAATCCAGTCTAAGTACATATTAGGTCTCTCATATCTAAAAACATAACAAAAGTTATTACGATAAGAAATGCGACAAGAAATACGAAAAACTAGAAAGCTGGCTTAATAAGTATCGCAAATATAACAAAAAATCTTACGGGGATAATTACGCGAATACTAGGAATAGACAAAAAAAATCTATTCCGGAACCCTTAATTCATACGGCAAAATACATACTATATATTATCGACGACGAGAATATTCAGATTACGAAAAATAGAAAAAATATATTTACGAACGGATTACTCGTATATATTATAAGGAATTCGATTTTCGAAACCATACTAGAAATAACAAAAACGATCAATACTGGTATCGATATTTTCGATCTATAGCCCTAAAACATGTTTAATAACTAGCCGAAATAAAGAACTGGTTCGAAAAAAAGGAATATTCGCAAAAAACCTTTTTCGTTATTTTTAATAATATAATTACCAAATAAACAAAGTTAATTTAGCGCATAATAAAAAATTATTACTAGAAACCTATTACGGATTTTTATTTTTAACTAGTATTTATTATAAACTTTTACGTGAAAAAAGTTATTAAGAAAAAAAGTACTGTAATTTATAAAAAGTCTTTAAAACGATAATTTAAACGACATATAATAAGATATAATTATAAATATAAAAAATTAATTTATTTAATAAAGAAAGATTATAACAAAATTAAAAATGATTAATATAATTCGAAAGAAAAATATGCCGACAATAACGACAAATATAGCAGCTTAATACGCTAAACAAAAAAACATAAATAAAGCTTAATAAATTTGAATAAGAATAAAAAAAAGATTACCGTTAAAAAAGCCGCAAAATAACGAAACCCAGAAAAATTAAAAGAAATTTTTAAAAAAGCCTTTAAATGTACTAATAAAAGCTTTTAATGACCTGCTTATTTTGGATACACGAATTAAAATATATTAGTATACCGTAATGGTAAATTACGGAGCATTAAGTAGGAATTATATTATACAGAATTTAATTAATAAGTTTAAATTGCTATAAAGATACAAGTTAAAACCTTATATAATAACGAATGCTGAAAGTTAGGAATTCGCTTACGATAACTAAAAAATCATACGCAAAATTAATTATTTCGAAAATTTCGTCTAAGGAAGATACTAGATAATTAATTTTGATATCGTTTTACTTAGAAATTACCATATGATCTTAGGATTACCATAAATACGCCAGTACGAAATTTTGATTAACGGAGAAATTAGCTAGATAAAGCTCATGTTATTCTTTATTAATAAACGATAAAAAGAAGAAATAAAATCTTAATATTCGATCGATAATAGTAACGAATGGAAGCATAAAGATATGACAAAAACCTTATTACCGAAAAGGATAAATTATAAGAAAACAAACTGGATATCAGAAAAAAATACGACGTATCGTTATTATTATCAAAACGAAAATAAAATAATTAAATAATAATCTGGAACAATAATAACAGCTCCAAAGGTTAGAAAATCTAACTAATATGTCACCATAGTACTATAGATATAAGCAGTTTTTCAGAAAAAAATTCGATACGAAATTACTAGAACATAGCGAATGGAATTATGAAATAATCCTTAAAGAAGAATCTTCGACGAAATTTTACCCTATTTATAACCTTAGGTGAAACGAATTACGTATTTTTTTAAAAGAATACTTAAAAAATCGATTACAAAAAAGATGGATTTAACTTTCGAAATCATTAGCAAAATATCTTATATTTTTCGTACCTAAAAAAATGAAAAATTACGATTTATAATTAACTATTAACAATTAAATAATATCAGTATTAAGGATCGAACATTATTATATTTAATTATGGGAATAAAAGATTAATTTTATAAAACTAAATAATTTATAATATTCGATCTTAAAAATGGATATAATCTTATTAAGATTAAAAACGAATACGAATAAAAAACAATTTTTAAAACGAAATACGGATTATTTAAGTATTTGGTTACGTTATTAAAATTTACGAATGTACCAATAATCTTCTAACGAGTAATAAATTATGTATTACAAGAATATTTCGATATTATTGTCGTTTGCTATTTTGATAATATTTTTAACTTTTTAAAGACCGAAGAAATATAGGTAAAATTTATTTACAAAGTTTTTTAAGTTTTATAGAACGTAAAGTTACTTATTAACGTAAAACAGAATTAATTTTACGTATAGGAAATAAGATATCTGAAACATATTTCTACTCTATGATATATTAGGATAGACCGCAAAAAAATCGTTGCAATTACAGAATAGTAAATGCCAATAACAATTAAAAAAGTACAGGCATTTCTTATATTTGTTAACTATTATATAAAGTTTTTTCGAAATTTTAGCAAAATAATTATATTTTTAACGAATTTTATGAAGAAAAAAGAGAATTTAAATATACTTTAAATACAGAAAAAGTAATTTACAACATTCAAGATATAATTCTTAACGAACTAATATTAATTATATACGATTTAAACCGTCCCGTTAAATTACACATCGATATTTCGGATTACGTATTAAGCGTAGTGATTAAATAACGAAATAATTAAGGCAAATTGCACTTTATTGCATTTTTTTTGTATAAATTAAAGGAAATCGATTTTAATTACGGTATTTTAAATAAAGAATTTATAAGTATTATTATGACATTTTGAAAATTTAAGTATTTCTTAAAAGAAAATTTATATTAGGTTAAAGTTTATACTGATTATTAAAATCTTATTTAATTTATTACGACTAGGAAATTTATAGCGTAATAACTTTATTACGCGGAAAAATTGGCGAACTTCGACTTCGTTATTATCTATAAAAAAGGTTTAAAAAATAATAAAGCAAATATCTTAAGTAAATAACTAAAATTCGAAAAAGATTAGTTAAAATTAGTGATATAATTTTCGATATTACTATAAAGAAGTATTTACGCTTACGATAAATTGCTATAATCCGGGTATTACCTATTAATATATATTAGAAAATCTAACAGTATAACGACATTTTCTAAAAAACTAAAAAAAGGATAAAATATAAATTTTAGAAAACTACCATAAAAACCTGGAACGAAAAATATACGAACATTAATTATACGGATATCTAGAGATTTACAAGACCTTAAAACGACTTTAACGCATATATTCCTTTTTTAAAATAAAATTAACGGTACAAAACGTTATATAGTAATTCGATATTTGCGCGAAAACAAAAATAAGACGATATAAATTATACGAAAAATTACAGCTATTACTATCGTAAAATAATTATAATATTTAATTATATTCGATTTTATTACTAAACGTTTTATATTAAAAAAATCCAGTTATAAAAATACATTATGATAATATTTTCGTAATCGTTAACCGATTTACGAAATTTTCTTATTTCTTATAATATTACGAGGATATAAACGCCGAACAAATAGTATGCATGTTCTTTAGATATACATTTAATATATATAAATTATTAATGGAAATTATTTTAAATAAAAAATTAATATTTGTATTTAAAATTTGGCAAAGCCTAATAACGCAAATCGGTCTAAATCACAAATTATTTAACGCGTTTAGACCTTATATAAATAAACAAACAAAACGGATAAATTAAACCTTGAAAACCTACTTGCCATATTGTATTAATTACGAATAAAATAACTAGATTACAAAACTGTTAATTGCATAATTAATTTATAATATTAGTTATTACGAAAATATTAAAATAATATTTACGAACCCAAAATTTAGTTTTATTTTAAAAGTTTATAAAAAATATATAACGATAATTTAATTAATCTTAAAGTAATTTTTACATTAAAATAGTTACGATAATTATATTAAAAGATAAAATTAAAATTAGAATTCGTATGCAACTAAATAAATAAGTATTATAACTAGAAAAGGTTAAAAGGATAAATTTTCGAACAAAAAATTTCGTTATTAAAAATATTTAAACAAAAAAACACAATAAAATATTCGATTTCAAATATACCGGACTATATAGAATTACTAAGAAAATCTTAGAAAATAATTACTAATTAGAATTTCTACTAAAAGTCAAATTTTATTTAATTTTTTATATTTCTTTATTCGAATTAGCAGCAGATATAATCAAAGTATATACGACATAAAACAATATTGAAATAAAAGACGAATAAGCATATAAGGTGGAGAAAATCCTTAATATACAAAAACGAAATAAATTTACCTAGTACCTAATTAAATAGAAAAAGCACCCAGATTCCGAAAATACCTAAAAGCCCGTTAAAAATCTTATTAACGCCTAACGCCTATTAAAGAATTTTTACCGATAACGGCAGAACCCTTAATTATTACGTCCTAATCTACGTTTATAATAAGGTTTGAAAAATAGGATTATTCGGGAAATGTGGCACGGAGCTCAGTTTCTAAACGTTCCCGTTCTACCTTCAGGCAATTAGCCTTTTCCTATTTTTCTAATTTATTTAGGAATTAAAACCCCCGGTTAATTATTTCTACATTTTTCTTACGAAGAAAATCCTATTAAATACGAAAACATTCAAGCCGAAATAATATTTCGTTTAAACGATAAGATATTATTAATAACTTTTGACGAATATTACGTAAATATTAACGAACAAAAAAGTTTTCGGATTGAAAATATTCTATATCCTTATTAATATTATTTTAAACAAAGGAGAATATTAAAATTATCGTAATAACGTTTTTTTAGAATGTATTATTAATAATGCATTATACTATTTAATATAGTACATAAGTTATCAGCGCGAAAATAAGGTATATAAGGCATATTTTCGAAAGCGGAATTAAAAACGAAACAAATTAAAGTTTTACGTTTTTCCTTTTGATTAATACGTTTACGGTTTTTAACGATTCGGTTAAACATAATAACAAGCAGGGAAAAAACTTACCAAAAAAACTTTTTGAAGGCAAAATTTAGGGAAAAAGAAAATCGTATTATAATCCAACTAAGGGAAGGTTTCGGAAACGGTTACTTAATAACCGAAATAGGACCCAAGTAGGTCGGAACTACGTAACATAGATCAGAAGTAATCCAAGGGATTTAATAGGAGCTATGTAGTTATTCGATATAGATCCGGAATAATCCAAAGGATCTAACGGGATCTATGCAGTTATCCAATATGGATCCGGAGTAATCCAAGAGATCTAACGTGATCCATAAAAAGATATATACGTTACCTTATCTTGATCAGGAACCCATTTTGGAGGTTGTGGCTGAGCCTGCAGCGTAGCAGCCGTAGCCATAGTTATAGCTTTTAATCAAGAAATATCTGTCAGGGGTCCAATGTATTAGTTAAATTCCTTTAAGAATAATACCTACAAAAATAACAAAACTTCCAAAATAGGGCCTGATGGTAAGTTATGATTTTTTTCGTTCCGTTTAGTGCGTTTCTATATAAATTTGCAGAAATTATTAATATTAATATTGGTAATATATATTAATTACGAAGCTTCCAGCATTTTAACCTATATAATTTAACGCAAAATTAAAATATTTATTTTTTGACATAATAACAGTTCTGATTAATACGAAATAAAGATTGTTATAGTAAAAGAATGGCCCAAAATTCCGATTAATATATACCATAACTTTTATCCCCTTTAGGCCAATACGACAATAATATAACTTTATAAGCCAAAATAATAATACATAAGGCTTAAGATCGCCCGTAATAAGCCGCGAAATATATTTTTCTTAATTAACCAAATGCGGGTAATATATTCGAAAGCTTGGGATAAATATTTTAAATCTTCGAACATTTAATTTTTTAAAGCGAAACTTTTATTTTTATCCGATATATTTATTAGTTTTTTGCCGATATAAACGTAATTAACCTATATGTTAATATTATGTATACGGTCGACAACCTTATAGAAATTTACGCCGTCGGTTTATTCGCTTTATATGAAGCGTTATATTTAACGGATAAGGCTGTATTTTACGGAAAAAATAAATTGATACGGTATATAATCTGGTTTTTGGAAAACTTAATATCATTTTCGTTATTAAAATAAGTTTTCGAAAATCCTTAATTATTTAAGTTTTTTAGTTAATAATTAAATTAATTATTATCGAAATTATATTATTAATTAAGTTAGAGAAAACATAGCGAATTTTTGTATTAAAAGTTTTATGTTTTGCTTTTATTTTAATATTTGCGGATACGAAAAAACTTAATTTAAAATATTTGATTATATAGTTGCCGAATAGTATAATTATATTATTTTTCGTTTTAAATAAGTATTGAATAATTATTTTCAAATTGTTATATTAAATTTTGTTTTCGAATAACAATATAATTTGGTTATTATCTCCAAAGCATATTTCTTATTAAAATAAAAAATTTTCCGGTTTAAATATGTTAATATTTCTAACCTGCGTTTTATTTTCTTTGCCTATGTATATTAAGTTACATACATAATAATTACCAATAATACCATAAAAACAAATCTCGAAATATAGCCGTTTTCGTTAAATCGACGGCTTAAATAAATATAGTTATAAGGTAAAGATCCGGCATTTTAATATTAATTATCCCGAAATCGATATTATTATTTTCCTTATATCTAAAGCTTAACGTTCGAATTAAAGGTACTTAAAGTTGTTTATAATTGATATATCCGGGTTATTAAATAATATCCTTTTAATTCAACTTTATAATTTACGTTTTATTCTTAAAATTATTATTTATATAAATAATAAGGCGAAAATTATGGATATTCGTAATTACTTAATTAGAACCATAATAAACCGGGGGTATTTGTTAAAGATTATAAAAAAATTATTAAGTTTTATAATTTCGAAATATTTTACGGGGATTAAGTTTGCATACATGATAATTTAAAGCAATTATATGGTTTTATCCGTATCGTCGTATTTATTATCCTTTTTTGATTAGGTATAGATATTTCGAATATTAATCAAATAATATAATAATATATACCGCAAAGCTTTTCGATTAAAAATTTATGGTAACGATTTGGTTAAACGGTTCGAAATTATAAGCGATTAAATATGATTAATTATGAATAAGTTATACTATTTGTACCTTATTAGGTATTCGATAAATATATGTCATAGGCCAAGGGCCCTAGTAGAGGGATTAACGTAACGTTAATCCCGTGGCTTCTGTATATATAGCTAGCTGCTCCTACGTATTTTCTTAGCTGTTCCCTAGATTTCTCAATAGACCTGTTATGGCCCATATCCTTAGTTACTGCGTATGCAGCCTTTTACATATTAAGAAATCTCCTTTTTCGCAAACGGTCCGTCGCCGTAAGAAATACGCCAGCGTTACGTACCCGTTATTGGTACATAGTTTATTCGCTATAGATACCGAAAAATTACGCCATTAGGTTTTACGAACCGTTCGCGAATTATAAGGCCGTAAGGATTATAACGCCTGGAGGTTCGAAATAAATAAAAAATTATTCGTTAACGGAAAAGCGATCGGCAATAATCGTACGTAATTTTTTTATATTTGGAAAACCTTTAGCCGTTAATTTTAAAAATTGATATTTTTATAATATATATAAAAAATCTTAAAAAAACCGAATTTTTAAATTTTTTTAAATTATATCGCGGTTATTTTGAAAAAACTTAATAAAAAATGGAAAATTAATTAACGTTTAATTAAATTTCGTTAACGTAATATTTAAATAATATCCGAATACATTATTATATTCGAAAATACTTTTTATTAAGCCGGAAAAAACGAATTACCGGATAAAACCAATTTTGTTTATTAATTTGGGGCTTTAGCGCCAAAACAAAAAAGCAATTAAATTATAAAAAATAACCTAATATTTAAAAAAAAGCATAATTTTTTTGCTGTTCAGAAATATTGTTTTTAATGGCCCTTATACCGGCGTATTTACGCGTAATAGCTTATTAATCGGAAAACGATATTATAAAAAATATAAAAATCGATACGTTAACCGTTAATTATTAACGTAAACGCCGTTAACGAACGGAAAGGCGTTATTTAAAGTATGGCAAAACGGGGCATTTTCGGAAATATTATTTTAAATGGAAAATAATTACCGTCCGATATATTGGCGTTAATAAGGTTTTAAAAATTCCGTCGTTACTTAAATAACAAAAAATAACCGCGGAAATATTCGACAAAACCTGGGAAAACCTAAATAAGCTTAACACTTACGAAGCGATAAAGGAATTAATAAAAAAAACCTTAAGAAAAATAAGGCGAAAATATAAAGCTAATAATACGTAACGTGCTAAAAACATACGGGCGTAAAGTACGTAACGTAATTTCCCCGTAACCGTTAAAAAACCCTTCCGACTAGAATTTGCAAATATCGCCGTTTTAAAGTAAGATTCCTAAAAGGATATTACGAATAAACGTTTGCTGTAAAGCAGGAAAAAGCAAGGATTAGATTTAGAAAAAGGGGTTATATCACGGGTTAAGGGCCTTAGTAGAGAGATTAGTGTAGCATTAATCCCATGGCTTTTGTATAAATAGCTAGTTGCTCATACGTATTTTCTAAGCTGTTTCTTAGATTTTTTAGTAGATCTGTTATAGCCCATATCCTTAGTTACTGCGTATGCAGCCCTTTACAATATGGAATTAAGTAATTTATTTTAAAAAATTTAAAATAATAAAAACGATTTAGGCCCGGTAAGTTAAAACCGTATTACTTATGAAAATATAAAGATTATAATAAAAAGTAACGTAACGGATTCGGATAATAAAGAGGATAAAACGTAATTTATTACGAATAATTTCGATTAGGACGAAATAATTATCGAGTTTTAATTTTATTTTTCGGCCGGCTAAAATATTACCCGTAAACTTTCGAAATAAAGTAATTTTATTTTGCGGTACCCGATAAAGATAAGGCCTTAATAATACGAGTTATTTAATGGCAAATACATGCATAAAACGATCTTAATATATTTAAAAAAACAAAGTTCTTATATTAAAAAAAGATCGTAATAATTTAATTCTGGCTGGATTCTGTTGTAATATATATACTTTTAATTTCCTTTATATATCCGAGCCTTTAAATTCGAAAATATTCACGTAAAAATAATTAAAAGCTAGTTTGATAAAAGCGGTTATTTAGAAAATAATAAAGCTCTAATGTAAACGATAAGCAAAAGATATATTTTTTATGCGGTTGTTTCCGTTTGACGGTAAAGGGGCAAAATGAATATTTATTTTTATTAAATTTAAAAGGTTTTTGCTTAATAAATTCCCGAATAATTTAAATAAAATAAAAGGTCCATATTTAATTTAAAATATAGTTAAATTAATTAAAGCGGTTTCCAGTTTCGATAAATGGTAATATTAGAATATCTTAAAAAACCGCTTATTTTCTATATTATATATAATATACGAAAGAGTTGTATTTTCGATTTTACAAAAAATATAAGTAACTTTTTGCAAACGGTAAAATTCGTTTAATCGGAAATAACGGCGTTATATTCCCATGCCGTAAACCGATTTATATAAGGCATGGATTATTAATGCGTTGTAAGTTTAATAAATATCGAAAAAAATTATAAAGCCGCCTTAAATTACGCCCCGTCCTAATTAAAGCATATTGCATATGGTTATTCGAGTTAAATTGGTGATTAACGGTTTAACGGTAATCCTAATAGTTTAAATACTAAACCGGCATATAATTTATATATTTTTACAATTTGGAATAATAATTTCGGTTATGGCGACACCTATACTTATAATTCGCGATATATTAGGTGATCCTGATTAAAAGTTTATTACGTCTTTTTTATTTATAACGTTAATATAAAATTTATTGTTTTTAAATATTTTTAATTTCTTAATCGCGTTTTCGTTACCGTACCTATATTTGCATAATTCGTTTGTTTTTATATTATTACTGGAATTGCCGACGTTATTAAAATATAGTAATTTATAATCCGACCTTATAAATAATATATTGGAAAAGGAAATTAAAATAATAATTTTTATCGAGATTAAGGAATTACGTATTAGGAATAAACGGTATTTATTAGATAATAATATTAATAGCAAATTAAAGAATAATCGCAATATTAAGTTAAAACGTAAAAAACGAAATTCTGCCGATTTTGATTAAAGCTAATAAAAAATGCGTTTAGTTTCGGCACGGCATTACGGTCGTAAAACGCAATAATTATCAATATTTATGAAATATTCATTAAAATTATTAATATATTATTTATTTCTTAAATTCGTTATTTTTATTAATTATTGATTTATTAAGTTTTATTCGTGATATTAATTTGTTTTAATCCGGATTAACTATATAGCGTAACAAATATATAATAAATTCATTTAATTAAAAAATTTAACAACATTTTATATCACGCAATTCGAATCATAATATATTATAGTTATCAGTAAATTATCCTTTTAATTTATAGCGTTTTATTTACGACGCCAAATAAAAAAGTTTTAAATTTTATTTTCTATTTTTTTTCGAATTTGTTATATTAATTTTTAAAATATTTTTATTTTTTTTCATTTCTAAGATATTTCAATTTGTGTCGAATAATTAGGGAAAAGGATCGATTATGCGGGTAAATAAATAATGAAAATATTTTTTCGCCAATATTAGGAAAATTATTTTTTCGTTATTAATATAGTTATTCCGGCGTTCGTTTTTTTTTTAAATATTAATTCGAAACGTTTAAAATCCCGGGTATGTAATAACTTTTAATTAATTACGTTTTGTAATTTTGTTTTTTTATAATTAAAATTAATATCTGTCGACGTACGGTCCTAATTAATATTTTTCGAAGCCGCCCGTATATCTTATTGTTATTTTATTAAAGATTTTGGTAATTAGCCTTTTTTCGAATTAGGGTTTTTTAATTTTTTAAATAAAGATTAACGGCCGGATTTAATTTTTTTCTCTTTTACTCCGTTTTTCCTTGATCGGCGTAACTGGGTCCTCGGTTAATTCTAAGGATTTTTTTATTTTTTTTCCCGGCTGGTTTTAGGAATTCCTATATATCAAAATCTTATATAAGTATAATAATAATCGGATATTCCGAGTAACCGCCGAAATCCTTAATATTAATGCCGAATATGCCGTGGTACTTAAGAATTTAATTTTTATATAAAGTTATTTATTCGGCAGCTGATTACGTATAATTACGGATTTTCCTTTCGCTTAATATTATGAAAATAACGTTTACATAATATATATTATATGATATATCGTGGTTTTGTATTTTTTTAAATTGAGACCGTAAGATTATTATACGTCTGGTATTATTTATATTATGCAAATTATTATAAACTATAAATTTCCGAAAACGGCTAGCGGTTTAAATTATACGGTTTTTTAAAAATATGCGCCGGTTAAATTTATAATATGGAGGACCTTTATTTTGCGGTTTTAAAGATTTATTATTTAATAATTCGTATTATCAGTATTAATAACTTTATTGTTATATTTTAATATAAAAAACGAATAATGTTATAGGTTATTTAATAGATTTTTAAGGATTTGATAAAAATAAGATTTAAAAATTGTTAAAATATATTAATATATTTTTATGAACTTTTTATAAATTATATATATATAGTTAAGGGTTCGAAATATTTATTTAAGTATTATTCTGAGATTATTATAAATAAGATATATATTAATATATATATAACGGTAAGTAATATATCATTTTTAGAATATAGTAATAAAATTTATTTTATTAAGATTTTAAAGTAATAAAACTTTATCGAATAATCGTTTAACTTAAAAAAAATTTATTTTCTAAATTAGGGTAAATTTTAAAAGGATAATATATATAATAAGAAATCAAGTACGGAAAATAACGCCGTAATTAATATAATTCGTATCGAAAATAAATTTAATGCCGTTACTATTTTTATATATATTTAATTTTATGTTAAATTATTATATAGTTTTCGAATACGATTAATATATTATGTTTTATAAAACGGCGGTAATATTATTATGAAAATTAGATAATATTAAACATATAAAAATAAATAATTATAATTAGAAAATTTAATAATATTATAAGTTTACCAATATATATTTGATTTAATTAAAACCAAAAATATAAATAAAAGTTACACAATATAGTAAAAAAAGTAAACTTCGTATATTAAATAATTGCCGATTATGTTATTAATATTTATAAGGAATACATAAAGATTAATAATATATAAATAGAATTTACGTATAATGAATATATTACAAAAATATCTTAAAGTAATAAATATAATTAAAATTAAAATATATGTGAATTTTAGAATTATATAAATATAAGTATATAAATTATTAAGTTTATATAAGTTATTAAATATAAATAAAGAAATTAATATTATTCTTTTTTTTTACGAAATAATAATATATAAGGAAGGAATTTAATAATTATATGCAAATTGTACGAAATTTATATTTTATTAAAAAATTTTAATATAATTTACAAAATTGTTTCAATTGAATATAAATTAAATATCATTATTATAATTATTTGATATATAATTAGTATTATTTATTAAATTATAATATTTTATAATTCTAAATATTTATTAAATTTTAATGTACAAAATTACGTTATTTCCGATATAATATTTATTAATTAGGTTTTTTCTTACTTAATATCTGAAATCTATATTATAATATATATCTTTTTATATTTTATCATATTATAAAAAGTAAATAAATTCCTTGCTGATATAATAAAGGTAATTTTCGTTATAATTTCCGATAATATATTCCGAACAAACTTAAAAAAAACTTTGTTCGCCCGGTTAAAGGAGTTAAATTCGTTAATAATATTTCCGAAAAATAATTTTCTCCCGAAAAATAACCTATTTTCGAAAAATAATCTGTTTTTAAAAAACAACCTGAAAAATAAGTAACAAAATCTCGGACCAAAAAATAGCCGGAATAAATATCAAAATAAAAATAATTTGCCCCCGAAAAACAGGCTTAAAACGGATAATAAGATCCTTAACCAAAAAATAGTCGGAACTAGTATTAAAATAACTTGCGATAAAACGAAACCGATAACGTAATCCCGATTAAAGCATTTTTATATTAATTAAATAATATTTGATTATTTTAAAATATAAAATATTTTTTTACGAAAAATACATATTATATATAACTAATTCCAAATACCAAATATATATCATAAAATTATATTAATATGGCGGAAAATTAGAAAACAATAAATACCTTATATTTTAATATTAATGTAAATATATATTAATTAAAAGAGTTTTACGATTATTAAAAATTTATAAATTCGGTAATATTACGAAAGGCTTATATTATAAATAAAATTTTTATTACGGGAAAATACGGTATTTATATAAGTATTACATAGTACCAACATAATTTAAGATATTTTTCGTACTAATAATCGGCAAAATAGAATTTACGTTATAAAGGATTATCCCCGACTTATAAGTTATTAAATTCTTAAATTAATTCCGGATTTTCGATTAATTACGGTTTTCATAATTTAATAAAAAAGTTCAATAAACCAGATATTATATAAACTATACGAAAAAAATATTTATAGCTTTATAAACCGGATTATTTAATTAGAAAATGTATATTATATTATTATTTTATTGGTATTATAATTTACGCAATTATACGGGTAATAAATATATAAAATATATATAGAAATACAATAACAAATATTTATACGTAATTTTTAAATATTCGGCATTATTATATAATCCGAATAAAGATTTCTAATTAGATTTAAATGTAAATATTATATCTAAAACAAATAAAATTTGGGAATTTAAAAACGTAAAAGAAATTATTAATATATAAATTATAATAACGCGCGAAAAAGGCAGAACGGGGAGAAAAATCATAAGAAATACTTAAAAATATTAGCTAATAAATTAATTAAAAATAGGATATATAAATTAACTCGAAATTATGCATTATATTTAATTATAAGCAATACGATATTTTTGTACGACCTTATAAAAAATGAGTTTTTCAAATAAAATATAATTAATTAAAATTACGTAAATTACAAATTTAATTATTTATATTAATTTTGCGAATAAATATATCCTATATTATATCCTGAAATATTTTTTATCCGTAATTCTATTACCGGAAATAAATAAATTACGTTAATATAAAAATACATTAATTACGGTAATATATAAAATAATTCCGAAATAAATGCATTAGGATTACGTAAATAACAAAATTATATTAATATTAAAATTATAATATAAATGCCATATTATTTATAAAAAGATATAAAATAATAAAAAAATAAAAGATTATATTAACGATTCGTTTTTATTTAATAAATTCTTATTTTGCTTATCTGATAATAACAAAAACGATAACGGATTATCTTAATTAAGATTATTAATTAAATTATCGATAATTTGCATTAAAGGATTATAACTTTTTTCCGTATATAAAATATTACGGTTATCCGAAGCTAAATTATTTTTAACAAATTCAATATTAAAAGTGTTTGGGGTAATTACGTTAAAATTATTTATAAATTAATTTTCGTTTTTTATCATATGCAATTAATTAAGTTTATTTAGTTATTAACAATAAATATAGTATTGTTAAAATCGATAAACTGAATTTTTATAATTTTACAGCCGGTAATTAAAATATTTTCGAAATTTTAGCCATCCTTTTTAATTCGAAACGGATATTTTTTAACAAATTAAAAATTCCGAAGCAGAAAATAAGCGCGTTTAAAAATTTCGTTACGAAAATTCTGACTAAGGTAATACTTATTTAGCGAAAAAGTATAACGGGTATAAAATTTGCATTATAGGGATATATAATACTTAATTAAAAACGAATTTGGAAAAAAAATAATATTAATATTATATATATTATTTTTCGACCGGCGGAATTCGTTAATAAATTACAAATTATAATATTCGCCTTTTTAATTAAATATTTTTTATATTTTTTCTTTAAATTTTGTCCGAATTAAATATAATATTACAATCGAATTAATAAATATTTAATTTAATATTACAAAACGTAATATTTAATTACAATAAAGTATTATTTTGCCGTAATGAAATTAACCGGCCTCATTAAAAATAATAATATCGGTATTAACCGATTAATATATTTAATATCGCTATATCGTATAATATATAAAAAGTATAAATAAACCTGGGTTTTTTTAAAAAAAAAAGTAAAAAAAGTAATAATACTTTTGGAAACTTTTTATCGATAAAAATAATATTAATTAATAATTAATTATTATTCTTAATAAAGTTAAAAAATTATCGCCTTATAAACTATCGACCGTATTAAAAAAATTTCCGGTCCCGTAATTATCCGATAAAAAGGTTTTATTTGGTATATTTTCATCAGAATTATATTACTTAAAATAAATAAAAATAAATTATATTCCTAAATTAAAAAATAAAATATTTATAAAATACTTATTAAGTTATTTATATTATTAAGTGATATATTATTAATAAATAATAATAAATTATTTCGTTAAAAAAATCTTTATCTATTAATTCGTCCTAATCAAGACCTTATAATACCTCCTTTATTTATTTAATACAACTAAAATATTTAGTTATTACGTTATACGTAACAGATTTAAATTCGGTAACGGTTAACCAAAAACATATGTATTTTATAAATTTGATAAATTTAGTTTTCGAGAAAAAGATTTAATTGAAATATTCCGGAAAACTTTATATATATTAAATATTTTTGTTACGAATAATTTATATCAAATATGTAATTTTTATAAAAATAATGCGAATATGCGAATATTATATATATAAAGGATAAAAAGTTCGAAAAAGTAAAATTTTAGCAATTTTTAATATAATTATATTATTTTATTTAAAATTAATAATTCGTTTTTAAAATTATTTATATTTTATATATTTCGGTTATATTATTAAGGTAATAAAAACGTATAAATATAAATAACAAATTTATTTATATATAAAATAAAATAAAAACAAAAAGAAATTATCGTTTTTATCGTATAAATTAATTATTTTGACTTACCTGGGCTATATTTTCCGAATATAACTAATTAATTTTTAATTTTCATAAATAAAATAATAACGTTCCGAAAACCGATAAAAGTATTTTTTTTTTAAATTTATATATCCTTTAAAAAGTTTTCGATAAACGTTATAAGTACCGTCAATAATACCTTTATTTTCGTTAATTATATTTAACGATATCGAACGGCGTTTATTATACGAAATACGTTTTAATTTACGAAAACCGGGGAATTTTTATGTATTACGATTTTAAAATATATTAATAAAAGCAAAAAATAAAATTTAAATAATATTAATTACGAATTAATAGGAAATAATAAACGGTACTAGCTATTATTATAACGTTTTATAAAATTATTTTATTTTGTAATCTTAATTAGGTCGAAATATAAATTATTTTAATTTTTTCAAAAAAATACGGTTATAATAACGAATATGAATAATAATAATATTCCGCATAATAATACCGTATCGAAACGTTATATTACGCATATAATTTTAAATATTAAAAATATCGTATCAAAATACGATATCGCCTTATTATACCTGGTTATAAATCGTAACTTTTTTTAATTAAAATTATATAATTATAAACGTATTAATACGGTTATTTTAGTTTTTTCCGTTAACCGAATTATATCTTTATTTAACGTATTATAATTTTTGCAAATATCTAACTTTTTTAATATATTAATATTATCCCGTAATAATTTCGAAAATAATAAAAAGTTACTTAATAAATAAAGCAAATAATTGTACTTAATTTTGGAAATTATTTTAACTATAATAATTAAAATTATAAAAAAAATATACAAAAATATCCGGCTTATTATTATTATGAAACCATTTCGTTTCTCGTTTCGTATTATATAATTATTACTTTTTTCTGGGGTATATAATTACCTGGTTTAAAAGTTTAAACTAATTAAAAGTAAGCATTTTTGTAAAATATTAACTTTCGTTTAAGGTAATATAAATTACTTTAATTTCAAATAATATTTTTTCCAGTAAATAACGAAATCCAGGCCCTTTTACAAAAGTTATAAAATTCCCATATAATATATTATGGTATTTGCGTATAACGGGTTTCAATTAGCCGGAATTAGAAATTCCTATTAATTTTTATATATTAGTAACCTTTTGCATATTTGTTTTTTTTTAAAAAAAACGTTAATTAATCGATTAATCCGAACAGTCGAATTAATAATTCGGGCTAAATTGTCGTAAAAAACCTAATTACGAATAAAATTTTTAAACGTTATATTAATTTTTTTATATTAATACCAGAAATTTAAGATATACGTGCGTATATTTTGTTCTAAGGGTATGGCCCGGTAAATCTGGGAAAATTCGGATTTATTATGTTTTAAAAAAAGAATAATAACGTAACGGGTTCGGGCTGCAATTATTATATCCGTTACAATTTAAAAATAGCAAATAAGTTCTAATTAGGACCAAAATGGTATTAATAATAAGCTATAGCAAAAATAACGGTATATATATATATTTATAAAAAAACGTCTTAATATTAAGTTATTACGGATTTTCGTGTTTTTGAAAAAAATAAATATATTAAACGAAGCCGTTTTTACGTAATTACAACTCAGGCCTTATTAATTCGTTACGAGGATTTGGGATTTGATTGGTTAATATTTAGCGTTATAAAGCGGTACTTGAGTAACTTTGAAAAAAGTGGGAAAACGAGCCAGGGAGGCCTGAGCAAGCTGAGGTAATATATACGCTTATTATTTCCATAATTTAGATAGTTTTAACTTGCAACATTTATCAATACCAATTGTTTGTAATACGATTACTGCACCTTGGTATTAAGAGACGTAATTACGTTACTTTATTGCTACAGAGTCCCACGATACTCCTGCCAACATAAACCCGTACGACTAAGGTTTAATAGTTGGTTAAATCCCTAGCCGTCACACTTAAATATATATAAGAACAGTGGTAGCCAAGAGATAAGAATACTAGAGTGGCCGAAGCAATTTCCACTAGCTGGTTAGCTAACTAAGCCATGGCATTACTAAATTCAACATTCTTCAAGTGCGTTATTAACATTAGTGCTGATTTTGTTAGTCTCCTTATATAGACATCAACAGTAGCCCTCTATCAGAAGATAAGGTAAGCAACGACTAGGGTGTCCAGAACATCCACCAGAAGGGACTCTCTCGTATATATATATATATAAACGATCTCAGCTACGAATATTCAAAAGAAGGCAGAATATATGATTATATAGGATTTAAATACCTGAAGGCTCCCTCAATTTTTAATTCGCTAATTCAAATATGAAAACTTTCGCGTATCGAAACGTTATCCCAAATCAGGAACATTTCTAGAGGTCTGCAATTCCAAAATGGGTCTGGTCAGGTACCTCAGCCCAGGCTTAGCCCACCTCAATTTTGGAAACAGAAACGGAATTTGGTGAGCTTGAGTTTCGTGTCCGAGTATGTCAGTATTTACGTTGACGGGTCCTGGCTCGAGGTTGCCTTGAATGGCCGATAAGCCGAGTGCTGACTACTATCGCTAGCGTGGCAGCCTAAAGGATTTACTTCCGTAGATGGTGTTGACTTGCCCCACCCCGTCTCTCTATCGTGACCCAGCAACCAGCACTCGTCAACAACCAACCACCGACGAATTTTGTCTGGTCCTGCCGCGGGAACGGTTCGGTAGCCCGAGTGGGTGGCTGGGTTTGACGGCCTCGAAGAAAGCGACGGTTTTCGGACGCATTGCCTTCGAGCTTGTTTTATTCTTCGCTTCTGCCTGCCTGTTGTGTGCATCAACATCGTTTAGTTTTCGGGGCTTCATTTGGAGGCATCTATCACATGATCCATCGCATCGCGAACTTTATCACTTGGTTAACTTCAACACGACAATCCTTAATCGCCGTTTGATGTATTGGATACTGGTAACTCCTTCATATCCCACAGCCCGTTAATCGCACAAACTTGAAGATCGCATCAGGATTCACACGCCCACCGCACATCCGCTGTAGGCAGGAGGAGCTGATGGGCGGCGGCTGGCGAACCAAAACCATAAAGCTTATTGCGCCTGTATCCCCGTCGCAAACACGTCGCGCCGACTCAAACGGGCAGCCTGTACTCGTGACCACAAGCCACTTTCACACCACCAATAGATTTCTCAGCGGGAACTCCCCAAACTCTTCTCGGCCCTGCTCTTACGGCATACTTCCCATAACTTCATCGATTGTGTTTCGAGCGATTATATCCGGAATACATCCAGATAGGCGGCTATACCTATCTTCATATCTTCATCAGGTGATTGGCTCGACGTGGATGACTGCCATTCAACCTTTCACAGACTTCGGTCTCATCTCCAGTGACGCGGAGATTATCTCTATCTACGGCGAGCTTCTTCCGCCATCGCGCAAACAATAAGACAAACGAACCAGCGCCTCTTTTGCGGAACTTCGACAACCGATTCTATTCTTTTGTGTTTCGGCCGGATCCATTCGCTGCCTTTGTCATCGCACGGCATGACCTTCTTTGCCCCGAACCGGGTCTTTGTCTAATACCATGTCGTTCGGTCCACAGGTCGTCATTCCCGGCGCATTCCATTTCGAAGCCTCTTCGAACGATGGCGCTTCCCTTTCCGGCGTCCATCCAGGTATTTTCCGACAGCCGGTATCCCCGAGCCCCTCGACTTCGGTATACTTAGGAAGATCCACGGGAAGCTTATATTCAGACATTTCTACGCCGGCCCCGAATGTCAAGCGGAAGCGACAAGGTGCTAGGGAATCCACGCCGCTCAACGAGTGGACTATGGCTGGCGACTCGGGCTTCAGCATGAGCAACACAGCGGAACGAAAACCCGACCTCGGGGCTAGGAAAATCAGCGGGGGTAGAAGAAGATACATTTTGGCGGGTCAGATTAACACCCCAAATGGCGAAACACAGAAGGAACTGGGGGATGCCATGCAGGATAGCGTATATTCTGACGCCGACTACAGACGTGCGCTAGGCTCGAAGCCGCCTCACCCCGAACCCGGCACACCGTTATCCAAAACCTCAACGGATTCCATGTTCCAGGGGCAAAATATACGGTGTCCCGGGTGGAGCACCTTCGCCATGAAGACCCTGGGCGGTGTTGTTGGCAAGGTCTGGGAATTCTGTAAAGCAGGGGCTTTCCGCGGGTTCTACGCGGGTGGAGGCAAAGGCTACGCGATACAGCAGCCCCCGAGCGATCAGACTTCGAAGCCGGTTGGCCAGGTGTGGTGCAACGAACACGATGTCCCAACCCTCCCAAGCTATCCGGCGTCAGCGGGATTGCCGGAATCGGATTACTCGCCCTACCACTACGAGCCAGAAGCCCCCGAAGCAACTACGCCGCCGCCTCCAGCAGCGAAGCGACGTCAGATTGATGAGGGTACTACCAGGGACGAGTTGCGCAAGAACTGGGTCGTTATTAACGAACCTGTTAGCAAGAACCATCCTTCCGCCTTCGTTTCCCGCGCACCGTCGTCGGCCTTTACTCCGCGACGGGTGTCCGGCACCGTGCCGCGCCGCATAGACAGGCCCATCCACCGTCTCGATCCGCCGAGGTTCGGCCGCCACCGGCCGAGCCGAGCGAGCTACGCGGGAGCCACATCCGCACCACGCCAGCCCGCAAGCTACGCGTCGCCTCGCCCCTCCTCTGTCGTAGCACCAGCGTACCGCAGCCCGAGCCGGATACCGGTTCCCGCATCCGGCAACAGCAGCACCAACAGCCGGCCGCAGACGCCCGTCTCCAGCGCATACGGCGCGCCGTCGCGGATCCCCAGCCCGAGCCCGAGCCCGACGAAGGCGCCATCGCAGGCCCACGGCAGCAGCAGCAACAACCGCCGGAGGACGCCGGGCGGAGCATCTGCGGCTTCGGTAGCCTCGGCCTCCGCGGCGCCGAGCCGGTTGATGTCATCGCCGTCAGCAGGGCGGAAGCAGCGCGGCGACCCGGCGGCGCTTGAGATCGACGAGATCAGCCCGCGGCTGGACAGGGAGGCCAAGAAGCTCGCGGCCAGGCGGCTGCAGGCGGAGCGCGAGACGGACCTTCGCATCAACGACTTCAATGTGCGCCTGCGCGAGATGATCCGCCAGGGCCGCGAGGCCCTCGGCACCAGCGTCGAGGTCGACCTCGTCGACGGCGAGGACGGGGATCTCTGGGAGGACGACTAGCCGCGGGAAGGAACGGAATTCGGTGGAGGGGCCATCGCGATGGCGGGTGGGGGTTGGATCCCTTCTTTGTTATTTGACGTATTGTCTGGGTTTGAGTTTTTGGGCCGTTTTGGTTTCCACACTTGGACTGGACTGGACTGGACTGGACTGGACCGGATTGATACCAAGGGCGATGAGAGCACAATCCCCATTTCATGGAGGTGCATGGAGTTTGATATGATGAAACGGGGACCTTGTTTATATAAAACTGCGATGAGAATGAGTGAAATGTTCTTTGTACGAGTCTCAAGCGGCTTTCCTATCGAGGACCTCAGTCTGTGATCTGGCCAGTCTTATGCGGCCGTTGCATTCTATGAAGTGAAATCGCATCGGGTTTCACAGAATAGCGTATGATCCGGTGGATTTGTTCTCTTCTCACTGTCGCGAAGCCTTAAGGTACGGGGCGAGGACGATGGTAAGTTAGTGGTTTAGCTAACATCCTCTACTTGTGGGTCGAATGCGTGGGGTCTATAGTTTTTATTAGTTCTAACACGGCACTGCCACTACGTTCTGGTTACTTCTTCTCTTCCATCCAGGAAGCGACAGCAATAAGGGGCAAGGGAAGACAAGTAGGTTTCCTTATACTTGGTGACACCGCAGGGGCCACCCACCTTGGTCATGTAGTTCGGAAGCCACCCGACTTCGCAGGCCTTTCTAACTACTTCAACAATAACAACAACAACAGCAACTGTAACAACAACACTGAATACCTATACCGGACCGTGTCTTTGCCGCGAATACAGGTCGCGCGGTCACCTCTTCGCCGGAAGCCTCTAGCGGCTCCGTTACTACAGAACCCGCGCGTTCTAATCCCCATTATACTTTTTCTAGGCTTAGCCCGCAGCAGGAGACGATAGCCACCCGTCTGACCAGAATCTTGCCGAGGCAACTCTTCAGCCGTGGCCAACAATGGCATTGTTTAACTCCGGCCACAAAGAGAAGAAAGATTGAGAGTTGCGTCTACCCCAAGACGGCCCTTTCAAGTTCGCACCCTAGGTGCAGTTCCGAATAAGACTATCGTTTAAGGACGTCTGTCCAATCTGTACACAGTCCCAAGATGCGCGTTCCAAGGACCTTGACACCACAACTCCGTATCCATCTCATCCCAATGACAAAATGACGAGCTATCTACTTTCGCTGCCCAACGAGCTCCTGCTCTCCGCCTTCAAACACCTAGCCCCCGAGCCCCTTGCAATCGGCTCGTCGCCCAAGCTGAGCCGCCATTACATCCAGCGACGAGGCACGCTCCGCGAGCTCTACCCCGTCTCCAGGGGAGTCTGCGGGATCATGCAACCCCTGCTGTTTCGAAACCTCGCGGTCACTAACGGCGCGCGGCTCGTCCTCCTCTTCCCCTGCCTGTAGAATATCACGGCCCTGCGCCGGTGTCCGCGGTCCTTCGCGTGCTCCATCCCGCTCGCTTAGCAAGAAGTGGTGGGAGACATTCTGTACTGCTGGGATTCCAAGTTGGCGCACCCCCTAGAGACCCCGCTGACACCGATATTGCTCGTTTCTTGAGCGGCGGCTACGTACATCTGAACTAGATCGAGGCGCCCTAGCCAATCGGGACGTTCGACCGGTAACACTGGACGTGGCGCACCCGTGGCTTAGGCCTTCAAGCGAGCTGCTACCGGAGATCCTGGTAGGTATTCTCCTGGCTTTGCAGGGAGGAGTACAGGATGTTCTCTTGCGGACGCCTGAGGAGGGCGAAACAGCCTTCGGCCCCTTTTACTTACGGGATCTTTCCCGCTTCGTGAGGTATCAACGGGAGATACCGGTGACGAGACTCTCCCCCCTAACCCCCCTTTTGCTGCCGTCGACGGCCAGGTCTCTCAGACTCCAGGGGGACGCAGACCGCGTCAACCGCTGCCACTGAGTTCGCCGACTTACTTCCTGTTCCGGGAGTTTGGTGGCGTCACGAGGCTAGACTATCACAGGGACGCGGCGGGCTGGAACGAGGTCCTCTGCCACCTAGACGACGGGGGCCCCGCGGATAACCAGGCTTTGAAGAAGAACACCATGGCCAAAACCGTGCACCGGATCGAGGAGCTGCGGTTCTACAGTAGCCGAACGGCACGGTGACCCATGCGTCAGCTCCTGAGCCACTGTCCAACCTGCGATCGCTGCACTAGGCGTTCGGCGACAACGTTGAGTCGATCATCCCGGCGTGATGATAAAATTTACCGCCCGCTTCGACTCACGACACAGGGTCACCCACCTCTCGGCCTTCACCAACCTGCGTCACCTCACCATCGACACCGTGTGCCTACTCAGGCTCAGGCCCTACGATTGTGAAGCCGTTGAAGAACCAGGGGCCTCTTCACCTCCCGACGTGCTGTCCCCGAACCTCGAAAAGCTCGTGCCGATGGAGAAATAGTACGGCTATTAGATCCGACCGCAGGAGCCTGGTCCAGACTACCTCGTGTGGTGGGCAGGGGAACACCCGTGGCGGTCCGCGAGGCAGTGTCGCCCAAGACACGCGGCGCTTCAGGGTATCGTGTATAGGGCGTCCCGCCGGGGCACTAACGACCATTATGACTTTTCCTGAATTCGACACCATCGACGAGGAGTTTGCCGCCGTCTGGGCGCTTGTAGGGTTGCTTTCCGATATGATGCGAATCATGTCTGCGGAGGTCTGGGTGCGTTCTCATGGGAATGGGTTGAGATGCGACGACTAAGATCGGTGAGTCCTCCCTTGTGGTGATTACGTATTCTGATAACCTGGCCTTACATCGACTGAAACCCTTGGATGAGTCTTCTCTGTGAGGTAGGTAACTATGTTGTAGTTGGTATATACGCTGTAATTTCAGGCACATTTAACTTAAGTTACCGTAATTCCCGTGGCTTCTTCTGTTCGAAGTTTGCCCTGTCAAACCAGATTTAGAGTGGTCAATAACAATCGTAGAGTAATAGGGAGTCATGTTGCCCAAGCCCATATGTGAGCTCAACCGCGTAACACCTTGTTGCTCAGTCCTATTCGATTGTTCATCTGTATTTAAGGAGTGAAATTCATATGCTCGAACCTTGTGTCCATCAAAACATCGACGTTCCCACGTAAGCGTACAATATCACGAGCAGTGCTATGTAGATCACGGTGAGTGTTCATCATGCCTTCTCAAGCTGCCTATGCACTGCGTCAAGTTTGGCGACACTCCGTCTGCTGGATGGACAAGCACACTTACCTCTACTAGATAGTGAGAGTTGGCCCCAAATATCGACAAGTCAGAGAGGAGACAATAGCTTTCACGGTTAGGCGCACTTCGGCCCACTACAGTGGTCTGATCTTGGTGAATATCTTAATACCAGTTGTCCAGGAGGGACCGTCGGCCTATTCACAAAGTCGGCCTGGGGTGGGTCCCACTAAGTCATCAAGATGCGGTTAGACCGACAGTCGTATAAGATAGCGATAAGGTCGTACTGGACCTGAACAGTTCGAATGGACGGCGAATGAGGTAGGGCCCGCCTCCAGAGGCGAGGCGGTATCCCAGTGCGATTCCGTGAGATCGGTGCACCCCATATGCACGAGCCTTGGCAAGACCCGGAGGCTGAACGCATCCCCGCGATTTCTTGCAGTGTGGTAGGATCGCGAGAGCTCTTCCATAGCACGCGAAAGCCTAGCCTCCGAGTCGTGCCTTATCGCCCCTCCCTGCACCGCTTTGCCGCTTCTCTGGGCATCTTGGGGACCTTCCCGATATGGTCAACCGACCGCGGGTGCCGAGTGCTGGGCAGCAAATCGGCATCGCATCGATGAAATTGACCGCAGGTTCGCTCGTGTCTGCTGGAGGTATATATAGGCAACCGGGGGAAGCCATCAAGGTTGGTTCTTTTTTCACTCACGCGAGAAGGCCACTCCACCGTTTGCAGCCATGAGACTGAACCAAGCACTGGTCGCGTTGCTGTCGCTCGGCCTTGGCGTGCGCGCCACGTGCAAGCCGAAGGTCACATCGGAGAAGCTCCAGGCCGAAATTAGGACGGAAAAGTAAGTAGAATGCTTCAAGATTGGCGTACGATTTGGCTCTGAGTTTCGTGGGACAAAACTAACGTTCCATATTAGCCTCTGGGCCAACCTTGAGGCCCTACAAGAGATCGCCGCTGCCAACGGAGGCAACCGCGCTTTCGGACTCCCTGGCTACGCCGCATCGGTGGATTACGTCTGGGGTCGCATCTCCGACATCCCGGGCACCAAAGCGTGGAAGCAAGACTTCCCCGGTCTCTTCAACCTGGTGGAGTCCATAGAGCTGCGAGTCGATGGGGAACCCTTCTATGTCTACGGCTTGACATATTCCCCGTCCACTAGCAAGGAAGGTATCACCGCCGAACTTGTCCTGGGCCCGGAGGGGGAAGCGGGATGCGACGCGTCTTCGTACGAGGGCTTGGATATTGCTGGGAAGATCGTGTTGGCGGAGCGCTTCCGCTGCCCCACTGGTGGCACGCTGGCTGGTCGGCTCATGCCCGCCGCGGCCAATGGCGCTGCAGCCGTAAGCCGAAGTCCCCCCGCAGACCTTGGGATGAGCCCTGGGCTGACTTCGATCAGGTCCTTATTTACAATAATATCCCTACGAACGCGACCGCTGGCACTCTCAGCCAGCCCAACCCCGAGAAGTACGTACCCGGCGGTTTTATCAACCAGGCCGACGGTCTGGCCATAAAAGAGCGCCTGAAAGCGGGAGAGAGGCTCGAGGCCTACTTCCAACAGACACAGATCATCGAAGAGAGGATAACGCAGAACGTCTTCGTTGAGACCGAGGACGGCGACCCCGACAATGTCATTGTGGTATGTCCCGCCCTGCGCCGCAACTGGTTCCCGTACCTCAGGCATTGACTCTGCCACAGCTAGGAGCCCACCTGGATAGCGTGCAAGCCGGTCCTGGAATCAACGATGATGGTAAGAAGCACTAGCCGCCACTAGCGACATGTCGAGATAGCTACTCACCATTGTGTAGGCTCTGGCACCAGCCTGATTCTCGAGGTCTTCCACGCGTTGACGAAGTACAAGACCAAGAACAAGGTCAGGTTTGCTTGGTGGGGCGCCGAGGAGAACGGCCTGGTGGGCAGCAAACATTACTGCTCGACTCTGACCGCCGCAGAGGCCAACAAGATCCTGGCTTATCTCAACTTCGACATGGTTTCGAAGGGATACTTCGGGGTGGGCGACGGCGACGGAAGCTCGCACGGCAGTGTCGCGCCACCCGGCTCAGAGGTGATCGAGCAGATCTACGTCGACTATTTCAGCGGTAGAGGTATAGAGGTGACCCCTGCCATCATTACCAACGGCAGTGATTACGCTTCCTTCTGGCAAATCCTCAACAAACGGTACGCATTTATTCATCCCGTCAAGCTTTCCAAGACCCCCTGCACCGCCCCTCTGTCCATATCTGGATAGTATTAACTAACTTGGGAACAGTATGTTGATCTTTAATTTTTGACTCTAAGCTCGGACTTTGAGATACTGACAGACAAAAAGCATTCGGATATCTACACACTGGCACAGGTGTCGAGCAGGACCCCTGTTACCACCAACTCTGCGATACGATCGAGAACCCCAACCCAGAGACGATAACCATAAACGCCCAAGTGAGTGATCCCCCGTTTTCACCTTTCTTTAAGGGCAGGTTGAAAGGTTGCCATGCTACCCACCACAACCCCAGTTGGAGGGATTCAGTTGACGGAATGAATCAGGCTGCTGCCCACATGGTAGCTACCCTTGCTATGGAGGGGACGGAACTCATCTCCAAGGTTCCGGTCAACGCAACAATATTCAACCACGTCAAGGCAAGAAGCCTGATGTGGGACCATATTGCCATTGAGGAACTAGAAGCTCTGGGAGAGAGGCATCTTGGATGTGGCCACGAGATTTAACGGGAACAACCAAGATTTCGAAGAATATAGGTGCGATGCTGCAGAGCGGTGGCCCAAAAAAAGCACTCAGATAAAGGGGCAAAGTTCTGAATAAACGGAAAATCTAGTGGATGGCTTAGCAGTGGGAGAATCCAGCTTATGTTGGGTAGTCTCGGCCAATTCCGACAACCCCTTTTTGGGTGGTAAGCTGGATGCAAGGGAAAAAAACGTCGGTAAATAACTGCGAGCTAATAATAGTGCTCTGATTTCTCCAATCCGATAAATGCCAGGCGGTAATATGAAATCTCCGTTCCATTGTATAAGAGGAGCCTCCCAGAATCCTTCTCGCGGGTGGCCTCATCAATCTCGGCCCGAGGAACCGTTAGCAGCTATTCTCCTATAAAACCGCGCGGCTCGGGGGATGACTTACCCGCTTCAGAATGCCGCTGACGCTGACCTTGACGGGAACGACCGCCCGGCCCATGCCGAAAAACTTAGCGCCAGGGTTGCCCATATCCGTCTCAATAAAACTGTGACCGAAAGATACTGTCAGGGAAATGCATCGAACGGATATGCCGGAATACACTAAAGAAAGGGTGGGAGGTTATGTTGGATGAGAAGATCAGGTGACTCTGCTTACCCAGGATCGCAGACGAAACTAGTTAGCCATTCGGTCTCTAACTGGCAACGGCGCACGCCATAGTTGAGCGCAACCTTGGAAGCGCCGTAGGAGCCGAGGAGGAAAGGGGGCTTGTCCTTGAGGTTCTGGATGCTCGCGGCGAACGTCGTGACGAACCTGGGCGCCCCGGTCCCTGGAGGTCGACCATCTTCTTCACCAGGGGGTACGTGACCCTGAACAGGGAGACGGGGCCGCCGGTGTTGACCTCGGACATCTCGCGCGGGTCCCTGAGGTCGATATCCTCCACGCGAGCGAATACGTTCGAGATGTCCGCGTTGGCTATCACGATATCGAGCTGGTCGATCTCCTGGGCCTGCTCTGCCTCGACGGCTGCCTCTGCATCCGTGTCTACCATGCTCTCGACCTTGATGAGATTCACGGACAAATCTTCCGCAGCAGGACAGGCCTTGAGGGAGGCGGCAGCTAAAGAATTCGGACCGCGCACGACCGTGATCGAATCCTGAAAAAAAGGTGTTGAGCACCCGCTTTGACTGATTACCGAAATGATTATGCCATCAGGATTCACTTAGCCCGAGCGGCTTCCGTAATCAAGACAGTGGTAGCCATCGTACAGATCTCTGATTTTGTCAGTCTGCTTCGTGAGAGAGACAGGTCTTGGCTTTGAAAAAGAAGTGCTATCGGCTTCTGGCGTTTAAGCATCTCGGGCGTAGTGACCTCACGTTACGAAGTAGACTTATGTAGGCAAAAGGACGAACCGGTTCGCCGTTCGATTCTGAAAAATATACTTCTTGCTATCTGGTAATCGCATATATATATTTAGCATCCAGGCATCGTGTATGGCGGCAAACCACCGGAAGTGTAGAGAGAAGTATTTGGCGCTCCAGTCTAATAGTCGTGCCATTTCCATGCAGCGTAAGTCGCCCATCTCACCTAGATAATGGTAGCCACGGAGATTGAACGTTGAGTGCCGACTCAATTCGACCGTGAACCGTTAAGCAAACAGACTCGCCGTGGAAAGCAAGGGTATGTCTTAATTATCAACTCGCAGACCAGGGTAGCGCCAATTTACAGCATTTCAACCTATTTTTGTTTCTAGGATGGATAGTTGTTTCTTCCACGGAATGCCGTAGCGCCTCGCGGACCCCCTGACTCGACCCCCCGAGTGGGCCCGTATCTCTGTCCTGCCGCTATGATATCGAATTTTGCCTGTTATTTACCTGTTTATACGAGGGCTGGATTCAAGAACGTATTTCCATAAGCCCCAATGGGGGATTGCAGTGCGTGGGACCGAACCCAAAAGAAGAGCGTTCTCCTACGACCCCTACTAGGTGGCCTTTTAACGACCGGGATGGGTTAATGATGAATTTAAGGGGTGATAAAGACTCGAAATGTTCCCATTAACCTAAAGCGGCTCCGGCGCCATTGGACATATAACCCTATAGAATGGCCAAACGAGGTATTCGACTGTCTTGGAGGATGATGGCAGTGGAAAGGTTCCAACCTAGGTCATTTCCGAAACCAACCCTCGCTATATTTAGTGGTTGACTGGCCCATCAAGGCATCTCTTCACTGTGGAGTCCTAAAGATAGACTCACTTTCGTATCTCACAACTTAGTCAACCTTAACTCCCGATCCCTGCTTGACCTACGCGCGCCGCTCACGATACTCCCTGCTTGCTTCCTACTAGTACACTCTGGCCCCATGATAGGAGCCGCTCATATTCCATACAAGACACCCATCCAAAATTACAACACTGCGAGGGGATCTCTACTCCTTGATCTCCCTTTTCTGAAATAGTCCTGTACAGTCCAGTTAGCAATCCAGACCCGGTACCCATCGACGCATCTGTAAGGACGCACCTTGGATCTCCGGCATCCACGGGTCCCTTAGCTTGCCGAAGAATTCACCCTTGGGCTGGACCTGCGCCCGCGGGTGGTCTTCCATCGTGCCGTAGAAGACATAGATATGATCACCGGCGTTCGCCTAGCTACCGTCAGCACTTTCACGTGAGGAACCTCTTCCCCCCTGAAACCCTTTTCCAGCCTCTTCTCCCCCCGCCTACGACTTGATCATCATCATCACTACTAAGTTTTTACTTACCCCGTACTCGAGCAAAGGGCCGCCACACGTGCCGCAGAACTCGCGGTGCAGGAACGTGCCGCTGCCGTTGTCAGCCTCGTGGACGCGGACCTGGTCGCGGCCCTGCTTGATCTCGAAGGCCGACTTCGGGATCTTGGTCGTGATTCCGTGCTCGCCGCCCGTGAACTTCTTGCAGTTGCCGCAGTGGCAGATGCTAGTGCGCGCCTGCGAGTGCGGGTCGTCCAGCGTGATGGTGTAGCGGACCGCGCCGCAGTAGCAGCCGCCGGGGAGGGGTGTCATCGCCGCTGCGCCGGTTGAGAACCGCTGGACTTGGGATCGGGTGGCTGGCGCGTTGCCGGATGAGCTAGAGATGATCTGGAATCCGAGGCGGTGGTAAGTCTGGAAGTTGTTGAGGTGATTGGTACTCCTGAACTTCTGAGTATTACGCTAAGCCTTGGTAGGGTTCGTGTAATCATCACAAATTGAACACCTTGATGCTTAGATGATACTTCGAGGGTTGGATATAGTATGAGAAATAGTTAATCATTTTATTCGCTTGTGCGCTATAGAAGTTGAAGCTTATGACGACATCAAAGGGTCTCGACCCCATGGGATTATGACGTCATCTGGCGATCTGCCCCGCAACATTCAACGCCTATCCGATTTCCGATCAGATACTCAGTAAGATATCAACACCACATAAGGCACATAGTTTGAGTCGATGATGGGAAACTCTACCGTGGTATGTGGTTCAGGCTGCATGCACGTTGAATGCGTCTGAGTGAATAGGCGTTGGTCGATTCCAGAAGGAATCCCCTCGGCTATCCTATCAGAGTAAGACGCGAAGAGGTACAACCATGACGACGTAGCCACAAGGTCGTCTGTTGTGGGGATAGTATTTATGACCATTGAGCGTTGAACAGTTCAAATACGTTTATAGTCTGCGGTCGGGTCCCTCTTCTGCTTTCGGCGCGACAGGACTACCGTTCTGCAAGCATTCAGAGCATCTCATACCTACGAAGTACTCCTTCGACTCCCTATTTCTGGCCCTCCCGCACTCCCTGCAGTGATTAGTGCACAGGAAGCGATCGCAGGACTTGGCCGGGCATTCGACTTTCCATCGGCAATCCTGGGTTAGATGGTTCTGGCCGCAGCGGCATTGCTGCAAGTGGCACTTCCTGCCCGTGTGGCCTCTGAGTCCGCACATGCAGCAGCGATGGGTACATAACATGGCATTCTTGTGCTTGAAGTGACCGGACGGGTAGGGTGAGCCGCAGCTTCGACTACATCGCACGAAGCAGTTGGAGACGGTATGGTACTGTGGAAATGGCCGGCATTTGCATCGATTTACCGGCTTGACCGGACAGCAATCGGCCTTATGATCCTTGGAGTTGCAGTAGCCGCAGTTCGACAGGCATGTCTTTGCTTGATGATCGTATCTGGTGCAGTTCGCACATTGGCGTTCAGGGACTCTCTTTGAACATGACTTAGGCGGGTCCTTGTCGGATGCCACCTGTGGTCTCTCTCGGAACATGGCCCGGATGTGCGAGCGACTCAGGCTTCTTCTCCGGGAAAATTTGTCAAGTTCGGACAATGGTCGTCGAGGGAATATTATATGACGGTCCCTCCAGTTGACGGAGCAATGGGACCCGGGCGGAGGCAAGCTACTGCGCCGACGTGGTTTACTACGGATAATGCAATCCACATCGTTAAGCGAAATATCATCGTATCTCCCAGGATAACCGGTCCTCAAAGGCCTGATGATCCTGTGGAGAGACTCCCGCAGGTGGTAAAAGAAGTTCTCCCTTCGCAAGACAATAAGACAAGATTCAATGTAGAACAGCGAAACCGTCTGTCCGTGAATCGAGTATTGATGGCCCCCGGAGTAGAGGTGAAGACGGTGCTGCACCTCCAGGTTCGGCTCATAGCTTTTCAGGCAGTCTATCATATCTCTCTTCCATCCCGAAGAAGAGTCAGACTCCCTCTTGCCGAGATTCTTGTCCAGATGTTCCATGTACTTGAGGAATGCCAGCAGCGCAGGATCCATCTCTAGAAAATGGCGTTGTACAAGTCCGTAAATTATCTCATCCAAAGCCGGGAACGAATGAAACCTGTCCGACTGGAGATTCTGACAATGATACCACCGCGCAACGGGTGTCGGTGGGGGCGTATCCCAGTGCCAGCCCAGAAATTCCATCTCTAGATCGGAGAGTTCCTCGGCGCCCCACTTCGTGGCAAGCAATCTACTAGCGGTCTGAAGGTCACGCCCGAGTACACGATCCTGGGCTTTGGCGTAGCTGAAAGGTGAACCCTTAGACCTTGTTCCCAGATATGTCTTGCCTTTGACACGACAAGTTCGCATATAGTCCTCCATGATTCGGTTCACCATTATGTCGCGTTTCCCTAGGGGACGATGCGCGTAGCGGCTGAAATCCAGGTCCAAGCCGTTCAGCGGGTAATGCACATCATTTCGAATTCGTGCTCTGTCCAAGTCGGCTCCCGCCTGGCACTCTTTTGCAGCTTTGCCGACATCGTTACTTGGATCTCCAGAGAGCTGTCTCGCGGCCATGTGAGATCACTCCGGTCTCTTGCTGTTAGCTCTTTGTGCAGATGGAACGTAGCTCGAACGGAGATTCCTCGGTCCGGTCAACCGTGGTAGGAGACGCGGACAACGCTTCCAAAGCTTATGGAGCCTGGGTATCCCGGTATCCACTGCCGTCCCACAGAAGGCGTCAAAGGGAGGACGGATTCTCGTTTCCGTATTTCAACGCTGACTATACCCGGAGTTTCGGGTCGTCGTTCATTGGTCGTTGACTCAGGACCCTGCAGTATGGGCAGCTGTTGTGGAAGGTTCGTCCACCGCTACCATATGGCCCCGGAGTTCTACTTTGCGGGGCGCGGGGGCGATAAGGCTGGCCAGCCCTAGTCAGCTTAGAATCAGTGTCGTGGGATTGGTCCGAAGGTCTCGCTCCAGATGGGCCTTAATGACTGCAGGCACACCAGGCCAAGTGCTTAGCCGTTCTTGTTTAGGTTCCGAAGCCTCTAACGGACTACGCGGGCCGTCGCCAAGAACCAACTTTGGACAAACAGCAATAGTCTCCGAGAACGAATTAGGAATGTACTGTTTTCAACGTCCATGAGCTCAACTTAGCTGGTCTTTCGCATGGCTTACTCGCGTCGGACTCCGCTCTCTTCTCTATCTGGGGAGGTTATGTCATTAAGCGATTTGGAAGCTGGGGTGATGGGGACAGATCTTAAAAATTAAATAAACACTGAAGATAGCGGGCGAACTGGTGCCGCGTGATGGCGTCAGATATCCCACCGGGCTCGGGACAGTGGCGTTTTTCGTTTATGTGATGCTGATGAAGGACCGTAGGGTGGCTCGCTCCCTCGACCCAACTGGGTGTGGCATCGCCAAATACCCCTTGACAATACTAAGCTTTCTGGCGGGAAAAGGTGTGGGCCATTTTCAAGGACATGGACAACTCATCTATTTCCCTAAAACACCGGCCCATAATCCCCATTCATACCTAGCATCCTTATCAAAAATTCTCCGTTAGCTCCCAAATAACATGTCCGGAGATTCCGCTAGCCCTCTATTGCATCAGGCCCGTCTAACCGGGTAGAATTCCCGTCCTATCAGGATCCCGAGAGATGCCAGTACCCACCCAGTCGTCCTTCAGTCTCACGTGTGCTGCTCCAGTTGCCCCCGCGCTTGACCAAGGTATGGCATCCATATAAGCTGCCGGTCTGCCTGCGGGACGTCGATCACTTCTTGTTCCTTCATAGGTGTAGTATCCTAGGCATCGCGAGGTTGTGATTGACAACAACATGGGTCTCTTTCAGACTCTTCTGCCACTGCTACTTGCAGTTGGCTCCAGTGGGTGCTCATATCTGTTTGTGCTTGTGGTGACTAATCAGAAAATAGATGTTCGACTATGTCTTGGACAGAGCGGCACGCCGACAGTGTACACTGATCCCAAGACTGGCATCATTTTTGACACCTGGATCGTGCCGGATAGGAACTCGGCTCCTCGCGGAACCTTCGGGGGTATGACCTTCGGTGTCGCGCTTCCCTCTAACGCGCTACAAGTTGACGCCAACGAGTTTATCGGTATACTGGTAATTCCGCCTAGTGTCTGTATTCTGGGATCCTGCTGATGTGTTGAAGCAATGCCCATCCAACAGCACTGCCTTGACGGGATGGTGTGGAGTCTCGCTCGGCGGGCCCATGACCAACAGCTTGTTGCTTACAGCGTGGCCGTACAAAGATGAGGTTCTGACATCCTTCCGCTTCGCTACCGGCTATGTCGCTCCAGAGTTGTATACTGGAAATGCGAAATTGACCCAGATTTCGTCCAGCGCCAACCAGACCCACTACAGTGTTATATTCCGTTGTCAAAACTGCTTGTCGTGGAATCAAAGCGGAGCCTCAGGTTCGGCGTCGACGAGCAGCGGCGTCCTGGTCCTGGGCTGGGCCAACGCCTTCCCGGCCCCTACGGAACCCGAATGCGCAAGTGAAGCTTCCTTTCCCCAGCACAACAATGGAGAGGGTATTTTCGGTGCTCAGCTCGACAGCAACGCCGCCAACCCTTCCTATTCCAAGTGGGCCGAGTTGGCTACGGCGACCGTCACCGGCTCCTGCGGAGATGCCACGCCCACCACCACATCATCGACAACGGCCGGGCCCACTGCTACCGGGGTGCCGGTCCCGACAGGGTCCGTCTACGACTACATCGTCGTTGGATCCGGCGCTGGTGGAATTACCGTGGCCGATAAGTTGAGCGAAGCTGGAAAGAAGGTGCTCCTCATCGAAAAGGGACCGCCATCCTCTGGAAGATGGGGAGGCAACATGAAGCCCGAGTGGCTTGAGGGTACTAACTTGACTCGTTTCGATGTTCCTGGCCTTTGCAACGAGATCTGGGTTAACTCGAATGGCATTGCTTGTACCGATACTGACCAGATGGCCGGCTGCGTTGTCGGTGGTGGTACCGCTGTAAACGCCGGCCTGTGGTGGAAGGTTTGTCTCCATCATTCTCAGCACTTGGCAAGCAGCGCTAAGCACGGAAATAGCCATATGAACTTGATTGGGATTATAACTTCCCTAACGGGTGGAAGGCCAAGGATATGAAGGCCGCTACCGACAGGGTATTTTCTCGGATTCCCGGTAGTGACACGCCATCTATGGATGGCAAGAGATACCTTCAACAAGGGTTTGATGTCCTGGCCCGCGGTCTGAAGTCCTCCGGTTGGAAGGAGGTTACAGCCAACAATGTCCCCAACCAGAAGCACCGCACGTTCTCTCACTCACCTTTCATGTTCATGAACGGCGAGAGAGGTGGAGTCATGGCCACTTACCTAGTCTCCGCCAACAAGCGATCAAACTTCGACTTATGGACGAACACTGCAGTCAAGCGAGTTATCCGAAGCGGCGGCCATATTACTGGTGTCGAGGTTGAGGCCTTCAGGAACGGTGGGTACCAGGGAGTCGTTAAGACGACGGCCGTCACTGGCCGCGTGATCCTCTCCGCCGGCACGTTTGGCTCCGCCAAGATCCTGTTGAGAAGTATGATTTTTTTCCCCCGGTGTGTCTCATATAAGTCTGTCTTACATGTCGGTATAGGTGGAATTGGGCCTGTCGACCAGTTAGAGGTCGTTAAAAGATCCACTGACGGGCCAACCATGATTTCAAACTCTGACTGGATTGAACTCCCTGTCGGTTACAATTTGGAAGACCACACAAACGTTTGTTTATCTCCTCCAGCAACCCCACCGGCATCAGTTGCGCCCTTCGCTCACTTGTTACGTAGACCGATGTCGTTATTTCGCACCCTGATGTCGTATTCTACGACTTCTACGAGGCCTATGATAACCCGATCCCAGCTGACAAGAATATGTATCTGGGTAAGGAAAGGGAGTCACCTCCCAACGCATTACTGGGCTAACTGTAGAATAGGCAAGCGCTCTGGTATTCTGGCCCAAGCCGCCCCGAACATCGGCCCACTGTGAGTAAAGGTCCACAAATCCTCGTTTGGCCACACCTAATATATTACAGGTTCTGGGAAGAGATCAAGGGTGCCGATGGTGTCGTCCGCCAGCTACAATGGACAGCTCGTGTCGAGGGCAGTCTCGATACACCTAACGGCAGTATGTCTCCTCCACTAGGATCCTCGGATCTTCCGTTGCTGACAAAACTAGTTGCCATGACGATGAGTCAGTACCTGGGCCGTGGTGCCAAGTCCAGAGGTCGTATGACAATCACACCTGCCCTGACGACCGTTGTCTCTACCAACCCCTATCTCCGTGACAACAACGACGTTCAAGCAGTCATTCAGGGCATCAAGAGCCTCAAGGACGCTCTCAAGGACGTCCCTAATCTCGTCTGGAACCATCCGTCAGATGATCAGACCGTCGAGGACTATGTGAACAACGTAAGTACCACGGAGCAGTCAAGGCTAGATCCCAGTGCTAGATCTTCTTCAGATGCTCGTGTCGTACACCAACAGACGGTCCAATCACTGGATCGGTAAGCATCTACGCGCAGTCCAACAAGACGAGGAGGTTCTGACTGACATGATACAGGCACCAACAAGCTCGGAACCGACGACGGCCGAAACAGGGGTACTTCCGTGGTTGACCTCAACACCAAGGTCTACGGCACGGACAACTTGTTCGTCGTGGACGCCAGCATTTTCCCCGGTCACGTCACTACGAATCCCCAGGCGTATGTCATAATTGCCGCGGAGCGCGCGTCCGAGAGGATCCTAGCGCTGCCCGCCAACAAGGCGCAGCGCCGCTTCGAACAGTGCGGTGGCAAGCTGTGGACTGGCAGCTTCACGTGTCAGGAACCGTACACCTGCACGTACCAGAATGACTATTACTCGCAGGTGAGTAATTATTAAGTCCATCCCCTAAACTTGAGCGCCATTACTGACTTTCACCAGTGTCTCTGAGAAGAGTGCCGGAATACTGTCAACTATATCTATTCTATAGTACATATATACGTTCAAGAGATCCATACCCACTTCGTCCGCCGCCCCCTGTCTGAGTGATTGTCTCTCCGTGTATATCAATATTCCGTCTATTAGTAACAAGCTCATCCTCTCTGAATCTCCAGGAGCATCATTTGATATAGTTCTCCAAAGGAATTAATGAACCAGCATCGTTAAATGGATAAGTTATCATTGATATAATGTCTGAATCGTGCCGAAGCTTCCCAGAAAAGCGTCGCAGGGATATCCAATGACTATAGGCCTCTATGAATTTGCCAGGTAAACCCCGTGTGTACACAAATTTGTCCTGACATCGCCTTGTCTCTTCTGAGGAATTAGGACATCTATGCGTAATTATGCTAATTATACCTCAAGGACAATCTTATATATGAATTAAAGTAATTAAACTCAAAGAAAGAGAGTGGTAGTCATCGATCCATTGTCCAGAGACAACTTTTATTCCCGGTTTCGGACATTCACTCGAGACAGGATCAGACTTTCCTCTACTTGATTTCGAAGGCCCTCATTATAGTCTGTACAAGATGTTTCGTCGACACGATGGAAAACAGGGTCTTAAACGTTAAGCATAATGCCAAGCCGCAAACTAAACAGATTCCCGGCCAAGACAAGGTCTCTCCCAAGGCGGTCACGGAGGCCAGATATCTCCTGGAGAACTTCGAACTTGCAAAAGAGAAGCGCTTCCACTTTGAGAGGATCACTGCCGAAGGCCCCTTCGGGGTTACGTTTAAGATGAGGATGTGGGAAAAGCCGTCCCTGACCCTCGAGATGAAACCCGTAAGGAGGTTCGTGATGAAGATGTCCTTGAACGAGAAGGGCCGTGAAAATATCAGCCGGGAAATTGAATTTCTGCGAGTATGTGCCCAAGTAGCAGGGGATAATTAACAGCTTTCTAATACCACTCCCAGACATTTCAGGGGGCCATCCCATATATCTGAACCCTTTCATATCGATGTTACAGAATCCGGAAATACATTAGAATAACTGAATGGTCCAACATTAGTCATTGAATGGCTCGATAATGGTCTCCTTTACGACTTCATCGAGAGGGTAGGCGACTGGGGCAAGCCGTTGCCAAACCGAATGCTTTGGAGGTTGTTCCTATGCCGTAAGTGTATGGACTGTGTCTTTGTTAATTAGTCCAAGCTGAAGACATCATTATAGTTTGTCGATTCCTCGTTGCCCTGGCTTGGCACCCTGAGAAAGACGGAAAGTTGCCGCCAGAGATAGAAGCACTCCCAAAGCCTAATGATCAGGGCAATCGCCCACCTAAGTCCCGTATTATTCATGGAGACCTACATAGTAGGAATAGTAAGAGTCTGGACTATTATTTCGAAGGAAAGTAGTTTACTTACCTACTCAACTAGTTATGATTCACAACTTCGAAGAACACGAGCACAAAGATGTCCCAATGATAAAGCTCATTGACGTCGGAATGAGCCGCGAACTCCGCAAAATAGAGTGAGTCGTTTCATACACTCATGGGTTTATGATACTCAAGGCCTCTTAGAAGGATACCAAATGCGGCCGTCAAAACAAATATGTTAGACATCAGAAAGGTCATGTTGGCTTTCCTCGGGTGTAGCCACCGCGGCGGCGCGTCGGACATGAAGGTAATCTACCGGGGCCAAGAGAAAACCATCAAGTCATTTGCGAGAGATATAGACCGCCTGAGCCCGACGTATAAAGCCCCAGCCGCCATCGTAGCCCGTCATAAAGAGAAGTTGGAAAACCTGGACCCGGATATTGTGAGACCCTGCATCACACACAGAAGCATATAACTGAAGAAAAGGTGTATTAAAGGTTGCATGACCTCTAGAAGGTCCTCTATAAAAAGTGAAGGTGGTGAACCCTCCTTAAATACATAAAAAAATAGTGGTACCCAAGAGATAATGATACCGGATTAGCCGAAGCAATTTCCACTAGCTTGTTAGCTAACTAAGCCATGGCGCTGCTAGGTTTAACACACCTCCCCAGCTGTTAGGAACTAACAACTAAAGCTTTCATAATACTGAGCAACTCCCCAAAAAGGAAATACCGTGGTAGTTAACATTTAATAAACAATAGATAAAACGCAAAAACGGAAACAAAAAGGGTGATTAGCATCTCGATTAACTAGGGAAGTTACTCGAAATGCCAGAACTTCTGACCGGATTCGAACCCATGTCTTTAGGTATTAGGACCTGACATTATACCACTAGACCACAGAAGCTTTATTGGAAAGCTTCCTTACTGACCTTACCTTTAAGGTCGTTTAAGGACGAAGGTAATAACAATTTGTAAGAGAAAAAACGATAGGAAGGAAACGGGGGCAATAACCTTTTGTTATTAGGTAACGTCTGGGATAAATTAACACTTCCTAGACTTCCTTTAGCCTTAAAGTAACGTCTTAAAAGTTTAATAACTTAACGAACTTTTAATATTGCTGGAGCTTTAAGAGCTTAATTAAGCTATCTGCTATTATAGCGTTAATAGGCGTTTATTCGATCTTTATTTTTCCTGCTGCGTGGATTTCGCGAAACCAATAATTATGAATATTTACGTATTTCAACTTCGTAATTAGACGTATAGTTTTTTCAATAATTAGCCGTATCGTTTGTTTATTATCCATCTAGATAATTAAGTCCTTATTTAGCTTTAACTTAATAACTTTAAATAACCTTAATATAAAAAAGGTTTTTTTTACGGTTTGCAATAAAGTTAATAACTTAGTTTCCGTATTCGAAATAATAACTATATCTTGCTTATTAGCCCTTTATACGATAAGGCCACCGAAAAGTAATAGTACGAATCTCTAAGAATTTTTCCGGTCGAGGTTATCCGCGAAAAAAATATCGTTCGCATATAAGAACGATCGTACGTTGGGATTTTCGTTACCTCCGAATTTTAGGGCTAAGGTACGTATGGAATAAGCGTAAAAAATAGCTTTATTAATAATGTTAAAATATGTAAAATTTAGATTTTTGCAATAACGAAATAAATAAAAAGCAGTTTTAGCCAAGTCCGGGCAAATGGCGACAGTTCCGTACAATAAGTTTCCGACTTTTTCGAAATATAGCTTTTTTAACGTTACCGGCGTTTCGCTTTAATATTCCTTAAAATCCTTTTATTTAAGGATTTTAAAATAACGTTTTTTAAGTTTGGATAATTCGAAACATATATATAATTTTTTCTTAAAAAGTATTTTATAATAAATATAATTTTTTAATTATGCGGTTTTGCAAAATACGTATCCTAAGAAATTATTATAAATTCCTTAAGTCGTTAATATAAAAACGTTATATTAATTTCGTAAGGAATTTTTTAACGCATATTATATCGCAAATTCTGTATATTATGGTTATATTGTTAACGTAAAAGAATAACGTTAATTAGCTATTAGTTATAATATATAAGTTATTCGAAACCAACTTTAATTTTAATTCCTTTAATCCTGCCGTTAGGTCCTATTATTATAGAAATAATAATCGTCTTAAGCCGTATAGGGCTTTCCGAAACCTTAGATAAAAGCCCGAACGTACGAATCCTTATAGGAAACGTACGTATATTAGCTTATCGAAATCGTTATACAAGAACGCGTTAACGGCGTTAAACTGATAAAACTTAAGGTTAAATCGGGCTGCAACAGCTATAAGTATGCGGAAAAACCTGCCTGTTAACGTAAAAACGTAAACGTTAAAATTCTTACGGGGCTAAAGATTGCCATAGATAATAATTTTAACTTTGAATTTCTAAAGTACTCCGTATTTATCTCACAATATGTAAATACTTACATTAACGGAAAAATACCGTTAGGACCTACGTTTTAAATTGTCTTTTGTAATAAGGTAACGGTAATTAATCGTTTTACCCGATATATCTGATCTTATTCTTTTAACCTAACTGCCTTCCAGTTTTTAACATATTTATATTATATGGCTTTTTGCTAATTTTTGGGGGCAACGGGAAAATTAGTACGATACAGGCGATTATGCTTAATTGCAGCCGAGAAAATAACGTTAAAAGCGGTTGGATATATGTTGCATTTTTCGAATTCCAACTTATGATTAATATTAGCCGAAAATGGCTTTTTTTTCCGTTTCGCGTTCCGGAATCGATAATAACTAATTAATTTAGGAAATTTAATTCGGTACGGCGTTGCCGTAGCTAAAAAGGACCTGGTAATACATTTTGAGTTTTATCCGATAATAATACGTAATATTGCTAAAGATTTTTTTCGAAAGTTAAAATAATTTCCGGTATAAGTAAATAAAATTATGCAACTTTGCATTCCGAATTGTCCGTTTTATTAGGGATACGGCTTAGGTCTTTTTCGGAATTATTGCTAACTGCCGAATTAAAGGAATTTTCGTTAAAATATAAATTATGGGCTTTATTAGCCTTTATCTTTTTAACTTCTTATAAAGTTTCTTAATTAGGAAAGTTTGTAGCTATTACGATGGTGTAAATAACTTTTTTAAGCTCGTTTTGTTTTGCCGATTTATCCACCTCCTTAATAATATTTATTTCTAAGGGATCATTATTAAAAATAGCTTTAAATATCTTTAGGAAAGTTATTGCTGTAGGTAAAATAAGGATACTGTCTATTTGGTCGTTCAGTTTTGCGATTTCGAACAAGGATTTCTTCTATTCGCCTTAATACTTTTTCGTTTCGTCAAAAGTAACGTCCTTAATGGTAATAATGCGTTATTGCGAAAAAATCCATACTCGATATATATTATTAGTTACGTATCCCACGAGGTAACCGATATGCGCTTTAAGATCTATTTTCTTTAAGCGTTTTATATCCCGACGGATAACTTCCGTAAATACATAAGCCTTTAATCCGAAAAAAACGATATTCGCCATATTTGCTTTTAGACCTTTTTCGGAGATAAGTATTTTATCCTTTTTAATTAGCTATTCGTTAAAAACCTGGTTAGGGGTTTTTTAACTTAGGGCATAAATAAATATGCGATTAACGATATATATGGTTATTTTCATAACTTCCGGCCATAAGTCGGAAAAAAAGTTATTATTAATAATTAAGTAACGCGCCTTTGTAATAATTACGCCCCCGGCGCGCTTTTAAACGCCTATAGGCTTTTTGGTATATAAAGGTAAAAGCTTATAAGAAATACCTGTATCAAAAAGCCATTTTCGGAACTTATTTCCAAAGGAAATCTCGCCGTTTGATACGATCGTTTTAACCTTAATATGGAATTATTTTTTAAGGAAAACTACTGCATTTATTAAGGCAGTTAAAGCATATTTTTTCCGCTTTAAGGTATAGCTAATCCTAGCCCTAATAACTAGACAGGTAATAATTAGCGCTTTCGTACGCCCGTCGAAGGCGTGGTTAAATTCGAAAAAATTAACATATATCGTATTAAAAGGTTTGTTTTCCCTAACCGGCTATCGTCGTAATATTTTTTTCCGCGCCTTAACGACTTAATAGTCCTAATACTAAATCGTTAAAAGCAAATGGATTTTCGTTCCGGTAATTATATATATTACCTTTTCGAATGTGCATGGGCCTAGGTGGGCTAGTTTTTGATGCTATATCGTAACGTTTTTTTAAGGACTTTAAGGGAAATCGGGAGTTGTTGCCGTAAAGTTTCTGCTGTAAGATTAGTTTCGGAAGTAAGAACTTTTGAATTAAGGGTTCCGGAACGAAATCCTCGTTTTCGTTCTCCGGGACTGTGACGAGCTATACGGTTTAACCAATTATTAAACCTTAAGTTGACGGGTTTATGTTGGCAGGAGCATCGTGGGAATCTGAGCAATAGATACAGTAATCGTATTATGTTTTATAATGCCAAGGGTGCCTTGGGTAACGATGTTGTATTGCAAGCTGAAATTATCTAAATTATGGAAATAATAAATATATATATATATTTTTTGGGTTTAATTATTCGTAATTACGCCGTTAGTGGTAATTACGATTATTTGGGATTACCTTTAATTATTAATGATTACTGGCTTAGCAGTGATTACCATTACATAACTCGGGAGGTAGCCCGTATGTTCCTTATTTAACCGTTTCTTAAGACCGGGGCTTATCGGGTCGTAATACGATCTCCTTTTTCCTAAAATCTTGCCCTTAAGATTTTTTCTTTTCTTTTTTTTCGTTTGGTAAATATCTTTTTTTTGTTTTTAATTATATCGTTTCGTATTTTCAAAATTTGTGGTGTTTTTCGTTTTTTTACCGTTGGTCGTATTAATTTCGTAAAAGCCTTTAACGAATTTGGTTACGAAATTATGTTATGTATTTATTATTTTTCGAAAAATATAAAATATAAAATAATAAAAAACGTTTTAAAGTATAAGAAATATATTAATTAAAGTCGATTTTGTAATAATATTAATGTATTTATTTTTTTTTTTACAAAATATTCGTCGTAAGTATTAATATTTGAAACGTAAAAAATGTTTGCCGAAAAGCAATTATTAAAACTTTTACGGCTTTATTTTGAAACTTAATATAAATATTAAAAAAAATAAATAAAGTTTTCTTAATTTTATTCCTTTACGTAAATAAAAAGCGTTAGTTCGTTCGAAAAATATTATTATAATATAACGTAAATTTTAATTATTAAACGAATTAAAGGAATAAAAACGTTAAAAATAAAAATAATTGGAAGCTGCCGTTACGATTATTACGTTAGCATATACCGCGGCTGATTAGCCCGTTATCCCGGTTATCGATTAGTTAATTATTAATTAAAACGTGCTTATCGTTATTAGTAAAAATTCTTTAACAGGCGTTAGGCGTTAATAAAATTCTTGGTAAGTTCCTAGGTATTTTTGAAATTTGGATGCTTTTTTTATTTAATTAGGTACTGGATAAATCCGTTTTATTTTCGTACGTCGAGAATTTTCTTTATTTCGCATACCTATTTATCTTTTATTTTTATATCGTTTTATGCCGTATGTACTTTAATTATATTTGTTATTAATTTAAATAAGAAAACGTAAAAAATTAAATAAAATTTAATTTTTAGTAAAAGTTTTAATGAATAATTATTTTTTAAGATTTTTTTTAGCGATTTTGTATAGACCAATATATTTAAAATCAAGTTTTTTATTAAGTTATATTGTTTAAATATTTTTTATAGCGAAAAAAATTATTTCCCTTTTTTCGAAAGTTAATCCTTTTAACCTTTTTTAATTATAATATTTGCTTATTTAATTTTATACAAATTCCAGTTTTATTTTTATTTATTAATATAATTATCGTAATTATTTTAACATAAAAATTATTTTAATCTTAACTAAATTATTATTATATGCTTTTTTATAAATTTTAAAAATAAAATTAAAATTTACGTTTGCAAATATTATTCCAATATTTTTTTAATAACAGGTATTATAAGTTAATTATATAATTAATAATTTTTTAACCTAATTATTTTATTCGTAATTAATGTAATATTATAAATAAAGTTTTAAAATTTAATTTGTTTATTTTATTTATTTATCCGTTTAAAGTTTAAATATGCAAAATAATTTATAATTTAAACCGATTTATATTATAAAATTTTGCCAAAACTTAAATACAAAAGTTAATCCTTTATTTAATATAATTTCTATTAATAATCCGTATATATTAAAAACGTATATAAAAAAATATGTGTTAATTATTTAGCGTTTATATTTTTATAATATAGTAAAAAATAAAGATATTTCGTAAATCGATCGACGATTACGAAAATATTATTGTAATATATTTTCGTAATTAAATTTTTTAATATAAAAAATTTAATAATAAAGTTAAATATAATTAAATATCATAATCGCTTTATAATTAATAATAGCTGTAATTTTTTATATAGTTTATGTCGTCGAATTTTTATTTTAACGCAAATATTATATTGCCGTAAAAACTTTTATATTATTAATTTTATTTTAAGAAAACAATATATGCATTAAAATCATTTTAAGGTTTTATAAATCCCTAAGTATCCATATAACTAATATTCGTATATTTTTCGTATTATATCCTTTTAATAATTTTTAAAACTTATATTTTATTTATTTTTTAATTTTTTAAGAAATTATTATTATATTATGAAATTTTTTAATATATATTAAATGGTATTACCCAAATTATTGCAATTTGTTATGGGCGTAAATATCTTTTTATAATAATATCGAAAATCGTATAACTAATTTTAACTAATTTCTTTTCGAAATTTCATTACTTATTTAAAATATTTATTTTATTATTTTTTAAATTTTTCTTATAGATAATAACGAAATTATAGTTCGCCAATTTTTCCGCGTAACGAAATTATCGTTTTATAAGTTCCCTGGTTATAATAAATTAGGTAAGATTTTAATAATCCGTATAACCCTTAATTTGGTATAAATTTCTTTTTAAAAAATACCTAAATTTTCGAAATACCATAATAATGGCCATAAATTTCTTACTTAGGATACCATAATTAAATTTAGCTCCCTTTATTTTATACGAAAAAAATATAATAAGATGTAATTTGCTTTAATTATTTCGTTATTTAATTATTACGTTTAATACGTAATTCGAAATATCGGTTTTTAACTTAACGAAGCGGTTTAAATTGTACATAATTAATACTAATTCGTTAATAATTATATTTTTAATATCTTAAAATGTTTTTTCCGTATTTAGCGTTTATTTAAATTCTTTTTTAATAAAACTTATTAAAAATATAATTATTTTGCTAAAATTTCGAATAAACCTTTTATAATAATTAATAAATCCGAGGAATGCTTTTATTTGCTTAATTATTATTAATATTTGTTATTTTGTAATTATAACGATTTTCTTAAGGTTTATTTAAATATATCTTAAGGTAATAATATATTCCAGATATTCCATTTTTTATATATGGAACTAATTTTTTTTGCGTTAATAAATAATTTTGCGTCCTATAAATCTTCAAAAACTTTATAAACGTATTTTATATATGTTTTTTTTATTTCCAAAAAAATAAGAATATCGTCGAGATAGCAAACGACGAAACTATCGAGGTATTTTCGTAATACGTAATTAATTATTCGCTAAAAAATTATTAATACATTCATAAATTCTATTAACGTAATTAAATATTTAAATAGTTCGTATTTCGTTTTAAAAATTGTTTTTTATTCGTTTTTTTTAATCCTAATAAGGTTATATTTATCTTTAAGATCAAATACCGTAAACTATTTGGTTTCGTAAAGTCGGTTTTTTATTTCCGTAATTAAGGGTAATAATATTCGATTTTTAATTATGATATCGTTCAGTTATTAATAATTAATCATAAATTGCAATTTCTTATTTTTTAATACGAAAAACATAAAATATTTTGCTAATAACTTCAAAAGTCGAATTTATTTTTTTATAACCGATTTTCCAGGTATTTTTTAAAAATACGTAATTTGTTTCCGTTAAGGTTATAAATAAAGTAAAACTTTGTCGAAATTCCTTTTTTAAAAATTATTTCATAATTTTATTCGTTATATTCTAATAATTTTGTATTAATTTCCTTTTTGAAAAATTACTTATATTTGTAATATTATAATAATATATTAATTAAGTTTTTTAATTCCTTAAATTATTATTTTTATTATTCCAGATCGTTATTTAAATACTTTAATTTTGCTTTAATAATAATAACGATACGTTGTATTTTTTTAATATCCGTTTTTTATATTTTGTTCCTTTAGGTAATAAGATATTTGTCGTATTCTTATGCCTAAATTTGTCATTATTATCGATCGAATATTAAGATTTTAACTTTTTATTTTTTTATTTATTAATAAGGAGTAAAACGAACTTTACCTAATTAATTTTTCCGTTAATCAAAATTCCGTATTGGCATATCCATGGTAATCCGAAAATTATATCGTAATTTTCGAATAACACTATATTAAAATTAACCGTTTAATATTATCCTTTAATAAAAATCTTAAAGTAATTAATTTCGCGTATAATTCTTTTGTTATTATAAGCAAATTTTTAACTTTCGGCATTTGTTGCTATATAAGATTTTAACTTATATCTTTATGGCAGTTTAAACTTAGTAATTATATTTGATATAATATAATTTCCGCCCAGAGTTCCGCAATTTACTATTACGGTATACTAGTACGTTTCGATTCGTATTTTTAAGGTAATAAGGTTATTAACGTTTTTTATTATCGCGTTTAAAACCTTTTTTAGGAATTCCCTTTAAATTTTCTGGGTTTCGTTATTTTACGGCTTTTTTACAGGTAATCTTTTTTTTAAACTTCTTTTCGAGTTTATCGAATTTTGTTTATATTTTTTTTATTTAACGCGTTTAGCTACTATATCTGTCGTTATTGCCGGCGTATTGTTTTTTCAAACCGTATTAATTGTTCCTAAGTTTTTTGTAATTTTTTTCCTTATCGAATAAACTTTTTTATATTTATAATTATATCTTATTATATGTTATTTTAATTATCGTTCCAACGATTTCCTATAAATTAGCGTATTTTTTCTTTAATAGCCTTTTTTTAAGGACCTATAATAAATACTAATTTAAAATAAAAATCTATAATAGCTTTTTAATAATACTTTTTTATCGTACGCTGGATTAATTCCTTTTCCGTTTGGTAATTATATTATTTATAATGATTTAAAGGGTTTTTTTACGGGCATTATTTGTTTTCGGGTTAGCTTTTTGTTTCGGCCAATTGCTAAACGTTTTCTAGGATTATAGTTCGAAATTGTTAATACTATTATTTATTATTTTTATTATGCCTGGTACGGTTTGGAAAATTAAATCCTTTATAATATATATAAGTAATTCGTATATAAATATGTTACTTTAATTTTTCGTAATCGGGACATTTTTGTCGTCGACAATATATGGTATATATTTTGCTATATCGATTAAAGGTTTCGGGATAAATTTTTTTTATCCAGTCTTAATATTTACGTAACTATATTTATAATACTTTTTATTATGTTCGCGGTATTTATTAAATTAGCTTCCTGGTTTTGCGTATTTTTTGTCGTATTTTTTATCGTAATAATTTTTGTTAAATATTTTATCGTAAATTTAATACGTACTTAGTTTAAATTATATTAATGGCTTTACCGTCGTTTCCTTAATTATTCCTAGATTATTTTTCCGATATAGGGGTCTAGTTATTTTGCCGTGGTTTTTTGGGTTTTTTGTATTTATAGGCCTTATGTCCTATTTTGCCGCAATTGAAGCATTTAATTTTGGCTTTAATTTTGTCGGTGGGTAACGCCGAGTTTCATAGGTCCTAACGCCGTTTCGTAAGAAGTAAAAGATGCGTTTCGTTTTTTCCCCTGGTTGGATTTGTTATATTCCGAACGTAAAGCATATTATCCTTTTTTTTATCGTTTTTCAAATTATTAATTATTTATTTTGATTATTTTTATAATATATCAGTTTAAGGTAATCAATTACTTAATCCGAATAATTTTATATTTTATATTATTTTTTAATTTTTTATAAAATATGTCGATAAAGGCGTCGGCTTTATTATTTCCTTATTTTGCTTCAGCCGTAAAACTTTTAAAGGTTACGGCGTACTTAAATGCAAATTCTTTTTGTCGGAATTGCAAAAGTTATTAAGTCGTAAATCATTTTTTATTTAAATTGCCGAAATTATTACGTATTTTGTTTTTAAAATTAATATAAAGTAAAAAAATCTTATTAATAAAATTTTTTTATCCGATTTTCTTATTTTTAAAATGTCTTTTATAATAAGCTTAAATTAATTAACTGTATTTTGTATTAGGTATATTTTTATTATTAAAATTATATCCGTTAAATTATTAAGGTTTAAAAAACGAAAGTAAATTCGTACCTAAATTAAAAAACTTTAAAAATTACTTTTTTTATTATAGGGTTCCGGCTTTTTAGGTTTTATACGGGCGAAAAAAGGTTAGGCAAATAACATAGCCTTAAGTTATCGAATTTCTTTTTTTAATTCCCAAATTCGAGCCTGAAGCTATTAAATAAGGGTTTCCTAAATACTGGTCGATATTTTAATAATATTAAATATTATTCAAAATTTAACGGTATTATTAAATAAATGCTTATAACGTATAACGAGTTATATAGTTTAACTAATTATTAAATTTTAAGTCGATAAGTTTATATTCATAGGAATATCGTAAAAATCGAAATAATAAATATAGTAATTATATTATATTTCGTAATATCAAAAATGCCTTAGCTAACGATATTATATTATAAACTTAAACTATTTAAATTATGGAAACAATAAGCGTATATATCTTTTTCCTTTTGAGTTTAATTATTCGTAATTACGCCGTTGATAATAATCACGATCATTTGGGATTACCTTTAATCATTAATAATTACTGGCCTGGCAGTGATCACCGTTACGTAACCCGGGAGGTGGCCCGTATGCTCCCTGTCTAACCATTTCTTGAGACCGGGGCTTGTCGGGTCGTAACAGGGACGGTGGCGGTAGGCTTTTTTTCGGTTATTGCAAAAGCTATTAAAGCATTATCGTCGTTATCGTTTTCCGGTATTACTTTAACGTAATATATAACAGGTTAGCGTTCGATCCAACTGACCTTAGTTATTTTTGTACTTAATGCCTTGTAATATACGACGTCGGTTTCGTAATTCCAATAAATCCCGGCTTGTTAAAAAAGTTTATACGAAATTAAGTTAATATGTATCTTAAGGACATATAAATAGTTTTTTAAAAGGAAAATGTTGGACCTTTTTAACGATATGGTAAGCATAATTTTTCGTATATCTTTTCCTATGATATCGAAATACTTTTTTTCGGCTAAAAATTTTCCGTTAACTTTAGATAGGTATAAATTAAGAAAATTAACCTTACGATTTCCTATATGGAAGTTAAAATAAGTATTTAATAGCGTAAACCTTTTTAGGTTATATCCGGTAATAACGTTAATAATTTATAGATCCGTAAGAAATCCTTTAACGAAAAATGTTGAAATTAATTAAGAGGCTAATAGCTTATTGTTATTCTAAGCATGTTTAACGGTAACCTTTAACGCATATATTCCGTTCGAAATATATTTGTCCACCTTTTTTCTAATTTTAAGGTTTTCGGTTTATCCTAAAGGCCTAACCTTTTTACAAATATAAAGGTATTTCTTAAAAATATGTAGCTTTTAACATAAATATTTTCTTATTAGGTGGCTATGGCGATCGTTGCCGTTATTCTTACGGCTGGTATTACGGTTATTAGCCCTTCTTATCTGATTAAAAGTTTTTTTATTTAGGGTGACGCCGAACGCTCCTCATAACAACTATTCTGCGTTAATACCTTAAGTCTTTTTCAGTTTTATATAGCTTCGGAACCGCTTTACCAGTTTTTATACGGGTAATAACTTAATAAAGTCCTTACTTTCGAACATAATTTTCTCCACCGCAGTAATTTAGGTAATAAAAAAATCGGGTAAGTAAACGTTAATAGCCTTTAGGAAATCAAGGTAGCCGTAATAACTTGCGACAGCCGGAATTTAAAATTCCGCGGTTTTAATATATATTTTCTAGTATGTAGATAGCTAAATATTTATTTAAATCTTATTAATTTTTAACGCTTACTTATATCCAACGTCGACCTCGTAAATTCGAATGTTATTATTAGGTTTAAATTTATCTTTTAATATAATTAACTTTCTTCGAAACGTAACTTTTTTTAATATACCTAATAATAATTAAAATAAACGGATTAATTTAAGAACGTATTAACTTTAATAAGTACTTTTTCTTAAGCGATATATAAAGACTGTTTCTTATTATATACCTTTAGGGCCTTTTCGAACTTCGAATAATTCGGGCCATTTAGGGCATATTCGTTAATTATTTTATTTTGGAAATAATGAGGCTTAAGAAAAATAGGCATCGTTAATAAAAGTAATATTTGGGCCACGTTAAGGTTGATATATGCCCATAATATACTAGCCTTCGTATTAACGTAAAACCTAAAAATGTTATATTCTTTAGGGGTCCCTTTCCTAAGTAAATACCTAGGAGCGCGTCCTGAAAAAAACTCGTTAAGGTCTGTTAATTAGGCAATTATGGCTTTAAAAATAATACAAAAAATAAGCGGGCTAAGATAATTAAAAACGTAACAGCTAAACGATGGATATCTTTGGTGACGGAGTAATAGGTATACCGCAGGAGCGATAGCGAGATTCCGAATAGCTTTAATAGAACGTATATAATAAGTATATCAAAGCGCGGTTAAAAAAAAGTGCGAACCGGGCTCATAACTATGAGACCCTGCATCACACACAGAAGCATATAACTGAAGAAAAGGTATATTAAAGGTTGCATAACCTTTAGAAGGTCCTTTGTAAAAAGTGAAGGTGGTGAACCCTTCTTAAATACATATAAAAACAGTGGTACCCAAGAAATAATGATACCGGATTAGCCGAAGCAATTTCCACTAGCTTGTTAGCTAACTAAGCCATGGCGCTGCTAGGTTCAACAGATATCAGAAACCTCGTGGCGCTATGCTGTGTTCAGGACCCTAACGAGTGGCCGGAACTCGAGGATCTCCTCGGAGAGGTCGAGCGTTATGTGAAGGCGAAGGAACAGCAAGATTATGTCGGGAAGAAGGATTACGAGAACGAGTCGAACGCAGCAATCTCGAGAATTGTAAGGGAAGTGATGCTCGATGAGAAGGGCAAGGAAGAGGCGGAACCGACGGCACCGCTGGGCCCAGCGTTCCTTAGCACACCGCCCCTTGGCCCGTCACTGCTTAACCATTTCCCTGGTGTCGGTAGAGACCCCCTCGACGCGTACGGTATACCTCCGCCGCCTCCTGGATTAGGACCAGGATCTGACGGAGCTGGAGGATACCCACCGCGACCACCCGGCTTTGGGTGTGACTCTTTCACAGGCAAAGGTTCACATGGTGCACCACCAAAAAGATAGGGCACGGCTGAAATCATCGATTACGGGGGCACCATTGTGACATTCTTGAATAGACAATGCTTACGTACGTAAAAGGACCGATCTTGGATCTGTCGTGGAAAGCAACCCCCCCCCCCCCCTTTTTTTCTATTGGGCAGCAATATCGGAGCCCAAGAGCCCTATATCAGTGGATCACCCACAACAAGTGGGATCGACGCTTCCTAGCTTCTAAAAAAAAGTCAATATAACCTCAAGAGCTGTGCATCTGCTCCTTAGTAAGTGTGACAGGATCTACCAGGAAATGGTCGATATAGGTACATTGGAACTTGGACTATCATCGAGGAACCATCCGCCCTTGGCGGAACAATCTCCCCTGGATCTTACTGTCTACTCTAGGCCTGATGTTTTCCAGGGTGAACTGGTAAAGCTGCTTCAGGTGCCATGTGACGTGGCGGAGGCTTGCTTGAGTATACAGAAGAATCATGGAATTATCAGAAGTATCCTATTCTTCTATTGAATATCCGGCACTTGCTTGTTTGAAGTAGCCATTGTCAAGTGTACAAGGGTCTCATCCTTTTTACTTCGTCGTCACCGGGCTCATCATGAATTTCGTGAACAATGTAACCAAGGTCCGTTGCGACCTGTAAAATAACGTTGCTGCTGTCAAAAATCCATGCCGGCGCTGGTATCCATGTCACATAGTTCTCTAATTTTCAAGCGTCGTTATCGGTCGTCCTAGTTATCCTAGGAGAAGACACGACACGGCCAGAAGAAAGCAGCCAGGCACCCTCATGAAACCGGTGGTCAGAAATTCATACCCTGCTCCACAACCAATGCCTTCTTAACACCTCCCTTACCCCCTTCCCAGCCCGTCGACAGAATTTGGACTTCCGTCCCAGCCCTTCGAGCTACTTAAACCTGACAAACCCTCCTCCATTCTGCCTTCCCCTCAGCTCATCATAGCCACCGGCAGCTCGCATCATCATGATAGGCTTAACAAAGCATGTCATTGTGCTATACCAGCTGACGCAAGAAGTCCTGCGGCTCGTTGCCGAACCCACAGCGGGATACCAGATGATCTATCAACAAGACTCCTCCAGTTAGTTGCGACGAACTGCGTAAGATGCCCCTTGGCGACCAGAGATGGCATTATTTCTGGGTCGTGTCATCTGAGAACCAGACGGTCTTCCTCGACTGGGCGAAAATGCAAAAGCTGCATGGAGTCGATGTTGTTGGGACCTTCGAGGGAACATTTAGGGAAGCCTCTTGAGTAACTCGATGTACCTTGAGGTTGCTTTCTGCGAGTATTATCGGCGTTGACTTCCGTTCCGCGGGTTCGACCTGTTGCCCTCAACAGCTTTCCATACCGACTTCACGGGCCCAAGTGCAGGAGAAGACTGCGTTCACAGGGCGATCTGCGCACGAATAAGGGCCGCAGATCGTGTGAAACTTTGCGTCGAATCCGCCGCTGACGGTCTCATCACTGGACGCGGCCAAGGGTGGATTTGTTCTACTGACACTTCGTGCCTGGTAAGGTACCAGTGCACTCGAATGCACCATATTTGTCCGTGATATAGTTCGTTGCCCCCAACCCCCGGGCTTCATGATAACTTCGCATTGCTAATACTGGCTAGAAAGCTAATGCTCGGGGTTTTCGTCATTTTGTCAGTGCTGCGTAGCACTAGGCCTACTTCTGCTCCATAACGTTGAAGGCATTGCGCAAGAGGCCTCGAAAGCGGACATCCTCCAGAGGGACATAGAGGCTTGGCAAACCCACTTTGATCAACTGCTTGGGGACAAGTTGGCATGCCCGTCAGGGGAGGAAGCATACGGGCTACACGACACAACACTGTTCCGCAGCATTTGCCACTTCACTGAGCCTGACGGAGACTTGAACCCGTGGCAACACAAATTCGATGGTTCTTGTTTGGTTGGGGAGAATGCCAAGAGGCTCGGCCGCCTGCTTGATATCAGTATGTCGGGATGTTCGGTCAGCTTCGACGCGGAGCAAGGACGCGACGACTTTGTTTATTCCAAAGTATATAAGGAGGGAGCATGGGGTTTTATGAGTCTGTTGATTGCAGCAGGTACGACCACAGGTGTCTTTTCTAGGTTGGCCAGCCTGTTATCACTTCAGGACGCATTATACGGCTAAAATAGATGTCGGTGTGGTAACTCTCACTGTGATATTGTCTCAGCTACCAATACAAATCCACTCTATGCAAGAAGGACAATGTCGAATCATCCTTGCCTGCCCCCGCATCCTCTCCCCCCAGTATCCATCCATCAAGCGCAACATAAAAGGTAAGATGTAGCGACCGTTTAGTTGAAAGAGAAACGTCCTTGGTGGAGCACTGGCAGCCCGGCTTGCCAGCGTAGCAGCAGTGAAAGTAGAGATGTAGTGACCGTTTAGTTGCAAGTGCAAATGTCCTTGGAGGAGCACTGGCCGCCAGGCTTGCCAATCCAGGAACAGTGGTTTTCGCAGCAGAGGCCTTTGAACGGGGGCAAAAGGCTGCAGCAAATGCTCCGCTTCTCGACGTCAGACACATCCCTGGTCTTGGCCTTGTCAGCCAGGTCGGTAAGGCCCACGTCTTTTAGCACCTCGTTGATGACCTCATCGCCGTCAATCACGGCGTCATCCCTCTTACCCTTGCTGCGAGGGTAGCAGGCGCAGATGTCGTAGCCAGGGCAGCCATCGCGAGGCATGCAGCGACCGCCGTTCGGGTTGCCTTGCCGGACGCAGACATTGTTGCAAACGCTGTCGCCGCCGATCAGGCAGGAAACCGAGTTGCGGCAAAAGCCCTCAGCCAAGGCAGTGTAGAGGGCGAAGGTCGCCAGAACGCTGCAGAAGAATTGCATTTTGGAGGGTTTCTATCGATGTTGCTACTTCTAAGCAAGTTGATTCTCCTCGCCGGGGCAGAGTGGAAGAAGAGGACCAGAACTAACTGTTCGACACAATGTGGAAGAGGATTGAAATGGATGCGATCGCGGCGTCAGGTTGTTATTGCTGGATAAGTGTCGTTGTTTTCGTTTGTTCGCGTTGACGATAGTGACAAAAGACTCGAATTCGAGCAGAGATCTCGTCTTGTATTTATATCCGGTTTCTCTCTCTTGGACTCATCAAGTGATTCCATTTTTAGGAATGCAAGTCTGCCTGTAGCAAAGGCAAGACGACGTCTGACCCGACTCATCTTGTGAAGCCTCTGTAAAGAAGTTTCTTCCGGATCACATAGATATGCGATGATCGGTCCACGTTACAGCTAAAACCAAGGAAGTCTTGCAATGTCTTGGGGTAGGTTCATCTCGAAATAGAATCGAATACAGGTAATGGACACACGAGGACGTAAAGGACGGTCGAAAGTCTCTCCGTCCTTACTGCTAACTCCAGCTTACTCTGATGATCATGATGTTTGAAGTCCCATTTTTTGTTTCAGGCGGCGTAGAGCTGATGGTTTGACTGTAACACAAAGTACCACAAACTTTGGAAGGATGCTTTAGTTAGCTGTTCTAAAAGTGGATGTATGTTGATCCCTATCTTAGGACTATGCCATTCGCGAGGCGTACCAGTGGGAGTCGATAACACTTAGGACGCGGCAAAGACGGAGGAAAATGGCAACTTTTGGAACATGGAAGGGTTCACATCTATTGGTTCTATAAATTCTCGTCTTCACTAATTCAACACACAAGGGCAAACATTGTACCAAAGGCTCGATACATTGGTCACAGAAGGTTTGTTTCCACCAAATAGCCACTGGCTTCAAAAATAAAGTGAAATTTTCCAACTTGCAGCTAGAATGGCATCAAAGGATATTACAATAACCGCATCCCACTTGTTCGGAACTTTTGTCGGCATTCCCCCACATTGAGCGCCCCTATCAAGCCAGCCTCGTAGCGGTGGATGGTGACTGCCGATCTCCCCCAGCTGGAGGTGGTTTTGTATGCATTAAAAAATACTTCAGGTTTCCAATTGGCAGCCTGGCCAGTTTGGTATCCAAGATCCATAAAACAAGGTGCTCATCTCCTCCCTCCAGAAAGCATGATTAGCTACTCTGTACTACTTGTAATTCCGCTAAGCGACGGCCAAATGAACGCAATGGTTACTATATTTAAGATCTTTGATGCATTAAATCTGCATAAATCACAGCCGCATAGCGCTGCAAAATTCTATGTAAATTTAGAACTAGATGACAAAAGAAGGGAACTAAATTTAGAAACGAGATGAACGGTGCTTTGAACCGTCATAGCTGTCACGACCTGGCAAGTTACGGCCTCCAGGAACGGTCGCAACAAGAACAGCCAAGAAAACTAAGTGGGTTAGGTCACGTAACGGATCACCAACTTACTGGTGATAAGCTAATAAACAGGATTACTAACTTATTTATAATAAGCCAGTAAATGGGATTATTCATTTATTGATAATACGTTAACAAGTTGATGAAAATACATATATTCGTTAAATTTATAATTTATATAATATTAATATGTAATATAATACAGTTATTTGAGACATTTTTAGTATTTTTATTAATATCAACCCGTAATATTTCGATTTAATAATTAGTTAAACTTATAGATTTTATACCTTAAAAGCTTTTATTTAATAATATTAAACTTTAAATAATACAATTTTAATTGAAATATAAACTAATATCTAGAGATTGATTATAGTTATATAATTTTAGGCTAGAATTATAAATTTCGAAAAATACATTTAATAATTTATAGATCAGATAACGATTATTTTAATACGTATTATTATTTTAATATATATATTTAAAAAAACTTTAGTCTTACGATAAAAAACATTTGAAGTTTTTTTTCCTCGGTATAAACGTATTTCCGTTTTTAAAATGTAGATAAGTCTGTAAATAAGATTTTTGCTAAAACGAGTTTTCTAAGTAAAGATATTTTGAATTAATTTAAACCGATAATAAAGAAATATTAGAAAACGTCAAAACTAATTAGAAAAGAATTATTCAAGTGTTTCCCGATTATATGAATTTCGAAAAAAATAAAGGTCAACTTGGAAAATTCGAACAATACATGTACGGTAATATAACAAATTTTGCGACTATAATAAAACAAATGTATTTCGAAATATATTATTAATTTTAGATATTTTATAGCTGAAATAAAATAATAAACCGACGACGAAGATAATAACTTAATCGATATATTTTATAAAAAATTAAAGGAGTAATACTAAAAATAAGATTATTTAATTTTCAAAGATGTGACGGGCATAATGCATAGGTTAAACGGAGGCACGGCCCAGCAAAGGTTTATATTTAAGGTAAGAAGGGAAAAGGAAAAACAGCTAGCCACTAGCAAGGTGACTACTTCTTATATATATATGGGTAAACTCGGGCTAAAAAGCTTGCTCCGTAAGCCCGAGCTGCCCTATAGGCTTTAGCCTATAATATCACCCCTTTTTTCGCCCTTAAGGAATAACGAAATTACAGCAAGGCGGCGGCGACTTTTCTTATACCTTTTTCTTTTTATCCTTATTCGTACTTTTACGTTTTTATTAACTTTATTTTTATTTCTAAATAACTTTTCGAAATTAATAAAAATAATTATATTTTTAAAATTATTATATAATTTTTATATTATTTCGGCGTAATCTACTTATTTTATAAATAGTTTTTTTCGGTAATTACAATTTACGCGCCTATTTTCAGCCTTTAATATATATTTTATTATATATTTTTTTTCTTATTTTTTTAATAATATTAATAACGGTTAATTATTAATTAAAATTTGGCTAAATAACGGGTTTTTTATTATTAATTTTAAAAGATTTATATTAAATTTTGGATATAATTTTAACAGTACGTTTAATTTTACGGTATTATATAGCATAATTATAATAATCTTATATTTAATATATATTTAAAATTATTTTTTAAATAATTATAAATTAATTACGCTTTTAAAATTTAATTATATTAAATCTTTTATTTTAAAATATAATATTTATTTTTTAAAAATAATAATTAATTATTTTATCCGGGCTTATATTAACGTTATAATAATTTATACGAATTTTATACTTTTTTATAACTTTTTAACGAAATTAGTAACTTTTTTTATTTTAAATATTAATTAAAAAATTACCGGTATTTCGTTAATAAGTTTTATATCGTACTTGTAAATTTAAAAAAAACTTATTTTTAACGAAAGATTTTTGCCGTTAAAAACTAATTATATTATATATAATTTATAAAATAACGAAAATACGCGAAACTCTTTTAATTAATTTTTGCCGTAATTACGTACTTTTGGAAATAAAAAAAATATTAAGCTATTATTATATATTTATTAAATCGTATAAATAAATCCAGAATTTATTTATTTAATTATTCCTTTTATCGAATATTAACGTTTTAACGAAATAATAATATTTTTAATAATATATAATAAAATTTTAAATATATATTTTTATGTTTATATTAAATATTAATTTTAAAATAATTATTTTTATTAAATAATCGTAAAATATTATAAAAAAATAAAAGTTTTTTTTATTTTACCGGTAAGTTAATTATAAAATTTACCGAATAATTTAAATAAAATCAATTTAAAATAAATACAAATTATAATAACCTTTTTTTTTATTTTTTTCATTCGTATAGCTTATTTTATACGTTATAATTATGGCAAAAATGGCGTATATTTTAAATTTATCCTGGTTAATAATAATTACGGATTAATATTATTAACGTAATGTTTTCCCTTAAGTGGCTAATCATATAAAAGTTATATACTTATTAAATTAATAATGTTCGGAACGGTTTTCAAATAAAAACCTAAATATATTTTTTAAATTATAAAAAACCCTTAAAATTAAAAAAATATTCCGTTAGAAAAACCTTTACTGTATTTATAACTAGGGGGAAATTACGTAATTTCTGGGCTACGGCGACGTATGCTATATTTAAGGTTTTATCCTTAATGATTTTTAAATTTTATATTTTTTAAAGGTTTTTTTAAACATATACTTTTTTATCGCAAAATATAACCAGTTATTTATTAGTATTTGGTTTTAAGTAAATTACGGCTATTAGGACTTTTTAAATCCGTATCGATTCGTTAAATAATTATTTTTTTTAGTTAACCGAGTTATTTATTTTTTAAATTTAATATTTTTTTCGTTACGAAATATATTTTATAACTTACGAAATATAATATCGGGTGGATTTATTAATTTATTAAAACGATATTTAAATATAAAATTAAAAACAAATAAAAAGCTGGTTTATCGAATTTATTTTTTAATAAATTTATAAATATTTATAAAATATTACATGTTTACGTAATTTATTAAAATCGTAAAAAATTAATTAATTTTTAAAATTGTTTTTTATTTTACTAATATTTTAACGATAATTAACAATTTTTTATTATATATTTTGTAGTTATATTTAATTAATAATACTTTTTTTATAAAAATACGTAATTAATCGTAAACCCCTTAATAAATCAAATTAAAATAAGTATTTTTTAATTACCTAATCGGAATAATTTACTTTTATTATTATTTCCTTTTTAAGATTTTATTAAGTAAAAATAAGTATTATAATAAAAAACTCCTTAAATAGGTCAAAATTTTATTACTTTTTGTTTTTTTAATAAAAAATCTTTTTTTTAATTAATCGTAAAAAAGGAATTATTATTCTGCTAAAAGTTTTTATAAAAATTCAGTAAAAGTTAACGAACCCGATAACATTTTTAACCTTTTTTATATTAATTAGGATTTTTTATTTCTAAATAACGGTTACTTTTTTGAAATTAATTTTTAAGCTTACTTTTATTTCGATAATAAATTTTACATATTTCTCTTTAAATTACGAGTTCGTATTTATCCGGGTTTAATTTTATTTTTATTTTTACCAAACAGAAAAATATTAATTTAACTTTAATTATATTATCGATTCGAAAACCGGATAAATAAATTAATAAATTATTTATATATACGGAACAAAATATATTAAAATAATATTTTAACTTAATATTAATATAATAATAAAAAGTAAGCGATATACCGTTAAAGTCGAATAAATATATTAATTATTCGAAAAAGCCGAAATATGTATAAAATATAATCTTTTATTTATTTTTTTAGCAAATACGTAACCGATAAAATGTTATTTAAATATTAAGTTTCGTAAATTACCGGGCTTATAATAAAATTTGTAATATTTCCTTTATTAACGAAAAAGGGTAATAATTTCATTTCGTAATCTTATTTAATTTTTTATAATTTATATAAAATCGTAAACCCCCGTTAAGTGTTTTTACGAATAATACCAGGATATTTACGGAAAAATCATCAACCCGAATTTAATTTTTGTCGAATAAATTTATAAATATTTTACGTAAAATTAATAATTTTTTTAATATTCCATATAAAGGTTTTTATAAAATTACTTTTTTTTTAATTTAAGGTATTTATTTTTAGGTTTATTATTATATTATTATTATTATGATAAAATAATAACGATAAATCTTTATTATTTATAAAAAGGTTTCGGAATTTGTATATTTTTTTAAAAGAATATTACGTTATATTTTTGGAGGTTAATTACGGTTTTATTTTTAAGGCCTTATTAATATTTTGCATAAAAATTACGAGTAATTATATTCTTTTTTTACGGTAATTTTATTATATTATTCTTACGAAGGTTATAACCGTAATTAAGCGGGGTTTTTTATATTTTTATAACCGTTTTTTAAGCGGTCCTTAAGTTCTTTATCGAATTATTTTTTTGCGTAATATAAGCGTAATAATATTATTCTTAAAGCGGATAAACCGTTATTTTATTTTATATATAATATTATTATACTTTATTTAAAGCTTTCCCGAAATAAAGGAATAAAATAAACTTTTAATTATGTACTTTTAAAATCGTTTTAAATAACCGTCTAAATTTAGCTTAATATAAATACTTTTTCAAATTATAATTATCATAAGGTTATTATTTTTCGTTAATTTTAAATAATAAAACATAACAAATATACGTTATAATTTTAAACGGCAAATTAATTATTAATTAATCGCAAAATAATAACTATATTTATTATCGATTAAAACCTTTATATATATGATATTATTAATTAAGGTGTTAAATATAAAAAAAATATTATTTAATTTATTATTAACCTTTTATAAATTTTCCTTTATTACGTTCCTTTTTTGCTAACAATTTATAATAAAGGTTATTTTTTTAAAGTTTCGTTATTTAAATTATTATCCCCGTTAACGGTATTTCGTAAATTCGTTACCGTAATTTCCGTTTTAACCGGATAAAGCCGTTTTACAGGTTTATATTTAAGGCATTCCTAATTTAAATAATTCGTAATAACGTAACGGAAATATTATTTTTTTTATTTTCGAATTTTTATTTCGTTATCCGAAAATTATTTCGTATAAGGCCGGTTATCCGAATCTTATTTTAAATTATTCCCGGATTAACTTTTTCGATTATTCCGTTATTAATTTCTAAGTTTAAAAATTAATATGGTTAATTACTTAACGTTTATTATAAATATATCCCTTTAAACGTTTATTATGTAAGTTAAATTATTAATTTAATTAATATATTATTATTTATTAACCGTTTTATTTTTTTACTAAAATACCAAATTATTAATTTTTTATTTATATAATAATTAAATAAAACTTTTAAATAATTAATTACTTTTTTTAATTTTATATACTTAATGATCATAATTGTCGTAAAATATATTTTTCGTAATTAACGTAATACGGAATTATATATTAATATTAATATTTAAAAAGATTATTTGAATTATTAAAAGTTACGTTAAACTTTTATATTCAGTTAACTTAAATTTAAAACTTATTAAATAATTTTAAAATTATTAATTATTATTTTACCTTATACGTTATAATTTTTACTTAACTAAATATATTATTTAATTATTTTTAAATTATTTCTTTATGTAAAAGAGGAAATTATTAACGTTAAAAGTTTTTCGTAATTTTGTTATTTTGAATTAATAATTAAATCGTAATTATTTTTTAATAAATATAAATATTATAATGTCAAAATAAGTTATTACTAAAAAGCTAGAAATAAACCGGTTTTCTATTATTTTTATATAAAATATAATAAAAAACGAACAAAACTTTTTTTATTTTTTATTTTACAAAAATTACTTTATAGGTTTATAAATCGTTTTTACGAACGTATTATTAAGCGGCGGACTTACCGTAAGTTCTTAATAAAATAAACCTTATTTTATAAAGGTCTTTTTTTTTGTTTTTATAAAAAATTATCTTTATATTTCTATTATCTGGTTAAATAAGTTATTTATTATTTCGTTACAATTAAAAACTAATTTGGTAAATATTTTCGGTTATATATTAAATTTTTAAAATATATTTATTAATAATTTCGTCGGTTATATTATTTCGTAATTATTTCGTTATAAATCTTTTTTTAATTTATTATCCGTAACTAAGATATTTTTAAAATTCGTTTCGTTTTTACTTTGCTTTTTGGAAGTTATAATAAGTTATAATCTTAAATATATATAACGGGCATAATACGTAAGTTAAACGGAGGTATGGCCCAATAAAAGTTTATATTTAAAGTAAGGAGAAAAAGGGAGAAACAGCTGGCCACCAACAAAGTTGCTGCTTCCTATATATATATGGGTGAGCTCGGGCTAAGAAGCTCGCTCCGTAAGCCCGAGCTGCCCTATAGGCTCCAGCCTATAACAGAAATTAGATTTTCAAATTAATATATTATCAAGGCGGTTCAAGTTAATAATATATTATCAAATATTATATATAGCAAAAAGAATATTGTATTTTAAGATATCAAGATTAATTAGTTACTTAGAGGAAGAAACGCGATATATTTTCTATATTATACACTATAACTTTAAAATATATAAAGTTTAAAACAATTTAATGTAAAAGAAAAAGTTAAATTAAGTGTTATAATTATAATAAAATGGGATATTACCGTAGTACTTATAAAGAACTTCGACGATAAATAAATTAAATTATTATCCCAAAAGAATGATTAATTAAAATAAATGGAAACCTATGTGATAAAAAAGCAAAATATTAATATAATTTAGGTTGGATACGAGTAAACGTTATTACGATAAAAGGTTTAACGAAAAATACGAAAAATTGAAAAACTAAGTTAAAAAGCGTTAAAAAATAATAAAACGTTATAAAGATTTAATTAAAAAATGCTACAAATAAATCAAAGTTACTTGGGCTGAAATTTCAAATAGATATAATAAAATATACGTTATATAATATGGACGACGAAAATGCTCAATATATAATAAATGAAAAAATCTTATTTATTAACGTATAATAGGCATATTAAAAAAATTGAATCTTTTTAATTAAATCGAAGAAATAAAGTAAATAAACGATAGTATTAATATTTTCTTATTCGTATCTTTAAAAACGAAATCAATAGATAAGTAACGCTATAAATATAATTAAAAAATAATATTTATAAAAAACTTTTTCGGCTTTTCCGATTAATACAATTATTAACCAGTAAAAAGATTAGTCCAGTATATCGTAAAAAATACTATTGATAGATTAGTAAAGATTTTTATTTTTAATTAACATTTTTTATAAACCCCGAAAAAAGATATTAAAATAAAAATTCGTATTTTCACTTAAGCAATATAAAAACGTAATAATAATACGGATAATGAAGAATTACATAATAAATAAGTAATTTAATTACTTAATAAGAAACAAGTTATAGTAAAACTAAAATTGATCAATATAATTCGAAAACTAGTTATGCCGTTAAAGGCAATAAATATAACAGCTTGATATATTATATACGAAAACGTAAATATCACTTAACAAACATAAAAGAAAATTAAAAAAAGATTTATCTATACAAAGGTTATAAAATAACGAAATTTAACCAAATTCAAGAAACTTTTTAAAAAAGGGTTTTAACGTAACGACAAATGCTATTAATAATTTTATAGCTTTAAATATATACATAGAAAAATATTAATATATTATAATCATATATTAGAGAATTTTAAACAAATATTACACTATATTAAGTGTAACTAATACATGTTAAATATTATAAATTTCTTTATTAAAACCGTTTATAATTACAAATATTAAAGTTAAATTTTATTTCTAATAAACGAAATTACATGTAAAATTTATAATTTAGAGATTGTTATATAAAAAAACCATTTAATAATTAATTTTAAAATTGTTTTTTACGAGTATTACAATATGATTTTAAAATTACTATTAATATATTAATATTCGTTTTTAATTAATAAAACAATTAAATCAGTGAAATTCATTTTATATTTTATATATATATAAAATTTGATTTTACTTTCAATATTCGACTGGAAATAACATTAAATATAAGTATTACCGCATAGAAGAACAAGAGTTTAGCCATTACACTACTAAGAGTAAAACGTTGTCGGTTCGAGTATTGATCGTCTTGTTCTGCCCTATACACCTACTAGGTGCTATTTGGAATTGTGACAATAACTATAAAAATATGATATATACATTATTACGTAAAAAAGCAAAATATAGAAAAAATGGTCATTTAAAAGAGTATAGCGTGCTATTATTATTATTAAAATGGAATTTAAGTACATAATAACCAACTTAAAACAACGGCTTTAAAAATAAAACAAAATCCAATTAAGATATTATTATAAAATTGTAAAAACGTTTTAAAAGTTTATTTATCAAATTTTACTTTTCTTATAAATTTAATAAAAGTAAATTACGTACGTTTAAAAATACCTAAAATATCGATTATAAAAAGTATATTCAACGTTTTAAATTATCTACAACGTAGTTCATATTCTCTTTTTAAAAAAATACAGAAAATAGCAAAATACAACTCATAATTAATTCTAGATAATTAAATACTTTTATTATTACAAATTAACCGTTATCAGTTTTGTTTACTAAAATAATAATTTAATTACATGAAACGAAATAATTTACAATACTTAATATAAAAACTAAATATAGCCTTATTAGCATGAATAAAGAATATAAATGGAATAAAAATTGTGAAACGAAACATATATTATTTAAGTAATTTATTTTATTAATACAATCTATAAACGTGCTAATAACAGTTTAGCAAATAATAAACTATATATTACGATAATACTTTTCGCTTTTATTATGTATTATTTCGATAAAAACTTTTTATCTCGAAACGAAATAAGTGTACATAAAACAGTTTTATATAAATATTTAAATTTTTTAAAATTTTATGTTATTAAATAACGCAAAAGAAAATTAATTTTATAAATTAAAAATATAATATTTAAATTATAGTATTAAATTAAACTATACTAAAATAAACTTTAAATTTTTTTTATAATTTTAGAAAAATGAGTGTTATTTAGAAATTTAATATTTCTTGAAAATTATTATAACCTCTAATAAAATTAATATAATTTTAATTAATTTTACAAAAAACATTTGTGTAAATATTTCCCGTAAAAGATATTTTAAAATATTAAATATACGATTATTAATGAATTATTACTAATTATACATGATTTAATACGTTTTATTAAAATAAAAACCCATATTTCGAATTATACGTTAAATATGATAATCGGATAACTGTTATAAGAACAGGGGTTTCTGTTTCGAGAAGACCTATTTTTAAAGCCTAGCGCGGATTTGTTACGACTAAACAACGGACAAGGAAGTTTGGCTTTTATGGCAATTTAGTTAATTTAGGTAATTTGCATAAGTTAGGACCAAATTATATAAATTATATAAATCTACGATTTATTTATTTTAAAAAATAAGATATGTAATAAAAATACTTTAATATAAATAGTATTTGTTAATTTCGTTTTTTAGTTATTAATTTACGTTTATAATTTAAGATAATTGTTTTTACTATAAGACTGTTTTATAACTTTTTTAACGAATAAAGTTTTAAATTATTCTTTGCCTTATTATCACATATAAATCAAGATTTTATACCGGATATTGCTTATATCTCTAGATAGGCTTATAATAAGTTCGTTATACTTTGATAGTTTCTTAATTAATAACCGACGAATAATTTATCTCCTAGCTAAGATAGAAGCTTTTTGAACTTAATATAGAAAATCATATAAGATAACGTTTAAAAGATAAATAATATATCCGATTTCCGTTATTAGCTAATAAAGAATAAATAATTAAACTAAACAATTTATTACCTATCGAAAAAGTTTTATAATTAATTCATAATATAGCATTTTTTATTATTCAGTTTTAGAGAAGCTTTTTTTCTTAATAGCAGTTTATTTCTATTAAAAATACTAATAAAACTTAAGGATTTAAAATTAAAGTTGTTAAGAGAAAAAAGTATGGAGCTAGATAGAAAGGCAAAAAAAGAGAATTAATATTCGACGAAAAGCTATATATTTTGATAACGGAGATGAAAGTCTAAAAAAATATTAAGTACGTTCGATAACAAAGAGCTTTTACCTTATTATTATTTGGCGTAAATTTATTTTGCGAAAATACTGTATTATTTTCTTGTTATCATGAAATACTAGACGTTAAAAATTATAAATTAATTTCTTTAAGCCTTACAACGAACTTATCGATATAAAGAAATTTTGAGTTTAAGCTAAATTTCAGCTTAAGTTTTATAAGAGTTTTTTGATAGAAAATTACTACCAGGAAAATTTTTTATGATTAGAGTTTATTATGACAAATTATTTACAAAATTATTTCGAAAATTCTTCAAATATAATTATTTTCAAAACAGAAAAGGAATTTTATTTGACAACGCAGATAGAAAATAATATAAAATCAACTAACCTTTTTTCTAAATTAAGTTACGCATAAATATATAATCGAATTCAATCGTTAGATAATTATTTCTAATTTGTTAAAAGCTTTTTGTTTTATTTTTATTTCAACAGCTTAAAACTATAAGTGAGAAACGAATTATATATAAAATTTAAGATAAAGGTTTTTATTAAATATCTTGATAAAGTTATTATTACAGATTAATAAATTTTTAATCGAGATATTTAAAAAAAGAGATCAGTAAACGAAATAATGATAAATGCTTTAATAATAAAGCGAAAAAAATAGAAGTAAGCTTTAGAAAAAAAAGAATATCGTTTTAAAAGAACTTAAGAAAAATATATTTGAAGCAATATGTTTTAACTGTAATAAAAACGGGTATTTTGAAAACGAGTATCGTTTTTTCTTTAAAAAGGAATTTTTTAATCTTAAAAGAATATTAAAATAATTGAATAAAAAACCGATAGTAAAATAATAAATCAGAAACAAAAATGTTAGTTCGATTATCTGTTTTTTTAGCTACCATTTATTATTGCTATAATTACTAGAATTTGAAACAATACTTCAAAGAACGAAAATTAATTTATGTATTAAGATTTCATGTTTAAAATATATAAACATTATTTAAAATAAACAGTTTTTAAAATAATTATTAAGTTCAGTTACTTCTATTATTTTAACATTTACTGGTATAAGATTTAAAGTAAAAACGAATAATTTTAAATACATATTAATAATTATAAATAATTATTTTCCAAATTTTGTAAATTTCGTAATTATACGATAGATATCAAAAAAACCGCAGGCAAATCTTTATAATTTATTGCATTGTATATTTTGTTATTAAGATAATTACTTTATTTATTTTAAAGTTCAAGAAAAAAATACAATTTGTCCTTGGTGGAATAATAAAGTACTTATTAAATTTAACAATAAATTGAGATATATAAAGGTTCTCCGATAGCTAAAATGTCTTAAGTTTTATTATTTATATTTTAAATCAAAAAAATATTAAAAGGTTATATCGCAAAAATATTTATGTTATTTTCGAATATTTTCTATTTAATACCAATTTCTAAATACGGGAATAATCTTTTTTAGAAATTGTATTTTTAACTTTATTACTTAAAAATACTAAATTTAAAAACCCAACTAAAGAGTAATTATAAGTAGATATTAATACAGTCGAAAAAGATGGTACAAATAAATGAATAATTATTATATTAAGTATATCCATAGAAAAACTCCAAAATAAAAACGCTTTTTCATAACCAAAATATACCAATTAAAAAACGTTAAAGGATTTTCAAATTAAGATGCAGAAAAATCTAAGTTTATAAAAGCTTATATAAAATTATAAAGAAAATACGTAACAAAATTGAAATCTTGTTTTAGTATAAAATGCAATGTTTAAAGTTATAATTACTTCGAGAAAAATGGAAAAGGTTTTTTTACAATAGCACAAAACTACGGATTTTCGTAGAAATACAAGTTAAAGTTTTATAAGTTAGATACGATAAATAAAAACCTATTTAAATACGAAAACGAACGAATTTTTAATAAATTTAATATATTTAAATATAAATTTAAAAACATTAACAATACGTTTCGTTTAATATCGTCGATATTTTAAAATATACTATTATCTTAAGAATATTGTGGTTTAAATGTAGTAATTTACGTGTTAACTAAAAAAGCTAAACTTTTTTATAGAATAATAAAATGATAAAACCAAAAACAATTATATCGAAATTTATTATATAATTTGGGACTAAATTTTTATTATACTACGTCAATATTGGAAATTTATTAAGTTATTTAAAAATAGAAAAATTATAAAGTATTACCGTATAATTAATGAAAGTATTAAATACTTATTAAAATAATATTACTTTAAATTTTATAAAGTTAACTATCTAAATTTGAAAAGGGTTAAGGTATTATCAAAAGGCATATAATTAAATCTAAAAAAGTATATCCAGTTTTTTGATTTTCTTATCATATACCTTATTTTTTAGTAGTAAAATGAAAAAATGACAAATAAAACGTTAACCAAAATAAAAACCTTATCTATTAACAAATACTCGATTATAAATAATTAAACGATGTGACGAGTAAAAATGGTTAATGTTGAATATTTATAAGTATATTAGTAAAAGATACTAATAAAATAAAACAATTTACCATTTTCAATTTATGGAATGATTATTATAAAATTAAAATAGTTAAAAAATATAGAGAATAACGTTTAAAATAATATACAGACTTTACGAATATCAAATAACATCTCTAGAACTTATTAACGCTTTAGCAAATATTTAGAGCCTAGTTATAATTGCGCTTAAAAACCTCTTAGATATATTCCTATTTATTAATTTTAATAATATGTTTATTTATTTCAAAACCTTATAAAAATACACTAAATACGTAATTTCAATATTTAAAATATTAGATAAAGTAAATATTCGAATTAAATTTGCCAAAACCATAGAGCATATTAAAAAATTAGGTTTTCTAAAATTTGTTTTTATTTTCCATTAAACCTAAATTTAAAACTCTAAATTAAAAAAAAATAAAAGTTGGTTTATCCTAAATACGACGAACGTTATAAATATCTATCAAATATTAAGATTTACGAATTATATACGGAATCTAATTAAAGCATATAAAAATATAATTAAATTATTAACGAAATTTACTACAAAACGTTCATTTAGAAAATTCGAATTTTCGAAGGAAACTCAAAGAAATATCTAGATATTTAAGGGCGGAACTAATTAAAAAAAACTTTAAATACGGGTTTTTAATAGTAATAAAAATGGATTAAAAATAGGTATTCGAATTTATACTTTAGATATAATTTTAAAGTAATAACAGGATAATAAAAATTAATATTTAATAACGTATTATTTAAAAATATTCCGTAAAATTGAGTTTAAATATTGGATTTACAATAAGAAATTGTTATTAATTATTAATATTTTTAAAAAATAAAACCTTTTTTTAATAAACTTAAGAAACTTTTTAATATTTACTCCCATTACAAAAATCTTATTTAATTTATAAAAACATAAGAATTAAATAAAAATATAAAATTTAAATACTATTTCTCTCGAAATTTAATTTTAGGATATATTATATTAAAGAAAAGAGTTTAGGCGGATATTTTTAGCCGTAGAGGAAACTACGGTGTTAGACCCTCTCATAAAATATACAAATAATGTAATAATATAAAAGTAATACTATTCAATTATATAAGGTAGTAAAAACCCGATATTCGAATTATTAACGTAATTTCGGAACTTTTCTAATACGAAACATCTTAAAAAAGTTTAATAATTAAACGGATAACTTAAAAACCAATTCTAATACTACTATATAGTTTATATCCCCAAAGGTTAATAAAAATGATTTATAAAGAGATTTTATGAAAACCTATTATATAGATATTAGGGAATTTTTAAAATTATTAATAAATTATAGAAAAAATAGGATTTTTCTAAATTATGATGAACAATTATGAAAACGATTAATATTTATAATATTTATAATACAACCAAAGTAATACGGTATAGGTTTTGCGGATTATTACAGTTTATTAATATCGTTAATAAAATATAGAATATTATAACTTAAGATTTTATTATTAACTAATTTCTATTTAAAAATATCGTAATAAAAATTAAATACATTAAAGAACAAAGCATTATTAACAAAGTTATTAAATATTAGTGTTTTTTATCTATTAAAAAAGAAATAACGGCAAGATAATTAATTTACACTGTGATTCGATATTACTTAACTAAATATAAAATATTTAAAAATTCGTTTATAATTAAGATAAGCGTTTTACTTTTAAGTTTAACATTAATTTCATTAAGCGGATTAATATTAAGCTTAAATCTTCAATAACTTATTACTTTTAAATAACCGGTCAAATCGAAAAATTAAACGAAATCTTAACATAATACTTCTGAAATTACGTTAATTATTAATAAAATACTTAAGTAGAGTTTAGGCGTTTACTATTAATCGTTTATAATATACTTATTAATAAAAATATAAACGGATTTTCTTATATAACTATATACGAATATAAAAGAAAAATAAAATAACCCGAATAACACCTTAATAAGACTTTAAAAATTGTTACAACGGTTTTGCGAATAAATTTTAAAATAATAAGAATCAAAATAATATAAGTAAAGTTGCAAATAGAATTATAATTTTTTTAAGACCGGATAACTTAATCTTATAATAAGAAAAAATTCAAATATTAATTAAGCTTACTTTGCATCTATATAACGTTATTTCTTTGAGTTTTCCTTACTTTTTTAAGTTATTTAATTTGTACTTTTCCTTTAAATTAATTATAAGATTTTTTAAAAATCATCTATTAAAAACGTAAATACTTTAATCTACTAATAAATATCTAGGATATTTTTTTTCGACGACGAAATATCTTTTTCTAACGCCAACGTAAATTATTTAATTTCTTTTTAACAACTTTTTAATATGTTATAAAACTGTTTTTAATCTTCCGTTATTTTTTTAGGCGATTACGCTTTTTATATAATTTTGATGAGGAATTTATAGTCAAAACGTTATAAACGAGAAGTTGAAACCGAATATAATAATTATAATTCGCAATATTAAAAATATAAAAATATTCAGAATTACTTGAATGAATGCAATTTAAACAAGAAAAACTCTTAAAGCCGAATTTCTTAATTAAATCTGCTCGAGCGGTACGAGAATTGCGTAAATTTATACGAGGTTTTTTTCTTTTCGAATACGGCCGGTTATAATAAAATTAGCTAAAAAGCGTCCGAAATTTTCTTTAATAAAACAAAATAACTACTTAGTGTTTTTATTCTTGAGATAAAAATTCTTGGAAAAGGGAAATAATGTTGCAAAAATAAAGATTCTTATTTCGAGAAAATCTATTTTTAAGGTCTAACGCGAGCCTGTTACGGTTAAAACCTGAATAAGGAAATTTAGTTCTTATAGTAATCTTATCAATTTAAGTAATTTAAGTAATTTGCTATTAGATTATATATATTACATATATATACTATATATATACTTTTAACATTGAGAAATATAATAAGGTACCCTTTTATATAAATAATATTTACTTAATTTCGTTTCTTAACTATTAATTCAAGCTTATAATCAAAGACAGTCGTTTTTTACAATAGAAAAGGTTTGCAAATCTTTTTAACGAATAAACTTTTGAATTATTTCTCGCTTTATTATTATCTACAAATTAAGACCTTATTTCGGATACTACTTATATCTCTAGATAGATGTATAACAGATTCGTAATAATAACGAAAATTTGAAGATAAATTATATTTTACTATATTTTATATTAGAAACTGGAAAAGCTCGAATAGAATTATATAGTATTAAACAAAACGATTTATAGATATTATTATAGGTTTTTAGAAATTTAAGTATTTTTTAAAGAAAACTTTTACCAGATTAAAGTTTATACAAATTATCAAAATTTCACCCGTTTTATTATAATCAGAAGGTTTTCGAAACGATAATTACCATATGTAAAAAGAATAGCGAATTTCGATTTTATAATTATTCATAAAAGGGTTTAAAAATAATAAAATAAATATTTTAAGTAAGGAAGTAAATTTCGAAAAAGGTTTAATTAAGATTAATTATATAATTAACGATATTACCATAAATAGCATGTATATTTAAATTACATTCTAATAATACGAGTTGTATTTTAACACGTATATTAAAGATGTTTAAGAAATATAAATATAGATTGTTAAAAAATAAAATTTAAATAGGTTATAAATTCTAGAAAAATGCCAAATACATTCAATATGCTATATATATAAATATAAAATAAAAAACCTTGAAATAGTTTTCCCGTATTTATTATTTTTGTAAAATAAAACAAACTTTTTAAAAATATAACGAAAGTATAACGTTTATGATATAATGAAAACAAAACAATATATATTATATGAAACATTATACTTATTATTAATTTTAAAATGTCATAAACCCTATTTATAATCATTTTTAATATAAATTTTCTTTATTTAACAGCTTAAAAATCGAAGCATATTACTATAATATCTTTATAATTGTGGATATATTTACGAAGTCTTTTATTTTATAATTTATTTAACAAAATCTATTTTAAAAGAAATGGTACATATTTTTTAAAAATGTGTTTTTAATATATATTATTTATTATGTAAAATAATATCTAATAAAATCTTATAATTATTCCTCAATGTTAGTAAAACCTTTAATATACATCGATTTAAATTATAAAATATTTGTCCTATTTAAACTTTAAACGAATAAATAAGAAAACGGTTAAATTAAAAAAATACAGATTTATTTACGATATTATATTAATTAAATATAAAATAATTAGATGAAAACATAACTCATTATATAATTATCTTAAAATATTAATTATTATAAAAGTATTAAAATTATTTTAACGACCGTATATTTTAATTTTATAGTTGTAAGGGGCTGCATACGCAGTAGCTAAGGATATGGGCCACAATAGGTCTATTGAGAAATCTAGGGAACAGCTAAGAAGATGCGTGGGAGCAGTTAGCTATATATATAGGAGCCACGGGATTAGCGTTACGTTAATCTTTCCACTACGGCCCTTGGCCCGTAATATAACCCCCCTCTTTAGATTTAATCCTTATTTTTTCCCGTTACGGGGTAAACGTTTATTTGTAATGCCTTTTTAAGGATTTTGTTTTAAGGCGGCGATATTCGCAAATTCTAATCCGAAAGGTTTTTTAACGGTTATGGGAAAATTACGCCGCGTATTTTACGCTCGTACGTTTGTAGTACATTATACGTTATTAATTTTATATTTTCGCGTTATTTTCTTTAAGGCTTTTTTGCCAATTTTTTTAATATTTCATATATATCGAATTTACTTAGGTCGTTTTAGGCTTTGTCAAACGTTTTCGCGGTTGCTTTTTGTCGTTCAAGTAATAAAGGATCCTTTAGGGCTTTGTTAACGCCAATATGTCGGACGGCGATTTCCTTTTTTTGGAATAATCTTTCCGAAAATGCCTTATTTCGCCATATTTTAAGTAACGTCCTTCCGTTTACCAGCGGCATTTGCGTTAATAATTAATGGCTAACGTACCGATTTTTATACTTTTTATAACATTATTTTCCGATTAGAAAATTATTACGCATAAATATGCCGGGGTAAAGGCCGTTAGGAACGATATTTTCGAACGGCAAAAGAACTATGCGAATTTTTCCTAAGTATTAGGCCATCTTTTATAATCCAATTATTTTTTTATTTTGGCGTTAAGGTCCGAAATTAATACAAAAATTTTGTTTTTATCCGGTTATTTATTTTTTCCGGCTTAATAAAAAGTATTTTCGAATATAAAAAAGTATTCGAACGTTATTTAAACGTTACGTTAACGTAATTTGGTTAAGCGTTATCCAATTTTTTTATTCTTTATTGGGTTTTTTTAAGATAACGGCAATATAATCTAAAAAGGTTTAGGGGTTTAGCTTTTTTAAGGCTTTATGTATGTACGGCAGAAACGTCGATTTTGGAAGCTAACGGCTAAGGGCTTCCTAGATATAGAAAAACTGTATACAATTATCGCCGATCGCCTTTCTGTTAACGAATAACTTTTTCTCCATTTCGAGCTTCCAGGCGTTATGGTATTTACGGCCTTATAATTTGCGAACGGTTCGTAAAACATGACGGCACGGTTCCTTAGTGTTTGTAGCGAATAAATTACGTACGAATAACGGATGTATAACATTGGCGTATTTTTACGGCGACGGACTGTTCGCGAAAAAGAAGATTTCTTAATATGTAAAAGGCTGTATACATAATAACTAAAAATATAGGCCATATTACATCTATTAAGAAATCTAGAGAATAATTAAGAAAATACGTAGGAGCAGTTAATTATATATATAGGAGTTACGGGATTAGCGTTACGTTAATCCTTTTACTAGAGCCCTTAGCCTGTAATATTAGGTTTCTATTTATAAATATATATATAACGAATTTATTAATATTAAATTAATATTTACTTTAAAATAATTCATATAATGATATTAAGAACTAAAAACGAAATTTAGATTTATTTGTAATTAAGTAAATAACTATTATAAATAAAAAAGATATATTATAAAAAATAGTTATATAAAAAGGTTTAGCAGAAAATCGATGTTAAGTATATCGGCCTATTTAAAATTACTAAGAAAATTTCAAAACATAATTATTAATTTAGAACTTTTAAAAAAGTTACATTTTGTCTTATTTGTATATCGTTTTATTTATATTAATAATAAATATTGTTATAATTAATATGAAATGAGCTTATATAAAAATGAAAAACTATATAACATACAAAATAAAAAGAATTTATTTAGTATTTCATTAAAGGAAAAGGTTTTCAGATTCTGAAAATATCTAGATTTCTGTAAAAAGTCGTATAAATATTTAATATTTATTAAAGAATTGTTATTAATAACGACGAAACTTAAAATTGCGATTTAATTAAGATTGTATAAAGGCAGCCTTTGCCAATTAATAAAGGTTTAGTTAATTACGTTTATATTTTTCAAAATTTAAATATTTATTATTATTTTTATTTTACAATGTTTTAATTATTAGGTTCGTTTAAAGATTAAAGAGTGCAATTATTAAATTTAATATTTTATATTTTATATCGTCATTATTAACAATAAACGCGAAATAACCGAGTACAAAATGAAAGAAAATATTTTCGATAATTAATATTTTATATTTGATATTATTATTATTAACAGTAAGTACGAAATAATGGAATGCAAAATCGCAGAAACCGTTTTCAAAAATCAACATTTTTAAATAAACTTTTACAGTATAATAATTAATTATAAAGATAAAGATGTTTATCTTATTATATACCTAATTATAACGTATATATTATTTATAACGAAAACTCTGTTTTATAATTTAATAAGCAAATAGTTTTAATAGAAGTACAAACTATAGCAAAATTTCGAAATCTTTTATTTTAATCAAATTAATTAATACGTAACTTTATTCGATTGTACGAAAGGTATATTTGGAAATATACTTAAATAAATTATTCTAACAGCTAAATAATTAAATTTTATATTAATACTAATTAATTTAATAATAATCCCAAAAATTAATATATTTTCAGCCGAATACGATAAAATCTATTTTAATAAAACGTTTAATATAAATAAGTAAAATATTCATTCCAATTAAAATTTATTTTATAATTTAAAATTAATACGATAAAATATGCCTTATTTATTATAAATATCAACTATATTTTTATGAGATACGCAAGGGTACGACGTTAACTACAAAACCAATGGATTAGCAATTCCAAACCCCAATTAGGATTTGGATACCTTAATCCATCTTTTAAGGACGAATTATACATATTATCACAATTATTTTCCCTTTTTTAATAAAATCGTCCCGATTTTGAGGTTAAATAAGGTATCGAACCTCTAAGGCTTTATTGCGCATTGTGAGTATATAACGCGGTCGAATCTTTTACGCCGACCACCCGCTAAAAGCCAGCGTTTGAAATTTTTTCGGTTTACTTCCTGGCTTTTTTTAGCCTGTAGCCGCCTTTGTGAAGATCGAACCCTGCTTCCAGTATATTACCGAAGTGGCGTCGAATTAACTGATGTACCTAATTAAAGTGTGGAATAATTATAAAATATGCAAAAGTGCGACGTTAACCATAAGATCAAAAGATCAGAAATTTTAAACCTCAATTAGGGTTTGGATACTTTAATCCACCTTCTAAGGACTAGCTATGTATATCATCACAATTTTATATATAACGAATTAAGAAATTCTCTTTATTAATATTGTACAGCTTTATATGACAAAACATTTAAATAAATTGAAATAAATTAAAGAAAGAAATAATATTATCGATTTTTACTAATTATAACGTTATAAAATTAGATTAACCAATAAATAAATTTATCAATTTAATCGAAACAAAATAATTAACGACATATTTCTTACTTTTAAAATTATTGAAATTATAAAAGAATAAAACAGTGAATATAATATATAATAACAATATTATTAACAGGTTATTACAAATTTGAATTTTTAAGTAATATTTAATATAAATCTTAAAAACAAAAGGATTTTTAAAATTGAAGTTCGCACTGTTATTTAAAAATATAAAAACGTAAAGCCGATTTAAAGTAATAAAGTGTAATATAATAAATAAATATTTTTATTACTTAGTAAACGAATTACCAAAGAATAAAACGAATTGAAATTAAGAAAATGCAAAATATAATAATTGAATATATCTTTTACGAAGATATAAATATATTTAATAAACTTCCTGAAAAATAATATGAAATCGTTATTTATTAAAAAATTGTAAAATAGCGAAATTCAAAAAAAAAAAACAAATTAAACCTAATAATACTAATTATGAATAAATGTATTATATTCAGTAAATGCATAAGAACAAATTTAATTACTATAATAATATATTGCTAATTTTTAAACAAATGGTATATGTTATTAAATATTATTTGTAATACAAAATTATTATTAAAATATATTTTAAAATTCTATATATAATAACAATAATTAAATACGATATGAATTATTTCGAAATCTTTATTTCAAAATAATATTAAATAATAAATTAAGATGTAAATTTCAAATCCATTATATATAATATTATATGCCTTGAAATAACATAAAAAGTTATTAAATAAATTTGTTTAAAAAATACAATTTAACTACGAAATTAAATATAATAATATATATAGTTATAAAATTATGATAAATATTTTAATATTTAAAAAATAAAATATTATTATTATTAATAAAATAAAATTGACATTATTAATCATTTATTAATGCTTAATAACAGGAATTGAATTATATTTATTATTATATTATTACATTATTATAAATATAAATAACAATTAAAAAAAGCTTCTTATTAAATTAATAAAATATAATAAATACTATTATAAAATACGTTTTATTAACAATTCTTATAAAACTGTTTTTTAATATCAATTTAAATAAAAATATATTATATAATTTCAAAGTATATTAAAGAAATTAATTGTTTAAAAATAACTTTAAGTTTCGAAAGTTTTTATAAAAAAATATTTTATATTTCATATTATAAAAAATAAAATATTATAGTATATATTAATTTACTAAACATTAAATATAATATTATTTTTAAGCTAATTTATAAATTATTTTTGTATTTAATTTTACAATTAAAATATAAAAATATATTTATAACATGTTACCATTTAATAAATATAATATTTTAATAATATTTTATCTTTTTTAGAAAATAATATATATAAATTAAATAAATTTAAAAAGTACCAGATTTTATAATGTACGAAATTATTAATTAATAAGTATTATTTAATCTGACTTTGAAAATCAAAATTACTTAAAATATATTATAATTTGCTTTAAAAAGTTTGTCCGTAATTTTAATATGTTTATAATATGTTTAATTAATTTTGTTAAAATGTTACATAAATATTGTTAATAATAGAAACGTTTAAAAAAGCTTTAAATCATAAATACGCTAAAATCAGAAAATATTTAAAATATATTATATTCGATTATAATATTTTTTTATAAATGTAAAAACAAACTTTATTATAGTATTTGTAAATCAAGTATCATAAATATTCTTGCAATATTTTCGAATTTGCTATATTTTTTAAAAAGAAATTATTAAAAACTTTTATTAAATTATATTTACGCCAATTATTAAATTATGTTTATTTCTTTACTATTTAAACATTTATCGAATATTTATTACGATATATAAAAAATTAATAATTTTAAATTTAATTATTCTTATCAAAAATAGTTTATAAAAAATAAAAGGAATTTTTAAAATTAATAATAGAATTTTTAAAAACACTTTTAAAATTAAATATTTAGTATTTAATATTAATTTATACATAGTAAACGCGGACGCGCTATTGCCCCTTCCGGGTTTGGCGGTAGTCCAAATCGGGCATAGTGCCGCCGCAGACCATACGTCACAACATAAATAGATGGCCCTTTTCCCGACGTCCCCTTCTTGTACTCTTAACTTCTCTTTATTTTCGCCAGCGATCACGACCAAGACCGTGGCCCTCAGTCTCATTTCGGCAAACGCTCTTCCGCCTCTCCCTGGCTGCCTCCCTCCCTGCCCTCTTCCCTCGTTTTTGCGCGTCCCGTCTCTTACGTTTCACCTTTTCCGCCTCGCCTAATCCATTCGGCAGCAATGCCAACCGTTACCCACCCAATCCATCCGTCGGTCCTTGTCATCGCTCCTCCGACCCTTTCGCCCTGGGTTTTGTTCGCCTTGACCCGACCGCCTTTATTAACTACAATACCGCCTCCTTTCACATAATGTACAAGCTTACTCGCAACGAACCCCGACAACTTAAATCTCTGCCCGTTATAATAACCTCTGAAACCCGGCGCTCCATATTTACCTCGGTAGCTGTGGGCAATTTTATACCTTCCTATTTTAGCCAATTACAAAATGCCGTAAGCGCAAAAAGTAATTACGTTAACGCGGAAATACCGGAGATATTTATCCTTAGTATGGTTGTATTAGGCGTTTCCGTACGAATTAAATCCTTTTGGTTATAATCGGACAGATTACAATATTATTCCTTATAATATTGCAGGTACAACAGAATAAGTAAAGGCGTTAAACTGGCGAAAGGGCTTAAATTAATTATTATTTATTTCGAATATGTTATTATTTACGGAATAACCGAACCTAAACTGCAAAAAGTAAGGAAAATAAAAACAAATTACAAATAAAAATATGGCGAAATTGCCTAATGGCGTTAAGTTCCGGTAAAGGGTAACCTTTGTACGGCAGGGGTAACGAAAGGTACTGGACGAAAAAAAAACAGAAGAACAAAATGAAGGGATTATAGAATAACGTAACCTTTTTTACGCGTTATTAGTAATTAATAAGGCATACTACAAACGGATTTACGTCCTTATATATTTACGATTCGTACTTTATTTATGCGGCGTTAGGTTAGGCAGATATAAGTTGCCGAAAGAACCGATGTGCTAAAACGATAGCTGTAAGAAGTAACCCGGTAAGAATTTAAGTTCTTATTAGCAATGCCTAGATTGCTGTCATAAAAAAGAAGGCGAAGCGATATACGAAATCGTAACGGATCGTTCATTTCAGCCAATTTCCGGATAGTCCCCAGGTCGTATATCACAGATTAGGAAGCGTGATTTATAGCGAAATTTATAATTGCTATCTTTTTTGTTACGTTTCGTTTTTTTTCGAAAATTACGTAATTGGTAAAGGTACGAAGAATAGAAAAAGGGATTAAAGCTTTATGTTTCCGGTTTTAATAAGAAATTAAGTTTTAATTGCATTTTGTTTTTCGGTAATTACGTAATTGGCAAAGTTACGAAAATCCTAATAAGAAGTTACGTTTAAAACGGAATATACTTTATCGTAAGCTATTTGGAACTGGTAGAAAAAAGCTGGGGAAACTTAGAATATCGTAAATGCTATATTAAGCTTTTGTTTTTACATATATATATATATATCGTCGTTCGTTATCCGTATTTTTAAATATACGAAATTATTTAATTAAAATGTTTATTTCGCGTACCGGATATTTTTTTAAATAGTTATTTTTAAATAATCCTTTTTGTATAATTTTTTTAATATGATAATTAATATTACCTTTAATATTTAATTTTTGTTTTAACTTTTTTAAAACTGTCGATTTAAAGCCGAAACGATATACCTTTATAACGTTTTTTAAAACGTTTTTTAAGTATTATTTTTTTTTCAGAAGAATAAGATATATAACTTTTAACTTAACGTTATCGGGGCCTTTAAGAACGATACGATACTTATTTTAAATAATAATAATTCAAATTACGACGATTATAATAATAATTAATCCGATTTTCTTTTTCCGTTAATTGATAAATTATTAATATTTACCAACCGAATAACCGTTTAATTTAACGATACACCCGATTTAAATATATTATTAATCTTTTCCAACTTTTTGTATGATAAAAAGTTAATTAATAACTTTTTAAAATGTAAATTTTAATGAAATATTTAATATTATTAATAATAATAATACCGCAAAGTAACCTTTTACATTTAATATAATAAAATTAAATTAAAGAATTATATTCTTATTATTAAATACTTTAAAGTATTTAATAATTCCGACGTTTCCGGCAAAGTTATTATTGTCCTTTTTAATACCTTAAACGAATTCGGATTTATTTAATTACGTTAATAATACGTTATATGTAAATAACCATATATCGATAATTAAAGATAATATATACGGCGTAATAATTTAAAATATATAAAAGTTTTATATTTTATAACCGTAATTCAATTACTATTATTTAAATAATATAATTTACCGCTTTTTTTCGTTGTATTAAAAAAACAAAACTTACGCCAAAAAAACATACAGTACCTTAATACGGTTACTTATAAAAAGGGCGAAAATAAAATCGAATTACTTAATAAAATATTAAAGATAAAATAAATAAAAAATAATTAACCGTTTTTTACATATTTTTATAGTATTTCTTTTAAAAATAATAGCGATAATAATAATTACGGCAATTTTCGAAATAATTCGAATAAGGAAAGAATTATTAGCTTTTTATCGAAAATAATAAAAAAATAACAAAAAAAATAAAAAAAAAATAACGGTATCCGGTTTATTTTTTGCAATCGTAAAAAATCGATTTTCTTATTTACGTAATTTTTAATTATATATTTATATAACGTTTTCATTTACATAATTATATTTTTTTAAATACGAAAATTTTAAATATTAATCCGTAACCGAAAACGCCCTTACCGGCAAATTATTCCTAACTTATTATCGTCGTATATTTTATATAATAATTAAAAGTTTGTAACAATTGCTTTTACGAAATTTAAAAAATAATTACTTAAAAATACATATTTTAACCGTATAACGGAAAACTGAATAATAATTTTCTAATTATAATTTAATTAGGATTTTTATATAAAAAATAAACATAAAATTCGAAATCGACGAAATCCGGCTAAAAGCCGTAATTCGGCAAAATATAGATTTGGTAACGAAAAAAAATATTTTTTTTAAAAAAGCTAATTTTTTAACCTTTTTTAGTTATAATATTTACTTATTTAATTCTATATAAATTTTAATTCTGTTATTATTTTTTAATATAGTTATCGTAATTATTTTGAGGTAAAAATTATTTTAATATTATTAGATTATCGTTACGTACTTTTTTGTAAACTTTTGAAATAAAACCAAAATTCGCATTCGTAAGTATTATTTTAATGTTTTCTTGGTAATTAGTATTATAAATTAATTATATAATTGGTAATTTTTTAACTTAATTATTTTGTATATAATTAATATAATATTGTAAGTATATTGTAAAAGTATAATTTATTTATTTTATTTATTTATTTGCTTAACATTTAAATACGTTAAATTATTTATGATTTAAGTTAATTTATATTATTCAGTTTTGTTAAAAGTTAAATATAAATGTCAATTTCTTATTTAAAATAATTTTTATTAGCAATTCGTATATGTTAAAAATATGTTTGAAAAAAAAATATATTAATTATTCGGCATTTATTTCCTTATAATATAGTAAAAAATAGGAGAATTTCGTAAATAAATCGATAATTACGAATATGCTATTATAATATATTCCTATAATTAGATTTTTTGATATAACAAGCTTAATAATAAAATTAAATATAATTAAATATTATAATTATTTTACCACTAGTAATAGTTATAATTCTTTATATGGTTTATATCGTCGAGCTTTTGCTTTAACGTAAATATCGTATTGCCGTATAATTTTTTATACTATTAATTTTATTTTAGGAAAAGAATATATGCGTTAAAATCGTTTTAAGATTTTGTAAATCTTTGGATATCCGTATAACTAATGTTCGTATATTTTTCGTACTAAATCCTTTTGGTATTATTTTAAAATTTATATTTTATCCGGTTTTTGGTTTTTTAAAAAAATTATTATTATATTATTAGATTTTCTGGTACATATCAAAAGGTATTATCCGAATTATTAATATTCAACGTAAGCGTAAATATTTTTCTCTAATAGTATCGAAAATTATATAATTAATTTTAACCAATTTTCTTTCGAGGTTTAATTATATGTTTAAGATATTTGCTTTGCTATTTTTAAGCTTTTTTATAAATAATATCGAAATCGAAATTCGCTAATTTTTTCGCATATTTTAATTATCGTTTTGTAAATTCTTTAGTCGTAATAAATCGGATAAGATTTTATTAATCCGTATAAACCTTAATTTGGTGCAAATTTCCTTTTAAAAAGTACTTAAATTTCTAAAATGCCATAATAATGGCCATAAACCCTTTGTTTAAAATGCCGTAATTAAATTCGGCCCTTTTTAATTTTTACGAAAAAAATGTAATAAGATGTAATTTGCCTTAATTATTTCGTTATCCAATTACTATATTTAACGGGTAATACGAAATATCGGTTTTTAATTTAATAAAACGGTGTAAATTATATATAATTAGTATTAACTTATTAATAATTACGTCCTTAATATCTTAAAATATTTTTCCGTATTTAGCATTTATTTAAATTCTTTTCTTTTCGTAAAATATATTAAAGGTATAATTATTTTATTATAATTTCGAATAAATTTTTTATAATAAATAGCGCATCCAAAAAATACTTATATTTCCTTAAATATCGTTAACGTTTGGTATTTTGAAATTATAGCAATTTTCTTAAAATCCATCTTAATATATTTTAAAGTAATAATATATCCTAGATATTTTATTTCTTATATATAAAATTAACTTTTTTCCGCTTTAATAAATAACTTTACGTCTTATAAAGCTTGAAAAACTTTATCAAAGTATCTTACGTATATTTTTTTTATTTCCGAAAAAATAAAAATATCGTTAAAATAACATATAATAAAAATATCGAAATATTTTCTTAATACGTAATTAAATATTCACTGGAAAGTTACTAATATATTCGTAAGTTTTATTAACGTAATTAAATATTTAAATAATTCGTATTTTGTTTTAAAAATTATTTTCTATATATATCTTTTTTTAATTTTAATAAAATTATATTTATCTTTAAAATCGAATATAATAAATTTTTTAATTTCGTAAAATCGGTTTTTTATTTCCGTAATTAAAGGTAACGGTATTTAGTCCTTAATAATAATATTATTTAATTATTAATAATTAATTATAAATCGTAAGGTTTCATTTTTTAAATACGAAAAATATAAGATATGTTACTAATAATTTCAAAAGTTAAATTTATCCTTTTTATAACCAATTTTTTAAAACTTTTTTGAAAATACGTGATTCGTTTCCATTAAAATTATATATATAGTAAAACTTTGTCGAAAATCTTTCTTTAAAAATTATTTCGTAATTTTATTTATTATATTCTAATAATTGTGTATTAAGTTTTTTTTAAAAAGCTATTTGTATTTAAAATATTATAATAACATTTTATTTAAAATTTTTAATTTTTACAATTATTATTTTTGCTATTCCAAATTATTATTCACTTATTTTAATTTCGCTTTAATAATAATAATAATACGTCGTATTCTTAATACACGTTTTTTTTATATTTTATTTCTTTAAGTAATAAAGTTTCTGTTATATCTTTATATTTATATTCGTTATTAGTATTAATTAAATATTAAAATTTTATTTTCTTTCGTTTGTTAATAAAAAATAAAACAAATTTTACTTAACTAATTCCGCCGTTAATTAAAATTCCGTATTAATGTATTTATGGTAATCCTAAAATTATATCGTAATTCTCGAATAAAACGATATCGAAATTAATTATTTAATATCATTTTTTTAATAAAAGTTTCGAAATAATTAATTTCGCGTATAATTTTTTTCTTATCGTAGGCAAATATTTAACCTTTAACATTTATCGCTATATAAAGTTTTAACTTATATTTCCATAATAATTTAAATTTATTAACCATATCTGGTATAATATAATTCCCGCTTAAAGTTCCGTAATCTATTATTGCGATATACTAGTACGTTCCGATTCGTATATCCAAGGTAATAAGATTATTAACGTTTTTTATCGTTACGTTTAAAGCCTTTTTTGAGAATTTCCTTTAATTTTTTTTAAATTTCGTTATTTTACGGCTTTTTTATAAATAACCTTTTTCTTTTAATTTCTATTCGAATTCATTAAGCTTTATTTATATTTTTTTGTTTAACGCGTTAAATTGTTATATTTATTATTATCGTCTGCGTATTATTTCTTCGAATTATATTAATTATTTCTGGTTTTTTTATATTTACGATTATATTGTATTATACATTATTTTGATTATCGTTTTAAAGATTCGTTATAAATTAACGTATTCTTTTCTTTTCATAATTTTTCCTTTTTAGGAATTTATAATAAATATTAATTAAAAACAAAAGTTTGTAATAATTCTTTAATAATATTTTTAATTGTACGTTAAATTTACTTTTTTATTATTTAATAATTTTATTATCTATAATAACAAAAAGAGTTTTTTATAAGTATTATTTTTTTGGCTTAATTTTTTATTTTAGCCAGTTACTGGATATTTTCTGGAACTATGGTTCGAAATATTCGATATTATTGTTTATCGTTTTTATTATTTCCGGTACGATTTAAAAAATCGAATCCCTTATAATATATACGGGTAATTCGTTCGTAAATATGCTATTTCTATTTTTCGTAATTACGATATTCTTATCGTTAATAATATAAGGTATGTATTCCGTCTCATTAATTAAAAGTTCCGGGATAAATCTTTTTTATCCAATTCTGATATTCGCGTAACTATGCTTATAATGCCTTTTATTATATTCGCGATATTTATTAAGCTAGCTTTTTAACTTCTAGTATTTTTCGTCGGATCTTTTATCGGAATAATCCTTATTGGGTTTTTTGTTATACATTTAATATGTATTTAGCTTAAATTATATTAATAATTTTATTATTGTTTTCTTAATTGTTTTTAAATTATCCTTCCGGTATAAGGGTCCAATTATTTTATTATGGCTTTTTAAGCGTTTTATACTTATAAGCCTTATATTCTATTTTTTTATAATTAAAACTTTTAATTTGGCTTTAATTTTATCGGTAAGTAACGTTAAATTCCATAAATCCTAGCGCCGTTCGGAAAAAAAAAATAAGAGATGTATCTGTTTTTTTTCTCTTAGTTAAACTTATTATATTTCGAACGTAAAATATATTATTTGTTTTTCCTATCTTTTTTCAAATTATTAATTATTAATTTTAATTACTTTTGTATTATACCGGTTTAGGGCAATTAATCGTTTAATCCGAATAATCTTATTTTTTATATTATTTTTTAATTTTTTATAAAATATATTAATAAAAATATCGGTTTTATTATTTCCTTATCCAGTCTTAACCGCAAAATCTTTAAAGGTTACGGCCTATTTAAACATAATTTTTTTGGTCGGAATTACCAAAGGTATTAGGCCGTAAATCGTTTTTTATCCGGATTACCGAAATTATCGCGCATTTTATTTTCGAAATTAATATAAAATAAAAATATTTTTTAATAAAATTTTCGTTATCCGCTTTTTTTATTTTTAGGAAGTTTTTTATAATAGGTTTAAATTAATTAACCGCATTTTTTATTAGGTATATCTTTATTACTAAAATTATATCCGCTAAATTATTAAGGTTTAAAAAACAAAAATAAACTTATACCTAAATTAAAAAGGTTTAAGGATTACTTTTTTTATTATAGGGCTCCGGTTTTTTTGGCTTTATGTGGGCGAAAAAAAATTAGGCAAATAACGTAGCTCTAAGTTATTAGATTTTTTTCCAATTATCGAATTCGAGCCTAAAATTATTAAATAAGGGTTTCCTAAATATTAATCGATATTTTAATAATATTAAATATTGCTTAGAATTTAACGGTATTATTAAATAAAAGTTTGCAACATATAACGAATTATACGGTTTAACTAATTATTAAATCTTATGTTAACGGGTTTATATTAGCAGAAATATCGTAAGAATTTAAACATTAAATATAATAACGTATTACGTTTCGTAATACCAAAAATGCCTTAAGTAACAATATTATATTGCAAATTAAAGTTATTTAAACTATGGAAATAATAAACATATATATCTTCGTTTTGGCTTAAGGTACTTATCATGGCTTAACGACATTTCTTTAGTTAAGTTCCCTTAAGCCCCTTTAAGCCCTCTCTGGTGCTTATTCGGCTTAAGCCCTTTTGACGAATCAGGGCCCTTAAGCCTTTTGAGCCAGTCACGTGACTTCTTGGCTAGGTCGGGGTCTGGTTCCTCAGAATCCCGACCGTTTCCTAGAAGCCAAGACCGTTAGATCATAACAGCATAATCTTTTCGGAAACCTTATAGGTCGGCTTTTAGCTGGTAAATATGTTATCGATATTATTGCTTAAAGTTTAACGGTATTATTAAATAACAGTTTGCAACATATAACGGTTAAATAATTTAATTAATTATTAAACGTAAGTCATAACGTACCACACAAGCATCCTGGATGATTTTTGGCATTTCGCAACAACAAATTCAAATAACTTAACAATAATATATCGCATCAATTAAAATTAATCGGATTTTTGTTTGCTAGACGTATCTATAACTTCTTTATAAGTACGCGCATTATGCCCGGGCTTACCGCAAACGCCATATTTTTGTTCCTTTATTTTAACCCTTTTGCGACGACCCCCTTCAGTTATTATTGGCTGTATTTTTTTATTACCCCCTTCTTTTTGGGCCAGAAGAACTTGTTTTTTTTTGTATAGTAAATGTTCCTTTTTTTTGAAGATGTTTGTTTTTGGTTTTCCGACGTTTGCTTAAGATGTGATTCGTTTCGCGCAATTAGGCAGCTTTTTTCCGAAAAAAAGCATTTTCGTACAAAAGTAATAAATTACTTTTAATTAAAAGATTAACCGATTTAACCATTTTTGTAAACGAATTTCTTTAATAATTTTTAATTTTTCTTTCCAAATAACGCCCTTATTTTGTTATTTCGCGGATAGTTTTAAAGGTTTTCGTTAAAGGGGAAATGGAACCGGCAGAGGTAAACGAAGAAATAGTCGGCGTAGGGATAATTAAAGGAATATTTAATTCGGAAAAAATATTATTGGGATCGAATAAAATAAAACCAGTTTTTGCGAATCCAGATTTAATATTATCGGACGTTATGGCAGCTTAAAACGCGTCGTAAAAACCGGCGAGAAAATCTTTTTTAGCAATATAGGTATAATAATGTCGTATTAAGTTTTTGATATATTACGAATAAACGTATTTTAAAATAAAAAATAAAATACGTTAAAAAGTTAAAGTTAATACGAAAAATATGCGGACATATAAAGCGTAATAATGTTGTAATTGGCGTAATATTTTTCGAATTTTATCGAATAATAGTTTTCGTAGCCGTCGAAAATAAAAAAACGTTTCGAACTAATCGTACACGTCCGAATATATTTATCAAAATATTAAATTCATTTTAAACTTAATTTATTAATTATTTAGTTATTATTATTTAATGTAATTTTTTAATTAATTATTAATAATAAGTTATCGTAATATTAAAACTTAAAGTAATTTTTCCCCGTTATAATAATAAATGGCGAAATAACTTAATTTTGGGAATTAATAATTTAAATAATTATAACTTATTTTTTATTCCTTTATTACGTTTATTTAAGTTTTTTACGTTTTTCGGCATTAGTAATTATTATGCCCGTTATTATAAAAAGTCTTATTAAAAATCTAGTTTTGTCGAAGTTATAAATATCTTTTTCTGCGATACCGTATTTTGCGATTATAGCATAAATAAGTTTAAACCATTTACGAAATGTTTCTGGATTTTCGCATAGGATCCGTTAATAATCGATTTTCCGATTTAAACGCGTTTGGAGTTTTTTTTGCCGTCGAACAAAATTCGACGCCCAATTAACCTTAACGCGTATTATACCGCGTTGGGTTAATAACCGATTCGCCATATTTTTAACATGTTGGAACCGGATAGGAAATGCTTACGTATTTAGGTTAAGGATTCGTTCGATAATCGATTTTTTTTCGGTCGGCGTCAATTTTCGCGATATAGCTAAATAATTGCTTTTGGAAAATATACCGGTATATCGCGTTTGCAAAGTAGATCGGGGGATTTTATAGATAAAATTAAGTTTCGCATAACTAAGTTTCGGGTTTCTTTTTTTAATTTGAACGGCTAGGTTTATTTTCGTTTTTTTGTAAGCCGTTCCATATTGTTGGTGTTAAGAAATGGATAATTAAAGTTGGGTAGTTGGGATATGTTAAAAATCATCCAGGATGCCTGTGTATCCAGGATGTTTGTATGGCACGTTACGGGTTTATGTTAGCAAAAATATCGTAAAAATTTAAGTAATAAATATAGTAACGTATTACGTTTCGTAATACTAAAAACGTTTGGGTAACGAAATATTATTTATAAACAATTGATATTAATAAGTATTATAAGTTGATATTATTTAAAACTATGGAAATAATAAACGTATATATCTTACTTTGGCTTACTGGCTTACCACCAATAAGTTGGTGATCCGGCTTACTGGCTCACCACCAGTGAGTTGGTGATCCATCACGTGACCTAACCCACTTGGTTTTCTTGGCTCTTTCTGTTGCGACCGTTTCTGGAAACCGTGGTCTGTCAGGTCGTAACAATAAAGTGGCCCAAAAAGCTATATACCCTTCCGCAAACGCGGAAAGAAAAAATAACGTACTTGCGGAAGCTGATGGCAAACCCAGAAAACATCCACCGTTTCCTAAAGGTAACAGCCTTTTACGCGGACATTTATACAAGATAGGACAGCCTGTTAAAGTACGGAAGGTCCCCCTTTTTTTTTTTTTCTATTTTTCTTTTGTGGCGCGACAAAGCGCGGGATATAATCGCGTAATGCGCAAAGCCTCAAGGAGCTATTTAGCCCCTATTTTCTTATAACCCTAACTTACGCAGTTAAGGACGTAATCTGCTGACACCAAACTCAACCGGCGGAGGGAGGACACAGCGCGGAAGACCCAACTGGGGACTGCTTCTTTCAAGTCCTGCTAGTTATGGAGGTGCAATTTGTATGTAAAACCATAGCCTAGCATGCCCACATGCCCTCTGGGAGGCTCGCGACCGCTTTGCGGCGCCCGGCGTTAAATATTACTACTACTACTACTACTATAACGTGCTTCAAGAAACGCACACTATCGAACATACGGCATGGAACATGTGCCAACTCATCCCAACCTACCATTCCGTTCTCGGTTCTGCCACATCCAACCGCCTTAACGTCGTCTAAATGCCGAACTTTCCGTTTTGCCTTCCGTATACGGCGATTCAGACAGCCGTCGAAGAAAACGGAACCCGAGTTAAGGGCCCCGAGCGCCCTACCTCCTGCTCCTCACGATACCGTCCTTTCTCCGCCCACTCCCACCTAACTTGACGTTCGACGAGAATCACTATTACGCATAGCTCGGACACCCTATTGTTGAAAAACGAGAAGCAAGATTTCATGAATGCAACAACTCGATTGCTACCCTCCATTTCTGCAGCCGCTCTCCTAGTCTACTCGTATAAAGTACGTCGCAGCGTCTTGCAGCTCTTTAGAAAAAGCCCATTCCCTTCCAATCTCGTGCATCCACCCATCCATCCATCCACCCATACGCACTGGTATTATTACACTCTGTCTTCCGTCCGACCCCGCCATCCGCCCTCGAAATTGACAGGCTCTTAGAATCAACGCAATACAATGTGCCCGTCTTTACGTCCACGTGTCTTCTTTCCTTGAACGGTGGTACATGGTGGATCGATAGAGCTGCCACTCGAACAAAGCATGGATGCCCGGCCGAAACAGGACGGGCATTTCCCTTGACGTGGAATTGGCAGTAGAAATTTGCTGGCATGCCTTACAATTAGACCCAGGTATCTTAGGCTCCCTTCTCCCGGGCGGGCCTCGGTCCGTATAAGGGTCGCGATGACGAACGTTCTGTTACCAGGAACAGGTTAAATGAGCAGGCGTAAAGCCACGACAGCCACTAATGCCAAACCAGTGAGTGTGACGCTGTGGTTCGGCGTGGCCGAGCTAGCCATGTGAATAAGCAGTCCGTTGGACTGGGAGATGTTGTGGCCGTTGGCGTCTAAGCAGCTGCTGAAACTGAACATTACTTCCGGCGCATCGGCGTCGTTGGTCATGTTCGAAGGGATCCGGCACCAATTCCAGCAAACATCCACGATGTTGACAGGGTTTGGCTGGCAGCAGCTAGCCATGGCCGCAGACACGTTCTGCCCTGGGATGACGGCATACGTAATGTCCTGCGGGATAGATAGGTTAACGCTTTCGGCAACGGCGTTGCTAGGGCAGTTAATGTTGTTCGAGGTGGACATGGTGAAGATAGTTGTGCAACAGTGGTAGCTGACTAATGGTTAAGTTGATTTGTGGCTTAAAAACCGAGTAGTATTCAAGCGGATCGCAGAAGGCGGATTATATTAACTTGCCGGAAGAATATTGAGGAGGAAATCAGCAACTGTACCGGGCTGACAATACCTGACGTTTAATTTATGTTGGGCCCATTCCGATTACACACATACACATACGCTACACGCATAGAAGCTAGAGCACTTGACCACATAGAGGCAGGTCGGTTAAAGGTCCAAGAGGGCTTGGCTTACGCTTTACGGGTTCGGTGCCTTTACCGAGACGTTTAGGTTATTTAGAACCAACACGATTAAGTAGCGCACGAATCAGGTTTACTTCCGTGTTTCCGTATATTAACGGCACCACGGCATTAAGCGCTTTTGGCGGAGCTTGTGATGGCCCATGGATGGTTCAATTCACGGGTCTGAACACTGAAACGGCAATGGGGCCGGCGTCCCTGCGGGGACCTAATCGGACCCTTAGTCATGGTCTAGCTCCTTCGAAACCAACCTGCTGCCAACATAGCTTCGAACACTTATGTAAATTATTAGATCGATAATTCCAACATCCGTATACAATTCTATGGTCTATCCGGAAGGCTTCCGGAGGCGATTGTGGTTGGCGAGGCCCTTCTGCTATTACGCCGTGATTAGCGTGGTACCTGTGACGGGCACGATGCGTAGGTTGAACGGAGGCACGGCCTAACAAAGGTTTATATTCAAGGTGAGGAGGGAAGGGGAGAAACAGCTAGCTACCAGCGAGGTGGCTGCTCCTTATATACATATGGGTGAGCTCGGGCTAAGGAGTTCGTTCCGTAAGCCCGAGTTGCCCTATAGGTTTTAGCCTATAACATTACCCCCTGTTTCGCCTTTAGGGAATAACGAGGCTGTAACGAGGCGGCGGCGGCTTTGCTTATATTTTTTTTTGTACTTATTTATACCTTTATATTTTCGCCGACCCCGTTTCCGTTTTTAAATAATTTTTCGAAATTATTAAATATAATTATATTTTCGAAATTATTATATAATTTTTATATTAGTTTGGCATAACCTGCCTATTTTACGAATAGTTTTTTTCGGTAACTGCAATTTACGTATATATTTTTAACCTTTAATATACATTTTATTATATATTTTTTTCTAATAATATCGGTAACGATTAATTATTATTTAAAATTTAATTAAATAATAAATTCTTTATTATTAATTTTAAAAAATTTACGTTAAATTTTAAATATATTTTTAATAATACGTTTAATTTTATAGTATTATACGGCGTAATTATAATAATTTTATATTTAATATATATTTAAAATAACGTTTTAAATAATTTTAAAATAATTATATTTTTTAAGTTTAATTATAATAAACTTTTTATTTTATAATATAATATTTATTTTTTAAAAATATTAATTAATTATTTTATTTAGGTTTATATTAATATTATAATAATTTATATAAATTTCGTATTTTTTCGTAATTTTTAACGAAATTAATAATATTTTTTAATGTTAAAAATTAAATAAAGAATTACTGGTATTTCGTTAATAAATTTTATATCGTATTTATAAATTTTAAAAAAAAATATTTTTAATAAAAAGTTTTTGCCGTTAAAAGCTAATTATATTACCGGTAGAAATTCGGCTTAATTATATTATACGTAATTTATAAAATTATAAAAATATATAAAAATTATTTAATTAAATTTTTTAATAATTTTATTTATTTGGGAATAAAAGAATATATTAAATTATTAGTATATATTTGTTAAGTCGTAAAAATAAATCCAAAATTTAGTCCTTTAATTATTTTTTTAATCGGATATTGATTTTTTAAAAACATATAATATTTTGAATAATAAATAATAAAGTATTAAAAATATGTTTTTTTATTTATATTAAATATTAGTTTTAAAATAACCGTTTTCGCTAAATAATCGTAAAATATTATAAGAAAATAAAAATCCTTTTTTTGTTTTACCGGTAAATTAATTATAAAATTTCCCGAAAAATCTAAATAAAATCGGTTTAAAATAAATAACGGTCGTAATAACCCTTTTTTCATTTATATATATATATATATAATTTATTATATATATTATAATTATGGTAAAAAAAGCAGATATTTTAAATTTATTCCGGTTAATAATTATTACGAATTAATATTATTAACGTAATATGTTTTCCTAGGTGGCCGGTAATATAGGAATTATATTCCCGTTAAATTATTAAAATTTGGAATAATTTTTAAATAAAAATTTAAATATATTTTTTAAATTATAAAAAGGTTTTAAAATCGAAAAATATTTTATTATAAGGATTTTTACTATATTTATAATTAAGAAAGAATTACGTAATTTCTGGGTTACGATGATATATATTATATTTAAGGTTTTATTTTTAATAATTTTTAAATCTTATATTTTTTAAAGAATTTTTTTAAAATATGTTCTTTTATTAAAGGATATTACCGGTTATTTATTATTATTATACTTTAAGTAAATTATAGTTATTAAAATATCTTAAAATCGTATTAATTTATTAAATAATTATTTTTTCAATTAATTAAATTATTCTTTTTTAAGTATAATATTTCTTTTGTCGTAAAATACGTTTTATATTTTATAAAATGTAATATCGAATTAATTTATTTAATTATTAAAATAATATTTATATATGAAATTAAAAGTAAATAAAAATTTAATTTATCGAATTTATTTTTTAATAAATTTGCAAATATTTATAAAATATTAAAAATTTACATAATTTATTAAGATCGTAAGAAGATTAATTATTTTTTGAAATCGTTTTTTTTATTTTTCAAATATTTTATTAAAAATTATTAACTTTTTATTATATATTTCGTAATTATATTTAATTAATAATAATGTCCTTAAAAGTATATAATTAATTGTAAATATTTTAATAAATTAAATTAAAATAAGTATTTTCTAATTATTTAGCCGGAATAATTTCCTTTTATTATTATTTCTTTTTTATAATTTTAATACGTAAAAATAAGTATTATAATAAAAAAATCTTTAAATCGGTCGAAAACATATTATTTTTTGTTTTTTTAACGGAAAAAGGTTTTTTTAAATTAATCGTAAAAAAGCAACCTTTATTCCGTTAGAACCTTTTATAAAGGCTTTGTAAAAATTAGTAAATCTGATAAAATTTTTAACCCTTTTTATTTTAATAAAGGCCTTTTATTCCCGAATAATAAATATTTTTTTTAAAATTAATTTTTAAACTTATTTTTATTTTAATAATAAATTTAAGTATTTCGTTTTTTAGATTACTAGTTCGTATTTATCCGGGTCCAGTTTTAACCCTGTTTTTGTTAAACGATAAAATCTTAGCTTAATTTTGGTTATACAGTCGGTTTAAAAACCGGACGATTAAATTAATATATTATTTATATATAAGGAATACAAATTATTAAAATAACGTTATAACGTAATATTAATATAATATTAAAAGGTAACGGGTATACTGTTAAAGCAAAATAAATATATTAGTTACTTAAGAAATCCGAAATATATATGGAATATAATTTTTTATTTAGTTTTTTAATAAATACGTAACCGGTAAAAAACTATTCGAACTTCGAATTTCGTAAATTACTGGGCTTATAATAAAGTTTGTAATATTTCCTTTATTAATAAAAAAAATAACGGTTTCGTTTCGTAATTTTTTTTAACTTTTTATAATTTATGTAATACCGTAAAGTTTTGTTAAATATTTTTACGAATATTACTGGGGCACTTACGGAGAAATTATTAATCCGAATTTAATTTTTATTAAATAAATTTATAAATATTTTATGTATAATTAATATTTTTTTAAAAATCCCTTATTACAATTTTTATAAATTCTTTTAATCTGAAATATTTATTTTCAGATTTATTATTACGTCTTTATTATTATAATAAAATAATAATAACGAATTTTCGTTATTTATAAAAAAATTTCGGAATTTTCGTATTTTTTTTAAAAAAAAACGTTCCGTTATATTTTTGAAAATTAATTACGGTTTTACCTTTAAAGTTTTATTAATATTTTTTATAAAAATTGCGAATAATTATATTTTATTTTGTTTGCGGCGGCTTTATCGTATAATTGTTATAAAGGTTATTATTGTTATTAAGTGGGCTTTTTTATATTTTTGTAATTGTTTTTTTAGGCAGTCCTTAAGTTCTTTATCGAAGTATTTTGTTTTGTGTAATATGGGCGTAATAACGTTATTTACGAAACGGATAAATCGTTATTTCATTTGGTATACGATATTATTATATTTTATTTAAGGTTTTTTTTTAAAATAAAAAAATTAAATAAAATTTTATTTACATACCTTTAAATTTATTTTAAACGGCCGTTTAAATTTACGTTAACGTAAATAATTTTTCGGATTCCGGTTACTATAATTTTTTTATTTTTCGTTAACTTTAATTAACGAAATATAATAGGTATATATTATAATTTGAAACGGCGGATTAATTGTTAATTAAATACGGAATAATAAATATAGTTATTATTAATTATAACGTTTATATTTATAATAATATTAATTAGAACGTTTAATATAAAAAAGATATTATTTAATTTTTTATTAATCTTTTGTAATATTTTTATTATATCTCTTTTTTATTAATAACTTTTAATAAAGGTTAATTTTTTTAAATTTTCGTTATCCGAATCGTTGTTCTTATTAATAATATTTTTCGAATTTGTTACTGTAATTTCCGTTTTAACCGGACGAAATCGTTTTACGGATTTATATTTAAGGTATTCCTAATTTAAATAATTTGTAACGACGTAACGGAAATATTATTTTTTCCTTTTCCGAATTTTTATTTTATTATCGAAAAATTATTTCGTATAAGGTTGGTTATTTAAGTTTAATTCCGAATTATTTCCGGATCGACTTTTTCGATTATTTTATTATTAATATATAAACTTAAAAGTTAACGTAATTAATTACATAATATCAGTTATAAATATATTTTTTAAGTATTTATTATGAAAACCGGTTAATTAATTTAAGTAATATATTATTATTAATTAACCGTTTTTTTATCAAAATATTAAATTATTATTTTTTTATTTATATAATAATCGGATAAAATCTTTTAATAATTAATTACCTTTTTTATTTTACATATTTAATAATTATAATTATTATAAACTATATTTTTTGTAATTAATGCGTTATGAAATTATATATTAATATTAATATTTAAAAAAATGACCTTAATTATTAAATGTTATATAAAATATTTAAATTTAATAAATTTAAGTTTAAACTTTAATAAATAATTTTTAAATTATTAATTATTAAGTTGCTTTATACGTTATAATTATTTCTTAATAAATAATACCGTTTATTTATTTTTAAATATTTCTTTTATAAAGAAATAAATTATTAACGTTAAAATTCTTTCGTAACTCTTTTATTTTAAATTAATAATAAATCGTAATTACTTTTTAATAAGTATAAATATTATAATACCTTATTAAATTATTATAAAAAATCAGAAATAACTTAATTCTTTTTATTTTCGTACGAAATATAACAAAAAACAAACGAAACGTTTTTTGTTTTTTATTTTATAAAAGTTATTTTATAAATTTACGATTTGTTTTTATTAACGCGTTATTAAGCGGCGGGCTTACCGTAAGTTCTTAATAAGGCGGGTTTTATTTTATAAAGGTTTCTTTTTCTATTTTTATAAAGAAATATTTTTTTATTGCCGTTATCTGGTTAAGCAAATTATTTATTATTTTGTTACGGCTAAAAATTAATTTAATAAATCTTTTTTATTTTATGTTAAATTTTTGAAATATATTTACGAATAATTAATATTATAAATTTTCTTTAATAATTCCGGACGAAATTAATATTATAGATTTATTTATGGTTTCGTCGGTTATAATATTTCGTAATTATTTCGTTATAAAACTTTTGTTTATTTATTATCTGTAATAAAGGTATTTTTAGGAAACGTTTCGTTTTTATTTAGCTTTTTAAAAATTATAATAAGTTATAACTTTAAATATATATAACGGGTACGATACGTAAGTTAAACGGAAATACGGCCTAATAAAGATTTATATTCAAGGTAAGGAGGGAAGGGGAGAAACAGCTAGCCACCAGCAAGGTGGCTGCTCCCTATATACATATGGATAAGCTCGGGCTAAGGAGCTCGCTCCGTAAGCCCGAGCTGCCCTATAGGCTCTAGCCTGTAACAGTACCGCCTTTTTGGACCTACGATTGATGGGGCTATACGGGCCACCACTTTTGCGCACATCAGCTATGTGCTTTAGGAAATCCCCGATACACCCCAGATACCCGGATGATCTACACTAATGGATCAATTGGATCCGTGCGCACCTATCAATCCACCCCCTCCTTATATTAACCCTATAACTTTAATAATACATATCTTTATTAAAACGCATCCAATTTAGAAATTATATATATCATGATATAGCTTTGAAGCTGGGCTTTAAAACCGTGTATACCATCTTCGAACGCGATGAACGGCTTTTAATTTATTGGGAAATAACTTAATAAGCTTTATTATAAGGCCGGGATCCAACTGTGATTATGCGGTTTTAATTATTTCGAACGTACGGTGGCAGTTTTTTTCGTTATTAAGTAAATATCGGAATTCGGGTTCGATTTCGTAAATTTTGTTTTTTCAAGCGCGCTAAAGGTATTCGATTAGGTTTAAATCGGGCGAATATGGCGGTTATTTGAATATCCAAATTCCATATTTTTCGAAAAACTCCTTGACGGCGGTAATTTTATATATTAAAGCGTTATTTTAAATAAAGGGATTACCAGCTTTATAAAAGGGAAAAAGACTTCGTTTAAAGGTTTCGATATAACGCTAAAAAGTTATTTTATTGCCGGGCAAATCCGGATTTCCTTTATAAAGGACGATAGGAAAAAAACCGCCTTCCCTATTACGTTACTATATTATCTCTTAGACCATAATGGAAAAGGCAGTTTTTCCGTAGATTTCCGGATTTACTAAGTTTTGCTTATAACGTTCCGACGAAAAACAAAATATTTATTAGCCTAAATATCGGGGTACGTTTTATACGGAATATTCGTTAAACGATAAAATTAAAAAAAAATATTTTTTATTATGCCGTTTAAGGATTTCGTTAATAAACTTTAAACGTTTATATACGTTATCGGCCGTAAAGTTAATTTTTTTATTATACGTTATTTCCTTAAAGCGAATATACGGAAAAAACGTTTTATCGTTAACCGGCTAATATTAGTATCCGTTTTCCTTTGGAAATTACGGTATATATTCCGAAAATAATAACAATTTAATTAATAAAAATATAAAGTAAAATAATTTCGAATTACCCGTTAACAATATTTATAACGGTTATACAGTTTAATTAATTATTAAATTTTAAATTAATAAATTTATAATAACGGGAATATTGTAAAAATTTAAATAATAAATATAATAATTGTATTATATTTATTAATATTTTATTATTACAAATAATTAATATTAATAAATATTATAAGTTAAAGTTATTTAAATTATAAAAATAATAAACGTATATATTTTTTTCCTTTTTGGCTTAAGTATTTATAATTATGCCGTTAATAATAATTATAATTATTTGGATATAACGGTTTAACAGTTTAATTAATTATTAAACCTTAAATTAACGGATTTATATTAATAAAAATATCGTAAGAATTTAAATAATAAATATAATAACGTATTACGTTTCGTAATATTAAAAATATTTTAAATAACAAAATATTATTACAAATTAAAATTATTTAAATTATGGAAATAATAAATATATATATATATTTTTTTAACTGGATTATTATTAATAAATTAATAATTTAATTTATTAATTTATTATTAATAAATTGGTAATTTATTACATAACTTAATTTACATAGTTTTTTTGGCTTTTTCCGTTATAACCGTTCCTGGAAACCGTAATTTATTAAGTTATAATACGATTTCTTTTTTCTTAAAATTTTATCTTTAAAATTTTTTTTTTCCTAATAAGTTTTTTCCATATACCTTTAATATGTTTTCCGGTATGTCCAAACGTCATTTTCGTAAATCCGCATAACGATATGCCTTAATTAATTTAATTAAACTTAAAGGTTTTAATATAATACCTTATTTTTTTTATTTTGTTCGGCAATTTAATTACCATATAATAAATAAGGTTTTTCGTTATAAAAAATATATCCGTTAAAATCGTTCGTATAACGGAATAAAAATTTTTATTTTTATAATTAATCGCTATATTGCAAAATCGAAAAAATTAAAAGAAAAAGAATTACCGGCCGAAAAAATTTTATCCGAAATTTTTGCGCATTTTTTTCGTATATATCGTTAACATTAATATTATTAATTTTAAGGTACGAAATTTGTTAATTATATCCTTTAATCCTTAAACAATTTTAACGATTTGGCATAATTAAAATCGGAATCCGTAATTAAAATTTAAGTTTTAAAAAAAATAAACATTATTAATTGGAATACGGTAAACCAAAAACTTTTTTTTATAAATTTCGTAAATTAAAATATTATTATTTTGGGTAATTCCGCCATTATTAATAAAAATTTCTTAATAAATATTAGGCGTTAATAAAATTTTTAATAAATTTTTAGGTATTTTCGGAATTTAAATATTTTTTCTATTTAATTAAGTATTAAATAAGTCCATTTTATTTTCGTATATTAAAAACTTTTTTTATTTTATATATTTATTCGTTTTTTATTTTTATATTATTTTATGCCGTATATTTTTTAATAATATTTGCTATTAATTCGAATAAAAAAATATGAAAAATTGGATAAAGTTTAACTTTTGGTAAAAACTTTAATTAATAATTATTTTTTGAGATTTTTTTGGCGATTTTGTATAAATTAATATATTTAAAATCGAGTTTTTTATTGGGTTATTTTATTTAAATATTTTGGTAATTAGGAAAATTATTTTTCCTTTTTTGAAAATTAATTCTTTTAACTTTTTCTGGTTATAATATTTATTTATTTAATTCCGTATAAATTTTAGTTTTATTTTTATTTTTTAGTATAGTTATTATAATTATTTTAATATAAAAATATTTTAATATTAATTAGACCGTTATCGCGTATTCTTTTATAAATTTTGAAATAAAACCAAAATTTACGTTCGTAAATATTATCTTAATATTTTCGTAATAATTAGTATTATAAGTTAATTAAATAATCGGTAATTTTTTAATTTAATTATTTTATTCGTAATTAATATAATATCGTAAATAAATTTTTAAAATTTAATTTATTTATTTTATTTATTTATCCGTTTATAGTTTAAATACGTTGGATAATTTGTAATTTAAGTTAATTTAAACTATAAGGCCTTATTAAATTTTTAATATAAATATTAATTTTTTATTTAATATAATTTTTATTAATAATTTATGTATATTGAAAATATATTTAAAAAAAATATATACTAATTATTCGGCGTTTATATTCTTATAATATGGTAAAAAATAAGAAAATTTCGTAAATCGATCGACGATTACGAAAATACCGTCGTAATGTATTTTCGTAATTAGATTTTCTAATATAGGAAATTTAATAATAAAATTAAATATAATTAAATACCATAGTTATTTTGTAATTAATAATAATTATAATTTTCCGTATAATTTATGTCGTTAAGCCTTTGCTTTAATATAAATATCGTATTACCGTATAACTTTTTATATTATTAAATTTATTTTAAGAAAAAAATATATGCGTCGAAATTGTTTTAAAGTTTTGTAAATCTTTAGATATCCATATAATTAATATTCGTATATTTTTTGTATTAAATCTTTTTAATATTTTTCTGGTATTTGTATTTTATTTGTTTTTTAATTTTTTGGAAAACCGTTATTATGCTATTAAATTTTTTAATACATATCGTAAGGTACCACCCGAATTATCGTAATTTATCGTAAGCGTAAATATTTTTTTGAAGTAATATTAAAAATTATATAATTAATTTTAATTATTTTTTTTTTAAAATTTAATTATTTATTTAAAATATTTATTTTATTATTTTTTAATCTTTTTTTTATAAATAATAACGAAATCGAAATTTGCCAAATTTTTTACGTATTTTAATTATTATTTTATAAATTTTTTAATCGTAATAAATTAAGTAAAACTTTAATAATCCGTATAAACCTTAACCTGGTATAAATTTCCTTTTAAAAAATACTTAAATTCCCAAAATACTATAATAATAGCTATAAATTCCTTATTTGAAATACCATTATTAAATTCGGCTTTTTTTAACTTATACGAAAAAAATATAATAAAATATAATTTACCTTAATTATTTCATTATCCGATTATTACGTTTAAGGCATAATCCGAAATATCGGTTTTTAATTTAATAAAGCAATTTAAATCGTATATAATTAATATTAATTTGTTAATAATTATATCTTTAATATTTTAAAATAATTTTTTTATATTTAATATTTATTTAAATTCTTTTTTTTATAAAATTTATTAAAGATATAATTATTTTGCTAAAATTTCGAATAAGTTTTTTGTAATAATTAACGAATTTAAAAAATATTTATATTTCCTTAATTATTATTAACGTTTATTATTTTATAATTATAATTATTTTTTTAAAATTTATTTTAATATATTTTAAAATAATAATATATTTTAAATATTTTATTTTTTATATATATAATTAATTTTTTTTTGCGTTAATAAGTAATTTTACGTTTTATAAAGCTTAAAAAACTTTATAAATATATTTTGAATATATTTTTTCTGTTTTTAAGAAATTAAAAATATCGTTAAGATAATATATAACGAAAATATCGAAATATTTTCGTAATACATAATTAATTATTTATTAGAAAATTATTAATATATTCGTATGTTTTATTAATATAATTAAATATTTAAATAATCCGTATTTCGTTTTAAAAATTATTTTTTATTTATATCCTTTTTTAATTTTAATAAAATTATATTTATCTTTAAAATCGAATATTATAAATTATTTAATTCCATAAAATCGGTTTTTTATTTCTGTAATTAAAAATAATAATAGTCGGTTTTTGATTATAATATTATTTAATTATCAATAATTAACTTTAAATCGTAATTTTTTATTTTTTTTAAGTACGAAAAATATCGGATATTTTGCCGGTAATTTCGAAAATCAAATTTATCTTTTTTATAACCGATTTTCCAAATATTTTCTGAAAGTACGTAATTCGTTTTTATTAAAATTGTAAATAAGGTAAAACTTTATTAAAAACTTTTCCTTAAAAATTATATTATAATCTTATTTATTATGTTTTAATTATTTCGTATCGAATTCCTTTTTAAAAAACTATTCGTATTTATAATATTATAATAATATATTAATTAAATTTTTTAATTTTTTAAATTGTTATTCTTATTAATTTAAATCGTTATTTAATTATTTTAATTTTATTTTAATAATAATAATAATATATTATATTTTTTTTAATACCCGTTTTTTTTTATATTTTATTTTTTTAAGTAATAAAGTATTTATCGTATCTTTATACTTATATTTATGGTTATCGTCAATCAAATATTAAAATCTTAATTTTCTTTTTTTATTTATTAATAAAAAATAAAATAAATTTTATTTAGCCAATTTCGCCATTAATTAAAACTTTATATTAATATATTTATAATAATCTTAAAATTATATCGTAATTTCCAAATAAAACGATATTAAAATTAATTATTTAATATTATTTTTTAATAAAAATTTCGAAATAATTAATTTTATATATAATTTTTTTGTTATCGTAAGTAAATTTTTGATTTTCGGTATTCGTTATTATATAAAATTTTAATTTATATTTTTATAATAATTTAAACTTTTTAACCATATTTAGTATAATATAATTTTCGTTTAAAACTCCGTAATCCATTATTATAATATATTAATATGTTTTAATTTATATATTCAAAATATTAAAATTATTAACGTTTTTTATTGTTATATTTAAAGTTTTTTTTAGGAATTCCCCTTAATTCCTTTAAGTCTTATTATTTTGTAATTTTTTTATAAATGATTTTTTTTTTAATCTTTATTCGAATTTATCGAATTTTATTTATATTTCTATATATAACGTATTAAGTTATTATATTTATCGTTATTATTAATATATTATTTTTTAAAATTATATTAATTATTTTTAATTTTTTATAATTTTTTTCTTTATCGAATAAATTATTTTTTTATATTTACGATTATATCCTATTATACGTTATTTTGGTTATCGTTTTAAAAATGTTTTATAAATTAACGTATTTTTTTTAATAATTTTTTTTTAAGAATTTATAATAAATATTAACTGAAAATAAAAATCCGTAATAATTTTTTAATAATATTTTTTACCGTATATTAAATTAATTCCTTTTCCGTTTAATAATTATATTATTTATAATAATAAAAAAAGTTTTTTTATAAATATTATTTTTTTTTAAATTAATTTTTTATTTCGATTAATTATTAAATATTTTTAAGGTTATAATTTAAAATTATTGATATTATTATTTATTATTTTTATTATATTTAGTACGGGTTAAAAAATTAAATCCCTTATAATATATATAAATAATTTATATGTAAATATATTATTTTTATTTTTTGTAATCGGAAAATTCTTGTCGTCGACAGTATATAACGTATATTTTGCCGTATCGATTAAATATTTTGGGATCAAATTATTTTATTTAATCCCGGTATTTATATAATTATTTTTATAACGTTTTTTATTATATTTATAATACTTATCGAATTAGTTTTTTAATTTTTTATATTTTTCGTTAGATCTTTTATCGTAATAATTTTAATTAGCCCTTTTATTTAAAGCCTAATACGTATTTAATTTAAATTATATTAATCACCTTATTATTATTTTCTTAATTATTTTTAAATTATTTTTCCGGTATAAAGATTTAATTATTTTATTATAACGTTTTAGGTTTTTTATATTTATAAATTTTATATCTTATTTTGCCATAATTAAAATATTTAATCTGGCTTTAATTTTATCTATAGGTAATATTAAGTTTTATAAATTTTGGCGCCGTTTTATAAAAAATAAAAAGTATATTTTTTTTTGGTTAAATTTATTATATTTTAAATGTAAGGTATATTATTTTTTTTTATCGTTTTTCAAATTATTAATTATTAATTTTAATTATTTTTGTAATATATCGATTTAAAATAATTAATTATTTAATCCGAATAATTTTATTTTTTATATTATCTTTTAACTTTTTATAAAATATGTTAATAAAAATATCGGTTTCGTTATTTTTTTATCCGGCTTTAACCGCAAAATTTTTAAAAATTACGGCGTATTTAAATATAAATTCTTTTTATCGAAATTATAAAAATTATTAAATCCTTAATTATTTTTTATTTAAATTACCGAAATTATTGCATATTTTATTTTCGAAATTAATATAAATTAAAAAAATCTTTTTAATAAAATTTTCTTTATTTATATTTTTTATTTCCAAGAAATTTTTTATTATAGGTTTAAGTTAATTAACCGTATTTTTTATTACGTATATTTTTATTATTAGGATTATATCCGTTATATTATTAAAATTTAAAAAACGAAAATAAATTCGTACCTAAATTAAAAAAGTTTAAAAGTTATTTTTTTATCGTAAGGTTCTGGTTTTTTCGGTTTTATACGGGCGAAAAGAAATTAGGTAAACGTAATTTTAAATTATCGAATTCTTTTTTTAATTTCCGAATTCGAACCTAAAATTATTAAATAAAGTTTTCCTAAATATTAATTAATATTTTAATAATATTAAATATTACTTTAAATTTAACGGTATTATTAAATAAAAATTTATAACATATAATAATTTAACGGTTTAATTAATTATTTAACTTTCAGTTAACGGATTTATATTAATAAAAATATTATAAAAATTTAAATAATAAATATAATAACATATTATGTTTCGTAATATTAAAAATATTTTAAATAACGAAATATTATTATAAATTAAAATTATTTAAATTATAGAAATAATAAACGTATATATTTTTTTAATTAAATTATTATCAATAAATTAATAATTTAATTTATTAGTTTATTATTAGTAAATTAGTAATCTAATTTATTAGCTTATTACCAATAAATTAATAATTTATTATATAACCTAATTTATATAATATTTTTGGTTTTTTCCGTTATAATTATTTTTAAAGGCCGTAATTTTTCAAGTTATAATATTAAAGTTATTTTTAATTATTAATGATTACTGGTTTAGTAATAATTTTTATTATATAACCCAGAAGGTGGCCCGTATGTTCCTTGCCTAACCGTTTTTTAAGACCGGAATTTATTAAGTCGTAATACGATTTCCCTTTTTCCTAAATCTTACTTTTAAATTTTCTTTTCCCCTTTTTCGTTTAATAATTATCCTTTTTTTTGTTTTTAATTATGTTATTTCGTATTTTTAAAATTCGTTACGTTTTCCGTTTTTTTATAGTTTGTTATATTAACCTTATAAAAACCTTTAACAAATTTAATTATAAAGTTATATTTTACTTTTATTATTTTTCGAAAAACATAAAATATAAAATAATGTAAAATATTTTAAAATATAAAGAATATATTAATTAAAATTGATTTTATAATAATACCGGCATATTTATTTTAGTTTTTTAAAATATTCGTTACGAATATTATTATTTAAAACGTAAAAATATATTTATTAAAAAATAATTATTAAAATTTTCATAATTTTATTTTAAAACTTAACGTAAATATCTAAAAAAATAAATAAAGTTTTTTTTGATTTTATTTATTTACGTAAATAAAAAGGATTAATTTGTTCGAAAAATATTATTATAATATAATATAAATTTTAATTATTAAATAAATTAAAAAAATAAAAGTTTTAAAAATAAAAATAATTAAATATTATTATTATAATTATTACGTTAATATATATTACGGCTAATTAACCCGATATCTTAATTACCGATTAGTTAACTGTTAATTAAAATACGTTTATTATTATAAATAAAAAATTTTTAATAAACGTAAGGCGTTAATAAGGTTTTTAATAAGTTTTTAGGTATTTTCGGAATTTAAATATTTTTTTTATTTAATTAGGTATTAAATAAATCCGTTTTATTTTTGTATATCGAAAATTTTTTTTATTTCGTATATTTATTTATTTTTTATTTCCATATTAATTTATATTATATATATTTTAATTATATTTATTATTAATTCGAATAAAAAACATAATAAATTAAATAAAATTTAACTTTTAATAAAAATTCTAATTAATAATTATTTTTTAAGATTTTTTTAGCCATTTTATATAAACCGATATATTTAAAATCGAATATTTTATTAAGTTATTTTATTTAAATATATTATATAATAAAAAAATTATTTTCCTTTTTTCGAATATTAATTTTTTACCTTTTTTAATTATAATATTTATTTATTTAATTTCGTATATTTTTTAAGTTAATCCTTATTTATTTATATAATTATCTGAATTTTTTTAATATAAAAAATATTTTAATATTAATTAAACCGTTATTACGTATTTTTTTATAAATTTTTAAGGCAAAATTAAATTTTATATTTATTAATATTATTTTAATATTTATATAATAATTAGTATTATAAATTAATTATATAATTAAAAATTTCTTTATTTAATTATTTTACTTTTAATTAATATAATATTATAAAAAAATTTATAAAATTTAATTTATTTTATTTATTTATTTATTTATTTAAAGCTTAAATATGTTAAATAATTTATAATTTAAGCCGATTTATATTATTAAATTTTTTTAAAATTTAAATATAAATATTGATCTTTATTTAATATAATTTTTATTAATAATCCCTATACGTTAAAAATATATTAAAAAAATATATATTAATTATTTAGCGTTTATATCCTTATAATATAATAAAAAATAAAAAATTTCGTAAATCGATCGACGATTACGAAAATATTATTATAATATATTCCTATAATTAGATTTTTTGATATAAAAAATTTAATAATAAATTAAATATAATTAAATATTATAATCGTTTTATAATTAATAATAATTATAATTTTCCATATAATTTATATTATTAAATTTTTATTTTGGCGCAAATATTATATTATTATATAATCTTTTATATTGGTAATTTTATTTTAAAAAGGAATATATATATCGAAATTGTTTTAAAGTTTTATAAATCTTTAAATATCCGTATAATTAATATTTATATATTTTTCGTATTAAATCTTTTTGGTATTTTTTTAAAATTTATATTTTATTTATTTTTAGGTTTTTTAAGAAATTATCGTTATATTATTAAATTTTCTGATATATATTTAAAAATATTATTTATATTATCGTAATTTATTATAAACGTAAATATCTTTTTATAATAATATCGAAAATTATATAATTAATTTTAATTAATTTTTTTTCGAAATTTAATTATTTATTTAAAATATATATTTTGCCGTTATTTGATTTTTTATGGATAATAATAAATTTTAAGTTCGCCAATTTTTTCGTATATTTTAATTTTTGTCCTAAAAGCTTTTTAATTATAATAAATTAAGTAAAATATTAATAATCCGAATAAACCTTAATTTGGTATCAGCTTTTTTTTAAAAAAAACTTAAATTTTCAAAATATTATTATAATAATTATAAATTTCTTTTTTGGAATACCGTAATTAAATTCGGTTCTTTTTAATTTATACGAAAAAAACATAATAAGATATAATTTACTTTAATTATCTTATTATCCGATTATTATGTTTAACGCGTAATTCGAAATATCGGTTTTTAATTTAACAAAATAATTTAAATTATATATAATTAGTATTAATTTGTTAATAATTACATCCTTAATATTTTAAAATACGTTTTTTGTATTTAACACTTATTTAAAAAATCTTTTCGTAAAATTTATTAAAAGTATAATTATTTTGTTAAAATTTCGAATAAATTTTTATAATAAATAACGAATTTAAAAAATACCTATATTTCTTTAATTATTATTAACATTTGCTATTTTATAATTATAACGATTTTTTTAAGATTTATTTTAATATATTTTAAAATAATAATATATCCCAAATATTTTATTTTTTATCTATAAAATTAACTTTTTTTTGCATTAAGAAATAACCTTACGTTTTATAAAATTTAAAGAATTTTATAAACGTATTTTACGTATATTTTTTTTTAAAAAAAATAAAAATATTGTCGAAATAACAAATAATAAAAATATCAAAATATTTTTATAATACGTAATTAATTATTTGCTAAAAGGTTATTAATATTTTTATAAATCCTATTAATATAATTAAATATTTAAATAATTCGTATTTTTTTTTAATTTTAATAAATTTATATTTATTTTTAAAATTAAACGTTATAAGTTATTTAATTTTATAAAATCGGTTATTTATTTTTATAATTAAAGATAATAATATTTAATTTTTAATATTAATATTATTTAATTACCAATAATTAATTATAAATCGTAATTTTTCGTTTTCCTTTCGGTATAAAGAATATAAAATATTTTCTTTATGATTTCGAAAATCGGATTTATTTTTTTTATAACCGGTTTTCCAGGTATTTTTTAAAAATACGTAATTTATTTCCGTTAAAGTTATAAATAAAGTAAAATTTTATTAAAAATTATTTGTAAAAATTATTTTAAAATTTTATTCATTATATTCTAATAATTTTGATTAAGTTTTTTTTTAAAAAGTTATTTATATTTATATTATTATAATAATATATTAATTAAATCTTTTAATTCCTTAAGTTATTATTTTTATTATTCCAAATCATTATTTAATTATTTTAATTTTGTTTTAATAATAATAATAATATGTCGTATTTTTTTGATATCCATTTTTTTCTTTATATTTTATTATTTTAAGTAATAAGGTATTTATTGTATTTTTATGCTTATATTTATTATTATTATTAATTAAATATTAATATCTTAATTCATTTTTCATTTATTAATAAAAAATAAAATAAATTTTATTTAATTAATTTTGTTATTAAATAAAATTTAATATTAATATATTTATAATAATCCTAAAATTATATCGTAATTCCCGAATAAAATAATATCGAAATTAATTATTTAATATTATTTTTTATTATAAATTTCGAAATAATTAATTTTGCGTATATTTTTTTATTATCGTAAACAAATTCCTAAATTTCGATATTCGTTATTATATAAGGTTTTAATTTATATCTTTATTATAATTTAAACTTATTAATTATATTAAATATAATATAATTTTTGCTTAAAAATTAATAATTTATTTTTACGGTACATTAATATATTTTAATTTATATATTTAACGTAATAAAGTTATTAACGTTTTTTATTATCGCATTTAAAGCTTTTTTCGAAAATCCTTTTTATTTTCTTTAGGTTTCGTTATTTTACAGCTTTTTTATAAGTAATTTTTTTAAATTCCTATTTAAATTTATCGAACCTTATTTATATTCTTTTTATTTAACGTATTAAATAATTATATTTATCGTTATTACCGGCGTATTATTTATTTAAATCGTATTAATTATTTTTATTTTTTTATAATTTTTTTCCTTATTAAATAAATTATTTTTTTATATTTGCAATTATATTTTATTATGTATTATTTTGGTTATAATTTTAAAGTTTTTTTATAAATTTATATATATTTCTTTTAATATTTTTTTAAAGGTTTATAATAAATATTAATTAAAAATAAAAATCCGTAATAACGTTTTAATAATATTTTTTTACCATACGTTAAATTATTTTTTTCTGTTTAATTATTATATTATATATAATAACAAAAAAGGTTTTATTATGGATATTATTTTTTTTCGAATTAATTTTCTATTTTAACTAATTGTTAAATACTTTTTAAAATTATAATTCGAAATTATTCCTATTATTATTTATTGTTTTTATTATTTTTAATATGGTTTAAAAAATTAAATCCTTTATAATATATATAAGTAATTTATTTATAAATATATTATTTCTTTTTTTCGTAATTGGGATATTTTCGTTATTAATAATATATAATATATATTTTATTATATAAATTACGAATTCCGGAATAAACTTTTTTTATTTAATTCTAATATTCGCATAATTATTTTTATTATATTTTTTATTATATTTGCAATAACCGTTAAGTTAATTTTTTAAGTTTTTATATTTTCTCTTAAATTTTTATCGTAATAATCGTTATTAGATTTTTTATTATAAACCGAAAATATATTTGGTTTAAATTAAATTAATAATTTTGTTTTTATTTTCTAAATTATTCCTTAATTATTTTTCCGGGATAAAGATCTAATTATTTTATTATAACTTTTTATGCTTTTTGTATTTATAAGCCTTATATCCCATTTTATTATAATTAAAATTTTTAATTTAGCTTTAATTTTATTTATAAGTAATATCAAATTCCGTAAGTCTTAATAACGTTTTATAAAAAATAAAAAATATATTTTATTTTTTCCCTTAATTAAACTTATTATATCCCGAATATAAAATATATTATTTTTTTTATCGTTTTTTAAATTATTAATTATTAATTTTAATTATTTTTACGATATACCGGATTAAAGTAATTAATTATTTAATTTAAATAAATTTATTTTTTATATTATTTTTTAATTTTTTATAAAATATATCGATATAAACGTTAATTTCGTTATTTTTTTATCCGGTTTTGGCTATAAAATATTTAAAGATTACGGCATATTTAAATACAGATTTTTTTTATCGGAATTGTAAAAATTATTAAGCCGTAAATTATTTTTTATCTAGATTACCGAAATTATTGCGTATTTTGTTTTTAAAATTAATATAAAATAAAAAAAATTTATTAAAAAATTTTTTTTATCCGGTTTTTTTATTTTTAAGAAATTCTTTATAATGGCCTTAAATTAATTAACCGTATTTTTTATTAAGTATACTTTTATTATTAGGACTTTATTATTATAACCTAAATTAACTGGGCTTACGAAAACGGTCTAATTAAAATTACAAAATTATGCTAATTTAAAGTTACGTAATTAATATTTAACAAATTTTAATTAAGTATAATTAAATAATATTAAATAATTATTTAATAAGGTTTTGTTAAATAAAAATAAATAATAATAAAAAAATTAAAATATATATATTTATTATTTTTAAAATTTAAATAATATTAATTTATAATATTTATTAATATTAATCGTTTATATTAATAAATTATGACAAAATATAATATATTATTATATTTATTACTTAAATTCCTATAATATTTTTATTAATATAAATCCGTTAATTTAAGATTTAATAATTAATTAAATTAAATAATTCGTTATACGTTATAAGTTTTTATTTAATAATACCGTTAAATTTTAAATAATATTTAATATTATTAAAATATTAATTAATATTTAAAAAAATTTTATTTAATAACTTTAAGTTCGAATTCGGGAATTAAAAATAAAAGTTCGATAACTTAGGGCTACGTTATTTACCCAAATTTTTTTTATTTGCATAAAACCAAAAAAACCAAAACCTTATAATAAAAAAAATAACCTTTAAACCTTTTTAATTTAAATACGAATTTATTTTTATTTTTTAAACCTTAATAATTTAACAAATATAATTAATTAATTTAAATTTATTATAAGAAATTTCTTAAAAATAAAAAAGCCGAATAAAAAACATTTTATTAATAAAATCTTTTTATTTTATATTAATTTCAAAAATAAAATATGTAATAATTTCGATAATTTGGATAAAAAACGATTTACGGCTTAATAACTATTGTAATTCCGACAAAAAGAACCCGTATCTAAATACGCCATAACCTTTAAAAATTTTGCGATTAAAGCAGAATAAAAAAATAATAAAGTTAATACCTTTATTGATATATTTTATAAAATATTAAAAAATAATATAAAAAATAAAATTATTTAAATTAAATAATTAATTATTTTAAACCGATATATTATAAAAATAATTAAGATTAATAATTAACGATTTAAAAAACGATAAAACAATAATATACCTTATATTTAAAATATAAGAAATTTAATTAAAAAAAATAAAACGTATTTTTTATTATTTATAAAACGGTATTAGAATTTATGGATTTCGGCGTTACCTATAAATAAAATTGGAATTAAATTAAATACTTTAATTACGGCAAAATAAAATATTAAGTTTATAAATGTAAAAAACTTAAAGAATTATAGTAAAATTAGATCTTTATACCGGAAAAATAATTTAAAAATAATTAAGGAAATAATAATAAAATTATTAATATAATTTATACAAAATATATAACAAATTTATAATAAAAAGTTTAATAAAAATTATTATGATAAAAAATTTAACGAAAAATACAAAAAATTAAAAAATTAATTTAATAAATATTATAAACAAAATAAAAAACGTTACGAAAATAATTATGCAAATATTAAAATTAAATCAAAAAAGTTTATCCCGGAATTTTTAATCGATACGGCAAAATATACGCCATATATTGTTAATAACGAAAATATCCTAATTACGAAAAATGGAAATAATATATTTATAAATAAATTATTTATATATATTATAAAAAATTCGGTTTCTTAAATCGTACCGAAAATAATAAAAACGATTTATAATAATATCGATAATTTCGAATTATAAACTTAAAAAATATTTAATATTTAATTAAAATAAAAAATTAATCCGAAAAAAAATAATATTTTTAGGAAAACTTTTTTTATTATTATAAATAATATAATTATTAAATAGAAAAGGAATTAATTTAACGTACGGTAAAAAAATATTATCAAAAGGTTATTACGGATTTTTATTTTCAATTAATATTTATTATAAATTTTTTTAAAAAAAAGTTATTAAAAAAATACGTTAATTTATAAAATAATTTTAAAATAATAATTAAAATAATATATAATAAGATATAACCGTAAATATAAGAAAATAATTTATTTAATAAAAATAAATTATAAAAATATTAAAAATAATTAATCTAATTTAAAAAAATAATACGCCGATAATAACGATTAATATAATAACTTAATATATTAAATAAAAAAATATAAATAAAATTCGATAAATTCGAATAAATATTAAAAAGAATTGTTTTTAAAAAAGCCATAAAATAATAAAACTTAAAGGAATTAAAGGGAATTTTTAAAAAAGGCTTTAAACGCAATAATAAAAAATATTAATGATTTTATTTTTTTAGATATATAAATGCGAACGTATTAATATATTATAATAATAAATTACGGAATTTTAAGCGGAAATTATATTATACCGAATATAATTAATATATTTAAATTATTATAAAAATATAAATTAAAACCTTATATAATAATAAATACCAAAAATTAAAAATTCGTTTACGATAATAAAAAAATTATATACGAAATTAATTATTTTGAAATTTTTATTAAAAAATAATATTAAATAGTTAATATTAATATTATTTTATTTAAAAATTACGATATAATTTTAAAATTACTATAAATATATTAATACGGAATTATTATTAACGAAAAAATTAATTAAATAAAATTAATTTTATTTTTTATTATTAAATAAAAAAAAATTAAAATTTTAATATTAAATTAATAATAATAATAAATATAGGTATAAAAATACGATAAATACTTTATTACTTAAAAAAATAAAATATAAAAAAAAAATAAATATTAAAAATAAATACGATATATCGTTATTATTATTAAAGCAAAATTAAAATAATTAAATAATAATTTAAAATAATAAAAATAATAACTTAAAAAATTAAAAATTTTAATTAATACATTATTGCAATATTATAAATACAAATAACTTTTTAAAAAAAAGTTCGATACAAAATTATTAAAATATAACGAATAAAATTACGAAATAATTTTTAAAAAAGAATTTTTAACGAAATTTTACCTTATTTATAATTTTAATAAAAATAAATTACGTATTTTTAAAAAATATCTAAAAAATTAATTATAAAAAAATAAATTCGACCTTCGAAATTATTAATAAAATATTTAATATTTTCCGTACTTAAAAAAAATAAAAAATTATAATTTTTAATTAATTATCGATAATTATATAATATTATTATTAAAAATTAAATATTATTATTTTTAATTACAAAAATAAAAAATTAATTTTACGGAATTAAATAATTTATAATATTTGATTTTAAAAATAAATATAATTTTATTAAAATTAAAAAAAAAATACGGATAAAAAATAAGATTTAAGATAAAATACAAATTATTTAAGTATTTAACTATATTAATAAAATTTACGAACGTATTAATAACTTTTTAGCAAATAATTAATTACGTATTACGAAAATATTTTGATATTTTTATCGTATATTATTTCGATAATATTTTTATTTTTTTAAAAATAAAAAAAATATATATAAAATACGTTTATAAAATTTTTTAAATTTTAAAAAACGTAAAATTATTTATTAATACGGAAAAAAATTAATTCCATATATAAAAAATAAAATATTTGAAATATATTATAATTATAAGATATATTATAATAAACTTTAAGAAAATTACTAAAATCATAAAATAATAAATATTAATAATAATTAAAAAAATATAAATATTTTTAAGATTTGCTAATTATTATAAGAAATTTATTTAAAATTTTAACAAAATAATTAAATCTTAAATAAACCTTATAAAAAAATTTAAATAAACGTTAAATACGGAAAAAAAATTTAAAAATATTAAAAATATAATTATTAACAAATTAATATTAATTATATATAATTTAAATCGTTTTGTTAAATTAAAAACCGATATTTCGGATTATATATTAAACTTAATAATTAAATAATAAAATAATTAAAATAAATTATACCTTATTATATTTTTTTTATATAAATTAAAAAAAAACCGAATTTAATTACAATATTTTAAATAAAAAATTTATAGTTATTATAATAATATTAAGGAATTTAAATATTTTTTAAAAAAAATTTATATTAAGTTAAAATTTATACAAATTATTAAAATCTTATTCGATTTATTATAACTAAAAAATTTATAAAATAATAATTAAAATATACGGAAAAATTAGTTAATTTCGATTTTATTATGATTTATAAAAAAGAATTAAAAAAATTAAAGTAAATACTTTAAATAAATAACTAAATTTCGAAAAAAAAATTAATTAAAATTAATTATATAATTTTCGATATTATTATAAAAAAATATTTACGCCCATAATAAATTACGATAGTTTTAATAATACTTTTCGATATATATCGGAAAATTTAATAATATAATAATAATTTTTTAAAAAATTAAAAAACAAATAAAATATAAATTTTAAAAAAATACCCAAAAAGTTTATTATAATAATATATAAATATTAATTATACGGATATTTAAGGATTTATAAGATCTTAAAATAACTTTAACGTATATATTTCTTTTTTAAAATAAAATTAACGGTATAAAAAATTATACGGCAATATAATATTTACGCCAAAATAAAGATTTAACGATATAAATTTTACGGAAAATTATAATTATTATTAATTATAAAATAATTATAATATTTAATTATATTTAATTTTATTATTAAATTTTTTATATTAAAAATTTTAATTATAAAAATATATTATAATAATATTTTCGTAATTATTAATTAATTTTTAAAAGTTTTTATTTTTATTATATTTTAAAAATATAAATACCAAATACCTGGTATATATTTTTTTCAAATATATTTTTAATATATACAAATTATTAATAAAAATTATATTAAATAAAAAATTAATATTAGTATTTAAATTTTAATAAAATTTTACAATATAATTATATTTAAATTATTAATTATTTAATATATTTTTATTAAAAATAAATAAATAAATAAAATAAATAAATTAAATTTTAAAAATTTATTATTAATATTAAATTAATTATAAACAAAATAATTAAATAAAGAAATTATTAATTATATAATTTATTTATAATATTAATTATTAAGAAAATATTAAAATAATATTTACGAACGTAAACTTTATTTTTATTTCATAAATTTATAAAAAACTATATAATAATAATCCAATTAATATTAAAATAATTTTTATATTAAAATAATTACAATAATTATATTAAAAAATAAAAACGGAATTAAAATTTATACGGAATTAAATAAATAAATATTATAATTAAAAAAATTAAAAAAATTTATTTTCGAAAAAAAGGAAATAATTTTTTTCGTTATAAAAAATATTTAAATAAAATTATTTAATAAAAAACTCGATTTTAAATATATCGGTTTATATAAAATCGCTAAAAAAATCTTAGAAAATAATTATTAATTAAAACCTTTATTAAAAATTAAATTTTATTTAATTTTTTATATTTTTTTATTCGAATTAATAATAAATATAATTAAAATACGTACGGCATAAAATAATATAAAAATAAAAAATAAATAAATATATAAAATAAAAAAAATTTTCGATATATAAAAATAAAACAAATTTACCTAATATTTAATTAAATAAAAATAATATTTAAATTTCGAAAATATTTAAGAATTTATTAAAACCTTATTAACGCCTAATATTTATTAAAGAATTTTTATTAATAATAACGGACGTATTTTAATAAACGGTTAATTAATTAATAATTAAAATATCGGACAAATCGGCCGCAATATATATTAATATAATAATTATAACAATACCTTTTAAATATTTTTATTCCTAATATTTTTATTTTTTTAATTTATTTAATAATTAAAATTTATATTATATTATAATAATATTTTTTAAACGAATTAATATTTTTTATTTACCTAAAGGAATAAAATAAAAAAGAATTTATTTATTTTTTTTTTAAATATTTACGTTAAATTTCGAAATAAAACCGTTAAAATTTTAATAATTATTTTTCGGTAAACATTTTTTTATATTTTAAACGTTAATATTTATAATAAATATTTTATATAAAAAAAATAACTATGCTAATATTATTACAAAATCGATTTTAATTAATATATTCCTTATATTTTAAAATATTTTCCATTATTTTATACCTTATATTTTTCGAAAAATAATAAAAGTAAAACATAATTTCGTAATTAAATTCATTAAAAGTTTTTACGAAATTAATATACCGAACGGTAAAAAAATAAAAAACGTAACAAATTTTGAAAATACAAAATAATATAATTACAAATAAAAAAAAATACTTATTAAACGGAAAAAAAAAAGAGAAAATCTTAAAGGCAAAATTTAAGGAAAAAGGAAATCGTATTACGACTTAATAAGTTCCGGTCTTAAAAAACGGTTAAATAAGGAATATACGGGCCATTTTCCGGATTACGTAACGGTAATTATCACCAAATTAATAATTATTAATAATTAAAAATAATTTCAAATGATTATAATTATTATTAACAGCATAATTACGAATAATTAAGCCAAAAAAAATTATATATATTTATTATTTCTATAATTTAAATAATTTCAATTTATAATATAATATTATAATTTAAAACAATTTTAACATTATGAAATATAATATAATTATTATATTTATTATTTAAATTCCTATAATATTCTTATTAATATAAATCCGTTAACTTAAGGTTTAATAATTAATTAAATTATTTAATTATTATATAACCGTAATCCGAAAAATTATTTATATTAACGTAAATTTAAATAACCGCCTAAAACGAATTTGAAAATATGTTATTAAAGATTTATTTTATTTTTTTATTCTGAAAATACCTTAAATAAAATATAATAATATTATATACGAAACGACATAACGGTTTATCCGTTTTATAAATAACGTTATTACGCCTATATTATGCAAAAAAAAAATAATTCGATAAGGAACTTAAAGACCGCTTAAAAAGGTAATTACAAAAATATAAAAAAACCCGCTTAATAATGGCTATAATTTTCGTAGTAATAATACGGCAAAACCGCCGCAGAAAAAATAAAATATAATTATTTATAATTTTTATCGAAAATATTAATAAATTTTTAAAAATAAAGCCGTAATTAATTTTTAAAAATATAATAAAATATTTTTTTAAAAAAATATAAAAATTCCGAAATATTTTTATAAACGACGAAAATTTATTATTAATATTTTATCGTAATAATAATAATGTAGTTATAAATTTAAAAATAAATATTTTAAATTAAAAAATAATAATTTTATAAAAGTTTTTATATAAAATATTAAGGGAAAAATTATTAATGTTACGTAAAATACTTATAAATTTATTTTATAAAAATTAAATCTAGGTTAATAATTTTTTTATAAATATATTAATATTATTCGTAAAAATATTTAACGGGGGTTTATGGTTTTATATAAATTATAAAAATTTAAATACGATTATAAAATAAAATTATTTTTTTTTTCGTTAATTAAAAAATATTATAAACTTTATTATAAATTTAAAAATTTATAAAATTTAATATTTAAATAACTTTTTATTAATTAAATATCCGTTAAAAAAATAAATAAAAAATTATATTCCGTATACCTTTTAAAATATTCAAATAATTAATATATTTATTTGGCTTTAACGGTATATCGGCTACCTTTTAATATTATATTAATATTATGTTAAAAAATTTACTTTAATAATTTTTACTTTATATATATAAATAATATATTAATTTATTTATCCGGTTTTCGAATTAATTATAAAACTAAAATTAAATTAATACTTTATTATTTAATAAAATTAAAATTAAATTTAAATCCGGATAAAAATAAATTTATAATCTAAGAAATTAAATATTTAAACTTTATTATTAAAATAAAAATAAGCTTAAAAATTAATGCCAAAAAAATAATTATTATTTAAAAATAAAAAATCCTTATTAATATAAAAAGGATTAAAAATTTTATCGGATTTATTAATTTTTATTAAACCTTTATAAAAAACTTTAAAGGAATAACGGTTTTCTTTTTATAATTAATTAAGAAAAAAAAAATTTTTGGTTAAACAAATAAAAAATAACAAATTTTCGATTAATTTAAAAAAATTTTTATTAAAACGTTTATTTTTACAAATTAAAATTTCGAAAAAAAACGGTAATAAAAATAAATTATTTTGGCTAAATAATTAAAAGAATATTTATTTTAATTCGATTTATAAAAACGTTTATAATTAATTACGTATTTATTAAAAAAAAATTTAATAATTAAATATAATTATAAAATATATAATAAAAAATTATTAATTATTATTAAAATAATAACAAAATAAAAAAAACATATTTTAAAAATTAATTAATTTTTTTATAATCTTAATAAATTATATAAATTTTTAATATTTTATAAATAATTATAAATTTATTAAAAAATAAATTTAATAAATTAATTTTTTATCCGTTTTTATTTTTGTATTAAAATATTATTATAATAAATTAATAAACTTATTTAATATTATATTTTATAAATTATAAAACGTATTTCGTAATAAAAAAAATATTAAGTTAAAAAAAATAAATAACTTAATTAATTAAAAAAAATAATTATTTAATAAATTAATACGGATTTAAAAAATTTTAATAACTATAATTTACTTAAAGTAAAGTAATAATATATAATATATTATATTATTTAATAAAAAAATATTTTTCGAAAAAAACTTTTAAAAATTATATAATTTAAAAATTATTAAAAATAAAACCGTAAATATAATATATACCGTTATAACCTAAAGGTTACGTAATTTTTTTTAATTATAAACTTATTTAAAATTTTTATAACGAAATATTTTTTTTAATTTTAAAATTTATTTATAATTTAAAAAATATATTTAAATTCTTATTTAAAAGCCGTTCCGGATATTATTAATTTAACGGAAATATAATTTTTATATTTTTAATTATTTTAAAAAAAATATTACGTTAATAATATTAATTTATAATTATTATTAATTAAAGTAAATTTAAAATATATATCTTTTTTGCCATAATAATAACATATATAATAAAATTATATATATAAAGAAATTAAAAAAAAAGTTATTACGGTTTTTACTTATTTTAAACCGATTTTATTTAAATTTTTCGGTAAATTTTATAATTAATTTATTGGCAAAATAAAAAAAACTATTTTTGTTATAATATTCCCTAATTATTTTACGAAAATAATTATCTTAAAATTAATATTTAATATAAATACGGAAACGTACGTTTAACGTTTTATTATTTATTATTAAAAATATTACGGTTTTTTTAAAAAAAATAATATTTAATAAAAAAATTAATTAAATATATAAATTTTGAACTTATTTATATAATTTAATAAATATATTATAATAATTTAACATATTATTTTATTTTTAAATAAATAAAATTATAAATAAATTTAATTAAAAAGGTTTTTATATATTTTCGTTATTTTATAAATTATATATAATATAATTTATTTAAATTTTTACCGGTAATATAATTACTTTTTATAAATAAAATTTTTTATTAAAAATAAATATTTTATATATTTATAAATATAATATAAAACTTATTAATAAAAATTATTAATTTTTTAATTAACCCTTGAAATTAAAAAAATATTAATTTTATTAAAAAATTATAAAATAATACGAAATTTAAATAAAATAATTAATTAATTTTTCTTAAAAAAAAATATTACGTTTTAAAATATAATATTTAATATAATTAAAGTTAAAAAACGTAATAATTTTATTATTATTTAAAATATTATTTTAAATATATATTAAATATAAAATTACCATAATTATGCCGTATAATAACATAAAATTAAATATATTATTAAAAATATATTTAAAAATATAACATAAATATTTTAAAACAAATAATAAAAAACTTATTATTTAATTAAATTATAAATAATAATAAATTATTATTAATATTATTAAAAAAATATATAATAAAATATTTATTAAAAATTAAAAATAAATACGTAAATTGTTATTATCGAAAAAAGGTATTCGTAAAATAAATAAATTATATTAAACCGATATAAAATTATATAATAATTTCGAAAATATAATTATTTTTAATAATTTCGAAAAAGTATTTAAAAATAAAAACGAAATTAACGAAAACGTAAAAGCATAAATTAAAATAAAGAAAAAAAATATAAGCAAAGTTGCCGCCGCCTTACCGTAACCTTATTATTCCTTAAAGGCAAAAAAAAAGGTAATATTATAAGTTAAAACTTATAAAGTAATTTGGGTTTATAAAGCGAATTTTTTAACCCGAATTTATTTATATATATATAAAAAATAATTATTTCGCTAATAATTAATTGTTTTTCCCTTTTTTTTTTTACCTTGAAAATAAACCTTTAATAAGTTGTATTTCCGTTTAATTTACGTATTATGCCCGTTACATTATAATCGGATTTTGAAAATTTGGAAAAAACGAAATTAATATTAAAATTATTATTTATAATTAATATATTTTATATTTTTTTGCAAAAAAATTATTTAAAAATAAAATAATATTTTAATTAAAAATTTTCCGATATTTTTATAATTAAATTCGATAATTATAAATTAAAAATTTAAATATTATAATATTAATATAAATAATTAAATATTAAACCGGAATAAAAAATATTTTTTGAATTTAAATAACGTTTTATATTATTAAAATAAATTTATAAATTTATTATAAAACGTTTTACGGAAATAATTAATTAATTAATACTATAATAATTTAAAAACAAAATATATAAAATATATTTATACGTTAAAATTAATAATTAAAAAATTTTATTATGAAAATATGGCGAACGATATCGAAAAATATATTAAAAAATATCCAAATTATTAAGGCATAATAAAATTATGTTATAAATTATATAGATAATTATAATTTTTACCATTATTTAAATAATTTTTTTAAAAAATCTCGTAAATTTTTCTTACGGAATTTCCTAAAAACTTAAATTTAAATAAATTAAAATATAACGTAATCTTAATAATTATTTATTATTTTACGAAATTAAAATTATTTATTTTTATAATTAAAATTTTAACCGTAATTAAATTAGCCTAATTACTTTATAACGAAATTAAATATATATTTATTATATTAACCGGAATTATTAATAATAAAAATAAGTTTTTAATAAATTAATTTTAAACGGAATTTTATAAATAATAAAAATTTAAAACGGCAAATATTAATTATTTATTATCCGTAAACCGATAAATAAACGGAACGTATTTATTTAATTTTAAAATATTATTTTTACAATTATATTAATAAATATTAAAATAATTAAATAAAATTATTATAAAATACGAAATTCGTATATAATAATACGTAAAACATATTTATTAATTATTTTCCGTTCGAAACCTTATATAAATATTATTTAAAGATAATAAAATACCTTTTATAAAGATTTATAAAATAAATATAAAAAATTAAAAAACGTTTCGAAAAAATGGCAGTTATTTATTAAATAATATATAAATATTAGGAAAATATTGCGGTAATCCAGAAAAAATTTTATAATTAACGTTATACGTTTATAAAATTTTAATTAAAGTAATAAATAAATTTATTAATTTAAAATTTTAAATTTAAAAATAAGAAATTTATATTTATTTATATTTAAATTACGATTAAAAAATAAATAGATTTTTAAATATATAAAATAATTTTCTTTTATTTAAATATTAATAAATATATAATATATTTTTAATTTTTTATTAAAATTATAATATAACCGGGAACCGGGTAATATTTAAATAATGTTATTAAATTTAATAAAAAACAAAAAAAATAAATAATATAAAATATCGTCCGTTACCGAAATAATTAAAAACAATGTAAATATTTAATTAAATAAAAAAATTAATTTGCCAAATATAATACGTAAAAATTCCGAAAATATTTTAAATATGTATTTAAAATATTATAATGTTATGAAAAAAATTAAATACGTATATAAAAAATAAAACGATTTAAAAACCGTAAAATAATAATAACTTAATTATAAATTAATTATTTAATAATTATAAAAATTATAAAAAATAATATTTAATAAAATAAAAATATTAATATTAAAATATTATTTAATTATATAATTATTTTTAAATTTTCGGCAAATAATTATTTTATTATATATTAATCGGAAATTTATAAATAATGCAAAAAAAAAAAAATTTATTTTAAAAATAAAATTTTAAATTTAATTATTAAATCTTATATTAATTAATTTTTATTAAATATATTAAAGGAATTAATATTAAAATATTAAGAAATAATTTAAAAATATATAACGGCAAAAAATAAATATATTTATTAAATTTATTTAATATAATATCCGGAAAAAATTTAAAAATATTTTATTTTTTACGAAACATAAATGCTAAATAATTGGAATATAATTTATTATTAATTAGAAATAAGGCGCCATTTTTAAAATATTTAATATATTTAAATTTATTAATAATTTTTCCGGATAAAACAATTTTTTAATTATAATTATTAATAAATATTAAAATTTTATTAAAATATTAAAAAAATAAGCGGAAATTATTTGTAAATAAAAAATATAACGGTATAACGATTTTCGAAAATTACTTTATTTATACGGATATTTTAAAATTATATTTAATTAAAGGTTAATTACGGAATAATAAGAAAAAAACCGTAATATTTATAAAAAAGATTTAAATTTGTAAATTTATAAAACGGCGTTAAAATTAAATTTTTATAATTTTAATAAATAATTAAAAATTAATTTTAATTATATTAAAAAAATAATAATTTTTAATAATAACCGTATTAAGGGCAAATTCGGCCTTACAAAAAATATTAAGTCGACGACCAACCGTAATTATATTAAAATATTTATATTAAGTATTTATAATACGAACTCTTTCGAATTTATCGATTAATTTTTAATTATTAATATTAAATTAAAAAATCGTTTAAATAATACTTTTAAAAATAATCGGAATTTAAACAAAAATTAAATAATAATATTAATAATATTAAAAATAATTATTTATTATATAAGGAATTTTATAAAAATAATTAATTATAATATAATTTAAAATATCCGGAATTTAAACGTAAATTATATAATAATTAAAATAACATTATATTATATAAATATAATACGGCTTATTTTCGTCCGTAATACAATTAATATTTATTTTATTATCGGCATCGAAAAAATAACATTTAAAAAAATCCTAATTTTTCTTAATATTAAAATATTATTTTTTTTGGAATTCCTTATAAAAAAAATATAACGAATGGAAATAATACGTATAATAATTAAAAAAAACGAAATAAAAATAAAAAAAAACGGGAAATTAAACGGAACGCGTACGTAAAAAGAATAAAAATTTGGGTGCGAAAAAGAAAAATAAATAAATAAAGTAAGGTTAAAAATGGATTATAATAAAAAATTAGGCGAAATAAAATTAATTATATAATATAATATATATTAATTATTACAGTAATTATTTATAATATAATATAATAATAAATTATCGGTAAATATACGTAATTAAATATATAAAATATATTATATTAAATTAATAATAATATTATTAAGGATTAATAATTTAAAAAAAGAAAATAATTATAAAAATATAATTTTTATAAGCATAAAATTAATAACTAATTAATTATTAATTAATTATCAACTTATTTATTAATATAAATTTATTATTTAGTAATTAATAAAAAATATTAAATAAAAATAACTTAATATATTTACTTTTTAAAATTTACTTTATAATTAATCGGAAATTACTTTATTTAATTTATAACTATTTATTATTTTATAAATTTTTATAATATTTTTTTAAAAAAAAATATATAATAATTTAAAATATATTAATAATAATAAAATAATTATAATATATTTAAAATATATTAATATTTATATATAAAAAATCCTTTATAATTATATATAATTTAAATATAATATAATAATATATTTTTATAAAATATTAACTTTTTAATAATTAAATATTATAAAAAAAACAAATAATAATTTTTATAAATTTAATTTTTAAAAATTATATAATCGTATTATTTCGATAAATATATTTTTTAAAAACATATTTTTTTTTTATAAATTAAAGATATTTAATTTTTTTAAAAAAAATTAATAAATATATTAATAATAATAATTTTTAATAAATAATTTAAATATTAAATAATTACGAAATCGCCGTTTTATATATATAAAATTATATTATATATTAAATAAAGTTTTATATATTAATATATTATAAATAACTTTAAAAATTATTATTATTATTTATTAAATATTATAATAATAAAAAAAAATTATTATATTTTGTTAACCGGTTTTTAAATAAATATTAATTAATAAAAATATATATATAAATAAAAGTATTAAAAAATAAAACTTTATAAAAATAAATATAATAATAATAATATTAAAAATTATTATTATAATACCAAAAATAATTTATAATAAAAATAAAATATTTTAATAATTTTAAAAAAAAATATTAAAAATTAATAATTAAATAATATATTTTAAATATAATATATATAATACAAAATAATATATTTAATATATATCATAATATATAAAATATATTATTATTATAAATTAAATATATTAATAAAAATTAATTTAATATTAATTTCGAAATATTTTTATATATAATTCAATATTTATATATATTTTTTTTTAAAAATTATTTTTAAATTTTATAATTAATTTAATATAACTTATATTTTTAATTTTTATATATATAATTTTTTATATATTAAAATTTAAAAAATCGTTAATTATTTATTATTATTAAAAATACGTTAATATTATTTATTTATTATTTATATATAAATTATATATTTTAAATATTAAAAAGAAATTTATTAAATTTTATAAATTATTTTTATATTATAATGGCATAAATATTATAATTTTTAAAAATTCGAAATAAATAAATTATTATTTATTAATATTAAATTAAATAATAATAATTTTATATAATAATTTTATATTTAAAAATATTTAATTATTAATTATATAATATTTTAAAACATTAACGTATTAAATTATTTTTAAATTATATTTTTAATACTTAAAAAAGTTTATATAAAATAAAAACCCGGTTATAAATTTTTTTAAAAAACCGTTTTCGTAATACATAAAAAACATTTGAATATATTTTTATATTTAAAAATATTTTTTAATAAATTCGAAAATATTAATAATTAAATAAAATTAAAATATCTTATAAATATCAAATTATATTAACGTAATAAATAATTATTAAAATATTTAAAATATTTATAAATTAAAATATATTTATATAAATTTTTTAATTTTCGAACCTATTATTTATTACGATTTTTTTTATTATAATTTTATATTATATTTATTTAACCAAAAATAAATAAAATAAATATAAAAAATCGATATATTAATTAAGTTTTATTAATATAAATATTGATAACAAAATATTAACCTATATTTAAAATATAATAAAACAATATATATTTTGAAAAATAATTTTAAAAAATATTATTATTTAAAACGTTAATATTAAGAAAATATAAATTTTCTTTTTTTATTTAAATAATAAAAATAATAACGAAAAAAATAAAACAAAATCTAAATTATAATTAAAGTATTAAACGCATATAATATATTAAAACGTTTAATAAAAAAATTATTAATATAAAACGGTTAACGCATAATACATTAAAAACATATAAATATAAAATAAATAGCATAATTTCTTATAATTATTAAAAAAAATTTCAAATTAAAATTTTAAAATATTATTATTTTAAAATAAAATTTTTAAAAAAATATTATAAAATAATATTTATTACTTAATAAAAAATACGAATATTAAATTTAAAAAACGAAATTATATTATAAATTAAAAACCTAAATAAAAAAATTAATATAATATTAATTTTATAATTCTTATATAAATAATTAAGTATTTTTACAATTTTTTAATTATTTCTTAAATTTTTTTTAAAAAAACCTATTATATTTTACATTTTTAACTTAATTTTATGTAATTTTTTATAATTATAAATAAATAATAAAATAATTAAATTCGAAAACATATTTTAATTTTAATTTTTTCGAAAATATAATATAAAATTATTTTCATAATTCGAAATTTAAAAACGTAAAAAATTTATAAAAATAAAAAATATTTTTTTATATTTATATATATCGTAATATATTATATTTATTAAAAAATAATAAATATAATATTAAAATATTAATATTAATTAAAAATTACTTAAATTATATATAAAACCAAATTTAATAATATTATAATCCCAAATAATAATTTATAAATATATAAAGCAAAATAAAATAATTAAGGTTTAATTTAATAACGTTTTATTTTTAATAATATAATAATTAAACTTTTATTTTTTTATGCCGTAATAAATAAATAAATATAAGAATTAATAACATATAAATAAAATATTATATAAATTATTAAAAAATTAATAATTATTAAAATAATTAAAAAAAATAAAATTAAAAAAAAATAAAAATAAAAAATAAGAAAAACTAAAACAGCTTAAATATTATAACGTTTTAATTAATAACTAAAATTTTTAATAATATTATTAAAAATATAAATAATCTAATTATAATTATCTTATTATAAATATTATTAATATAATTTTAAATACATATTATTCTTATTTTATTAATTTTAATAAGGTAATTATATTTTCAAATAATTATCGGTTAAAGTATTAAATATTTTCGTTTAAGTTCGGCCCCATAATATATATCCTAATTTATTAAAAAAATAATTTAAAAATTAATATTTTATTTTAATTTATTTATTAATAAATAAACGTTACGTATTGTTTTTATATTATTTAACGTTATGCTAATAATTATTATTAATTTTTTTTAATTTTATATTACATTTTTCTTATTTATTTATTTTTTTAATTTTTTAAAATTTTAAAAAAAATTTTAAATATTTTAATTAATTATTTCATATTCCTATATCACTTAAATATATCTATATCTTAATATTCCTTTATATTAACTTTATTCTTTTAAATAAACCTATATTCCTTTACCTTTTTTTATTTTTACTAAAATTATCTTTTTAAATTATTTTTATTTATTTATCTTTTTAACATTTTGCTATACCGAAATCTTTTTTTAATATATAAATCTTAATTAGCTATTTATAATTATATCGATATTTTGAAAAAATTATTATTATTATTACGGTTTTAAATAAGTTATTTACCTAAATTTTTTCGACCATAATTTTTATTTATCTTTCTATTATTTTTTTCGTATTTTACATAACAAATACATTAAAAAATCTGGAATATTTTGCTTTTTCTATTCCTAATATCCCAACCTACTTTATTTATTTTTTCCGCCTATAAAAAAATTAAACCTTTTTAAGTTATATATAAAAAACATAAATTCCTATATAATTAATATTTTATTTCCCTTAATTATTTAATTATTATAATTAAATTAATTAATAAATAAAATAATATAAGGTATAAAAAATAATAATTATTTAATTAAAATTAAATTTTAAAAAACAATAATTAAAAAATTTCTTATATATTATAAACGTATTAAAATAAAGTATTTCCGGATAATTAAAAATTAAAAAATAAATATAAATATATTTATTTATTAAATTTTCTTAATATAAAAAATATTAAATTTATTTATTTTAATTTTTATAATTTTTAAATAATTATAATAATAAATAAAATAAAATAAGAAATTTATTTAATTAATAAAAAATATAAACCATATATATATTAAATATATACAAAAACTTTATTATTATATTTTATTATTATTATTATAATAAAAAATATTATAATAATATATTTAGATTTTATATTATATGTATTTATTTTTTATTAATTTTATATATTAAAAAATATATATTTATATAATAAATTAATAAATTTTTTAAATTAAAAAAATATAATTACAATATTAATATTTAATATAAAATTATAATTATTATTATTAATATAAATATATTTTGCTTTTATATAATATTAAGTAAATTTATATATAATAATCGTAATAAAATATTTTATCGTATTTTTATTATTTAATTTACGGCCGTTATTTATATTTTTAAAACTTATTACGTATATATTAATATTATTATTGTAATTACCGATATTAATATTATTATAATAATTATCGTAATTACGTTTATATTTATTTTTATATTTGTATTTATTATATCCATATCCATTTTTATCGTATTTATATTTCCCGTACCGTTCGTTCCGTTTACGTTTATTATTTTTGCAATTAACCGTTAATATACTTTTTTAAAATATAACGTATATTACGCCAAATTTTATTTAAAATATTTATATACCGTATTTATAAGAAAAAATATTGGCAAATATTTTAATATTACTATAAAAAATTATTATTAATATTATACCTCAAAATATATTTATATATTTTTTATACAGATAATATGAATTATATAATAAAAAATCCAAAACTTACTTATAGCCGTACGTATTTTCGTTAAAAAAAATAATAATAAAAATTAAAAATAAATAAATTAATATTTATATTTATTGCGCCAATAATCGTATTTACGTTTATGAACATAATTATTATATATATATACATATTTATCTTAATTAAAAAAATTTTAAATTTAATATTAAATTAATAATAATATTATTATTTTATTAATTTCTTTTTAAAAAAATATTTATTTACATAAATTAAATTTTAATAAAATTATATATTTTATGATTTTTATTATTACGTTATTTTTATAATATTTATTATAAAATTTATAAATTAAAAAATAATTTAAAATATTTAAATTATTATTTAAAAAAATTTTAACTAATTAATTAATAAATATTTATAACATAAATATATATATTATATTAAATAATTTAAGTTTTATATTTAAAATATTTATATATTATTAATAGTTATAAACCATAATTTAACAAAATCTTTTTCGTTTTTTATAAATATTAATTTAATAATTTATTAATTATTATAAAAAATATTTTAAATTTTATTTAATTTTAACATAAAATTATAAAATAAAAATTTAAAATTATTATATTTTTAATTTTATATTTTAATACGAATAATTTAATTTTAATTTAATAATTATTATTAATATTTAATATATATATTTTAATATTACCAGAAAATTAAAAAATATTATAATATAATTTTAAAAAAATAATTATAATTTAAAATTATCAGCTAATTATATATTTTTAAGAATTATAAAAATTTAAATTTTTTTATTTATATTTTGGAATATAATTTTTAAAAATATATATAATAAAAATTATAAATTATAATAATAAATATTATAATATATTTAATAAATAAATTATTTACAGATTTTAATAATAAAAATCCGAAAAAAATTATATTTCAATAAATTATTATTATTATATAAAAAATATAATTAATATGTTTTTAATAATTTTTATTTACTTTTTAAAATTTTATTTAATATTAAAAATAATACTTTTTATTTTTAAAAATATTGAAAATAAATATAAATAATATTTATTATTTTTAAATAAATTATATATTAAAATAATTTTTTTTAAATTTATTTTTAATTATATTAATATTTAAAATTTAATTTATAATTTAAATCTTTAAATTTATACTGGTTTTTTTAATTTTAAAATAATTTTATAAATTTTATTTTAATATTTTCGATTATAAAACCATATTATATTATTTACAAAATTATTATATATATATATATATTATTTATTATAAATTAATTACTTATTTTCCGAATATAATATATTTTTTAAATTTTATAACAAAATAAAAATTTGTAATATTATAATAAAATTAGATTTTTTAATCCGTATAAAATTTATTCGAATTTTACAATTATTTTGTTTTTTTTAAAAGTATTTAAAAAAAACTTATATTATATTTAATTAACGGATTTTAAAATTAAATTCGATTTTTATAATTATAATAATTTAAAAAAAATAAATTATAAATATAATAACGTATATATTAATAATTAATTTAATTTTTTATAAATTATTATATTTATAAATTTCTTAATTTATAATATTTTCGTTATTTATTTTTATTAAATTTATATATAAATATTTATTTTAATAAATTTAATTTAAATTAAATTTATTTAAATAAAATATTTTTATATATTTTATATTTTTTAAATATCTTAATTTTTTTTTAAATATTTTTTTTAAAAATTCGCTTAAAAATATTTATCGAAATTTTTTTTAAATTTTGAAAATTCCGTTTTTAAATAATTTTTATACCTTTTAAATTTATTTAATATAATATTAAAATTTTTTCTACGTTTTTATAATACTTTTTTTATTATTTTTAAATAAAAATATATAAATAAATTTTTAAAAATTACATTTAAAACAAAATATATTATATTATTTTTATAAATTATAATAATACTTAAAATATAAATATTAATATTATTAAAATTATTAAAATTATTTTATTTTAATAATTTTTTATTTTTGCAAATAATTAATTATAACTTTTTTATTTATTTATTTTTAATTATAAAAATTCAATTTATATAAATTTAATAATTATCGAACCATTTTTTTATAAAAATTTTAATTTTAATTTTAAATATTAATAAATTATTTAAATTATTTATAAATTTCATGAAATAAAATTGTCGAAAAAATTTATTAATATATTTTTTTCGTTATAAATAATTTATAAATATTTTAACAAATTAACTTTATTTAATTAATTATTAAATTAAAGTTTTTTAATAATTTTTCTATAATTTACTTTTTAAATAAAAAATATTTTTATAAGCTAAAAATTACGATTAAATTTAATTTTACTTATAAATTTCTTTATATATAAATTTTAATTTTTCGATTAATTATTTATTAAAATTTTATATTAAAAAATAAAATTATTTACGATTTTAAAATATTATAAACTTTATAAATAATATTTTATACGTTAAATATTTCAAAAATTAAATTTTTTTAATTAAATATTAAAAAATATATAATTTATTTATAAATTTTTTATTTATAATTAATATAAATATTTTTTTTATTTTTATAATTAATTAAAATATTTATTATTAAATATAAAATTACGTATAATAATAATTTTTTATAATTCCGGTATTTATATTCAATAAATATTAAAAATTTATTAATTTATTATATAACCAATAAAAACTTTTAATTATAATTTAAATATTTTTTTTTTACATTTTATATTTTAACGGATATATTTATATATTATAAACGTAAATTTTAAATTAATTTAACGTATAATTTATAATAATTATAATAATAATTAAAAAATTATATTAATAATAATATTATTTAAATTAATAAACGAATATTTTATTAAAAATAAATAAATTATATATATAAATCAAATTTATATTTTAAAATTATATTATTATTTTTATTATTTTAAATTAAAAAATTTTAAAAATTATATATTTTATAATATTTTAAAAAAAATTTCAATTAATTTTTAATTTATTTATTTTTTTTTAAACATTTTAATATTAGAAAAAAATATTTCTAATTTAATATTTCTTTTAATATATTATTTTTAATATTTTATAAATAAAAAACTTTTAATATTAATAATTTTAAAATTTAAAATTTAAAATAATTTGGAACGTTTTTTTAAAAAAATAATCGATTATAAATAAATAAGGCTAAATTTTCTTAATTTATTTATATTTAATTATTAATAATTTTTATAAATTATTATAAATTATAAAATAATTAAAAATATATTTACGTAATATTTTATAATAATTTTAAATTTTAATTTTATAATTTATATCTTAAAGTTATTTAAATAATATATATATTAATATAATTTTTATATTTTATATTTAAAATATTTTTAATAAAAACATTTTTAAAATTTTTAACGAATAATTTTAATATTATAAAATTTAAATATTTAAATTTAAAATATAAAAATTCTTTTATTATTATATAAATATGTATATTATTTCGTAAATAAATTTATATTTTTACATTTTTTTTACTTATTATTAAAGTTATTAAAATATTTAATTAATTTTATAAAATTTTAAATAAAATATTTAAATAATTAAATAAAAATTTATACTTAAAAAATATTAATTTATATATGTAAATAAAGTTTAATAAAAATTTTATTATTAATTTTATTTTTTAAAATAATAATTTATGCCATAATATTAAATATTAATTTTATATAATAAAATTTTAAAATAATATTAACGTAAAAACCTTTTATTTTTATTATTTTTAAAAAAAATATTTATATTTTAATTTTTCGTTAATTCCGAATAATAAATTTTTAAATATTTATTAAGTAAAATTTTTGATCGAAAATTTAAAAATTTCTATTTTTCTCTTTATCCCGTAATATTAAATACGAATATATTAAAAATAAATATATTTCGGTTATTTATTAAAAATTAAATTTTATAATTATAAATTAAATTAAATAATATTAAAAAATATTTATTAAAAAAAATAATAATATATTTTTTTTTAATTTAAAATTTAAAAATAATAAAAGTTTAAAATTTAATTAATATTATAATAATATTATTAAATTAAATATTATTATTAAACGATAATTCTTTTAATTTTTTTCCGAACGTTATTTTCGTTTTAAAAAATTTAATATATTTAAAATAAAAAATTTTTTATTAATTTAATTTAAAATATTTTTTAAATTTCTTTTCGTTTTATAAAATTAATTTAACAAATTTTGCAAATAATTATTTTTATAATTATATAAAAAAATATAACGTATTAATCGAACTTTTACGAATATTTATTATTTAACATAAGAAAATATAATTTTTTTAATTTTTTTATTAAATTTTTTAAATAAAAAAACAAAATTAAATAATAATATTATATATATTTCAAAAAGTAATTTGTTATTTATTATTATGAAATTTCTAAAAATTTTAATATTAATATTTAATATATTATTATAATATAAAATCAAAATTTTATTATTAAATTTTTTAAAAATTTTATAAATTTTTAAATAAAAATTCTTTAATTAATTTAATAAATTTATATTTTATTTAATTAAATACATAATATTTTATTACAATATTTAAAAAATATTTATTATAAACGTTTTAATTTAAATATAAACAAAATTATATTTAATATTATTAATTAAATTTTAAATAATTTATTTTAATAAAATTTAAAGTTTTAAAATATTTTTTTTATTATAATTATAATATTTAATTTCGAAAAAATATTATTTAATTTTTTAATTTTTTTCCAAATTACTAAATTAATTTAAACGTTTGCAAAATTTTATTTTTTATTATCGCCTTAAATTAAATTTATATATTAACGTATTTTATTTTTAATTTAAAAATTCCTTAACTTTATTTTTAATTTTTTAAATTAAAATATTTAAAATTAATTTTATAATTTTTTTAAGAAAAACTATTTATTTTTCGAACTTTAAAAATTTATAAAATAATATTACCTTATTTTAGAATTTTTTATTCGGCGAAATTTTCCTAATATTTAAATTTAATTTAAACGTTAATATTAATAATATATTATTCGGATAATAAAATTTTGTAAATATTTTTTTAAAAAATTAATATCGGATACGTTTAAATTAATAAAATACTAAATATTACGTAAAAAAATATTATAACTTAAAACGAAATATTAATTAAAATATTAAAATTAATTTTTTAATAATAATATTTTTAAGTATAAAATTAATATATTAATAAAAATAAAATTATAAATAATTAAAGAAAAAATTATAATTAATATTATCGTATTTATTTTATATAATTAAAATATTAAATTTATAATTATTATAATTAAACTAATTAATAAATAAAATAATATTAAATATAAAAAATAATTATTATTTAATTAAAATTAAATTTTAAAAAATAATAATTAAAAAAAATTTTATATATTATAAATGCGCCGGAATAAGGTTTTTCCGGACTATTAAAAATTTAATAATTAATATAAATATCCTTATTTTACGATATTAATTAATTTTATTTTCTTTTTTTTTAATTTATAATTTCCTTATTTTTTTGCAATAACCATTTTTTATTTTACTTTTATTTTTACATAATATTTAGCAATAAAATTTATACTTATTACCTTATTTATTTTTTCACTTTATTATCGTTTATTTTATTTAATTATTTAGCTTTAATCGATTATATATAAATAATTTTTTATCCAAATTATAAAAATATAAATACCAAAAAATTTTAAAAATTATAAGGATATAAAAATTAAAAAAATAAATATTATAAAAACGTAAAATTAATTAAAATAAGAATATTATAAAAATATAAACCAAATAAATTAAAAAAACAATATTAATACTTTTCTAAATAATATTTTTAATAATATGTAAAACGATTCCGAATATAAAATTAAATAACTAAATAAGTAAATTAAACCCCCTTTTTTCGTTAACGTAATATTTCCCGCAAAAAATAATTACCGACAAAGTTTTTCCTTTATTTTAACCGGCCTTAATACTTTTACTGCCCCGGCGCTTATATTTATACTTATTATTATACGATTCGCTTTTTCGCCCGTCATAACCTAACGGTTTCGGATTTTCAAAAAAATATTACGCGGACGTCTTTTTAAAAACGGGATTACCTATTTCGCACCCCCCGAAACCGGGGAAAAAAAATTAGGTTTATATTTAAAAACTAAAGGTACCTTTTTTACCCCGTTTTTTTATCTTTTTTTTTAAAAAAAAATTCCCGTCCGGTCCATAAACTTTTACGCATATAAGTAATTTAATATTACGAAAACAAATTATATCAAAACCCGTTATAATCCTTTCGGGAAATCGGATAACGGAACGGCCTAAATAAAGCAAAAAAAAATTATTTTTTTTTTCTTAATTATAAAAATTTTTAAATTAGTAATAAATCCCTGGACCTCCGGCGCCGGGACTTTTAAGCATTTAAACGTTTAAATATCTTTAGGCCGTTTTTTCCTTTCTTTTTTTATTTTTTTATAAATATAAAATATATAAAGATTAACTTTTAGACATTAGGAAAAAATACCGGTTATTCTTATAACGGCCGGAAGTTTATTATTGTTAAAGTTTTTCCGTACGGTAACGAATCAAATTACGTAATTAATAAAAATAAGGCTTATTATAAAAAGTTAAAACCAAATTAATTAAATTATAACCGTAATTACGGTAAATAAAATTTATAATAATACGGCGGGATCCATAATAAAAAAATATTTCGTAATCTTAAATCTTAAACAAATTATATAAATAAAAATACAAATTATTTTATAATTAATAAAAAAATTTTAAAAACGTACCGTCCTTTTTTAAAATAATTATTTACGTATTTCCCTTTTTACGCGGCCAGTAATTTCGAAATTAAAATATAATAAAAATATACCGGCATATATAGTTCTAATTTGTTAAAATATTTAGAAAATAATATCGCTTTATAATCGCTATTACTAAATATATATTTTTCTTAATTCCTTACTTATTAATATATCTTAATAATAATTATTATTATATTTAATAATTATATTTCCAACCATCGAATAATTATTTAATATTTAATAATAATAATATTTTTATATAATAAACTTTTTAACTAAATATATTATTAATATTTATATTAATTTAATATTAATTTTAAACCTTATTTAATATATAACCTTAATAATATATATAAATTTTTACCAAAACGCGTAATATATAAAAATTAATATTAATATAACAAAATATTTTATAAAAAAATTAAAATTATATAAACAAAAAAACATTATATTTTATAAAAAAATAAATTTTATATTATATAAATGTTTATAAATAATAAAAAATTAAAATATTTAAAAAATAATCGATTTTAAAAATAATTATATACTTAATTAATATAATTTTAAAATTTAATTATAAATTCATAATATTATAAATTCCTTAATAATAAATATACTTTAAATTTAAAATATTAATATTTAAAATTTATATAACATAATGTAATATAATATTTTATTTAATTAAAATATAAAAAATATAAAATATAATATTAAATAATTAAAATTTCTTATTTTATTTTTAAATATTATTATAAAATTATTTTAAGGTATTTAAACGTAAATTATAAATCATTTATATATTAAAAATATAATATACGATTATTTAAACCCATTTTATATTTAAAAATAAGTAAAATAAATTTATAAAATATATAAAAGTTATTTTTTTTAATTTATAATTATTATTTTAAAATTATTAATATTAATATTATTAATCCTTTTTATAATAAAATAAAAAAAATATTTTAATTAAAAGATAATTATTACGTAATTATATATATTAATTACTTAAATTAAAACTAATAAAATGAAAAGATAAATTAAATATTAAAAAAATATATATTATTTTTAAAATTATTATTAATTTATATAATAACATAAAATTATAAGTTATAAATTATTTTTAAATATAAATAATATACTTAAAATTTTGTTTTCGCATTTTTTCGTATTATTTTAATATATATTAAAAATATATTAAGTAAAAAAACCCGAATTATAAAATAATAAAAATAATATAAAAATATTTTTAATAATAATATATATTAAATTAAATTAAATAAAACTAAAAACTTTATTACTTTAATTAATTAATTAATAATATAATAAATTTTATTTATTAAAACTTCGTATTTTTAAAACTTCTTAATTTTTTTATATATTATTTTTTATTTTTTTATTTAAACTTTCGGTTTAAAATACGTAATTACGTAATATAAATATATTTTTCGAATAAGAAAATAAAGTTATTTATTAAATTAATCTCGGTTTTATTTTAGCTTTTTTTTATTAATTTATTATTAAATTTTATATATTATGTATTTTCGTAAAATTTAAAAAAATTAATATAAGTATTATTTATATTTAATAATATTAAACATATTTTAAATAGCGAAATTATATTATATATTATTATTATTTAAAATATAAAAATAATAAATATATATATAATTTTTTTTATCTTTTTTAATTATTATTAAATATTCTTTTTATAATAATTAAAATTTTTTATAATTATAATTATTTGTAAATAATTATAAATATTTTAATAATTATTAATTACATAATTTATAATATAAATTATATAATTTTTGTCGTTATTATCGTTTTTTCAAACCTAGGTTTATTAAATCGTAATACGATTTTTTTCGAATTTTTATTTTAAGAATTTTTTAATAAATATTTATTTTTTTATTATAACTTTTCGTATTTTTAAAATTTATTATAAATCTTATTTTTATAACTTATCGTATTAATTTAATAAAAGTTTTAAAAATTTTAATATCGAAATTATATTTTATTTATAATAATTTTTAAAAAATTTATAATACGAAATAATAAATAAGATTTCAAAATTAAAAGCATAAATAATACGTAATTAACTTTAAAATAAAATAAGGATTTTATTATTTTTTTTTCAAAATATTCGTTATAAATATTAATATTTTAAATATTAAAAAAACCTTTAACAAAAAAGGTTTATTAAATTTTTAATATCGTTAATTTAAAATTTAATATCGGTATTTAAAAAATATAAATAAAATCTTAATACGATTTATTTAATTACGTTAATAAAATCCTTAATTTATTATAAAATTATCGTAATAATATAATATAATTCTTTTTAAATAAATTAAAAAAATAAAAATAAAAAGAATAATTTGTTATTATAGCCGTTATAATTATATTAACGAAAGTCGTTACTTTACTTAATTTATTTGGTTTTAATATATCCAATTAACTTTTTTCTAATTTAATTAAAATATTTTTTAATTAACGTTTAACGTTTATAAAGGTTTTCGTAAAAATTTAAATATTTTCAAAATCTAAATAATTTCTTTATTTAATTTAATATTAAGTTAATTTAATTGCTTATATCGAAAATCTTTTTTACTTTATATATAAATTTATTTTTTATTTTTACGTTATTACGTTCCGTATAATCTTTATTAAAATTTCTTATTAATTTAAATAAGGAATTATAAAAAATAAAATAACGTTTAATTTTTAATAAAATCATTAATTAATATATATTTTTGAAAATAATTTTTGCAATTTTAAATATATTAATATATTTAAAATCGCAATTTTATTAAACCTTTTAGTTTAAATGTTTTTTATAACAAAATAAATAATTATTTTTTAGAAAATTATATTTTTAACTATTTTTTAATTTAATACTTAATGTTTAATTACTTATCTTTTTTAATTTTGGTTTTATTTTTTTTGATATAATTATTTGAATTATTTTAACGTAAATACTCTTTTGACGTTAAAACATTTATTATATATAAGTTTTAATAAATATTTAGTATAAAACCGAAATCTATATATCTTAAAATTCGTTTAATATTTTTATAATAAATAATATTATAAATTAATTAAATACAAAGTTAGTTTTTTAATATAATATATTGTGTACAATTAATATAGTATTTGAAATACGTTTATAACGTTTAATGTAACTCGTTTATATATTTATTCATTTATTTAATATTAAAAACCTTATATAATTTGTAATTTAAGCCAATTTATACTCTAAAACTTTGCTAAAAATTTGAAATAAAGGTAATTCATTTATCAGAAATAATTTTATATAATAACTCGTATATATTTAAAATAATTTTATAATAAAATAAAGAATTAAAACATTTCGTAAATCTATCGCCGACTAGGGGAATACTATTATAATATATTCTCGTTATTATATTTTTAAATAAAAAATTTTAACAATAAAATCCATAATAATCGAATTTTATAATTCTTTGAAATTAATAATAATTACAATATTCTGTAAAATTTATAATCTGATATTTTAGCTATACTAAAAAAAATATTTTCGTTGTACTATTTAAGTTATTATCTTTATTTTTAAGAAATTTATAAATATATTAAAATCGTTTTAAAGTTTAATAGATATCTAAATATATATATAATTGTTATATATGTATTACATACTAAATTTATCTGATATTTCTTTAGCGTTTATAATTTCATTATATTTTTATTTTTTTAAGAAGTTATTATTATGTTTTTAATTTTTTAGATATATTTTATAATAACACCTGTATTATTATAATGTTGTAAAAGCGCAAATATCTTTTAAATATAGTATTAAATACAATATAATTAATTTTAACTAGTTTTGTTTCGAAATTAGATTATCTATTTAAAATATTCATTTTACGGTTTTTTAAGCTTTTTTAATAAATAATAACGAAATTAAAATTCGTTTTTCTTTTACGTATTGTAATTATTATTACGTAAATTCTTTGATCGTAATAAAATTGGTAAAGTTTTTATAATCCGTATAAATATTAATTTATTAAATATTTATTTATAAAAATATTTAAATCTTCGAAAAACTATAATAATAACCATTTATTGCTTATTTAGAATAACGTATTTAAGTTCGCTTCTTTGAACGTATATGAAAAGATTATAATAAAATATAATTTGTCTTAATTAATTCGTTATTTAATTACCTCATTTAAAACTTAATTTCAAAAATCGGTTTTTAATCTAATATAAGGAATTAAATTGTTTAAAATAAATATTAATATATTTATAATTATATTTCTAATATTTTGAAATAGTCTTTAATTTATAATATTTATTTAAACGAAATCTAAAACAAACTTTAACTAGTCAGTTTTTCACGTTAATTAAAATTCCGTTTTAATATATTTGTAGTAATTTTAAAAGTTTATTATAATTGCTAATAAACGATATCGAAATAAAATATTTAATATTATTTTTAAATAAATCTTTTACAATAATTAATTTCGCGTTATAGTTTTTCGTTATTATAAACCAAATCTTAACTTTCGATATTTATAATTATATCAGGTTTTATCTTGTATTATTACAAGTACTTAAATTTAGTACAAACATTTAATATAATATAATATTTACTTAAAGGTCTGTAATCTACAATTACAGTATATTAATACGTTTCGATTTATATTTATAAAATAATAAAGTTATTAACGGTTTTTATTAATACGTTTAAATTCTTTTTCGAAAACTTCTTTTAATTTCTTAAAGTTCTTTTATTTTACAGATTTTTTATAGATAATATTTTTAATTTAATCTTTTTTCGCATGTATTGAATCTGATGTATTTTTTTACATAATACGTGAAATTATTATAATGATCTTTTATCGGGGTATTTATTTCTTAAATTATATTAACTGTTCTTAACAACTTTATTAACTGTTTCTTTATTAAATAAATTATATTCGTTATATAATATGTGCTATTTTATGAACCTTTTTGTAATCTATCGTTTTTTTAATAAAATTTCTAAGTAAAGTCATATTGTTTTTAACCAAAATCTTTTTGAAGTCCGAAATAAAATACAATTAAGAATAAAAATTCGCAATAACATTTATTCAATATATCTTTATTATATATTAAATTGATTTTTCTATATATTAATAATTAAATTTATTATAAGAAAAAACAAGCATTTTTAAAAATATTATTTTTCTTTTAATTACCTTTCAAAAGTTATTTGTTTATTAATATCGTTTTATAAAGTAATAAATCGGAAATATTATTATAATTATTTATTAACTTATTATTTATAGTTTAATTCATGAAATTACATTTCTTTATATGTATATATGCGATATATTAATAAATACATTTCTTTTATTTGGCATATATTGAGTATTTTCGTCGTTTATAATATGTTACGTATATTTTGGCATATTGATTAGTAATTCCAAAACACATACCCTTTTTTTATTTTTAATATTTCTATAAGTATTTTTTTGAAACGTTTTATTATTTTTTAGCCTTTTTTAAGTTAATCTTGATGGTTTTTATATTTTGTGTTAAATCTTTTATTATAATGGCTTTTGTTCGTATTAGAGTTGGATTATATTAACAACTTTATTATTATTTGTTTAATTAATTTTTAAAAACATTTTCGATATGAATATTTAATTATTTTATTGTAATATCTTGAGTTTCAAATATTTGTAAGTTTTATATCCTATTTTTTTTAAATAAAACTTTCAACTTAATTTTAATATAATATTATAAGAAATATTATTATAGCGAAAAATATTAAGATTAATTATATATTGATTTGTATTATTAAGGTTATTGGTAACATTGTTTATACGTTAAATATATTATTTATTATTAATATTAATTATTATTACTATGTAGGTTTATAAAATTTCGGGTCGATTTATTTTAAAAAGTTTTTTTCAGATTTTTTTAAGGTGTTGAAAAACTTAATTATTAATATATTTCATTTTTAATTTAATTTAAAAATCAATTAAATAAACCTATTACTGAATTATATATTAATCATTTTTATCATAATTATCATAATTACATTTTAGTTTTTGTTTTTTTATATATTATATCGAATATTTCCGTTACTATGTATTCAAATTATTAATAATTATTGTATATTTATATGATTTCGGAATTTGTTTTTTATTAATAAAATAATATCTCTTTTATTATCAATTTAAATCAAATGTTTGTATTTTTAAGAAATCGTTTTATTATTTGTTTTATTCGTAAAAGTAGCGTAATAAATTAAATAAAATATATTTAAAATATATTTGGTATTATATTAAAATTAAAAACAATTTAGTAAAAATATTATAGAATAACTAAAAATTAGAATGTTTTAAAGAAATTAAAATTTTTTATAAAATTTAAGTAAATAATTTATTTTAGTTTAAGACATTTTTTAACATCCGAAATTTTGCCTCTGTTTTTAAATTTAGTATATACCGTTTAAATCAATCTAATAAAATTAACGTTTCTTTTTATAAAAATATGCGAAAGGTATATTTAAAAGATTTAATCGCTGAAAAAAACACTTTTTTATTAAACGAAATTATTTTTTTCCTTTGTTTAAATTTATATTTTTTTTTTGGAAAATTCCGTAAATTAATTATTGATTCACAAATATAATATTTAAAATATTATTGAAATTGTATTAATATAATTAAATTAAATTTATAATATGTACTAGTTATATTTATTAATTAATTACTAAAACTTAATTCTACGAATTTATATTGATAACATTTTCGTAAAATTGTAAATAATTAATATAATAATTCATAATATCTTATAATATTAAAAATATTTTAGGTAATACAATTATATTATAAATTATTATTATTTAAATTATAGAAATAACGAATATATATATATAGCTTTTATTATTTTCTTAATTATTCTTAATTATGTTTCTTGTAATAATTATGATTTTTTATGGTTATAGTTGTTCCTCAGTAATTACGGGCGTATCAGTGATCACTGGTTACGTGATTTGCAGGGTGGATTGTGTTATCCTTGTCGTTGCGACCGTTTCCGCAGTCCTGGGCCTGTCAGGTCGTAACAGTCATGCATTAGGTGGGGTCCGAGGATAGGTCGGCAAGCCTACTCGTTGACGCACCCAGGCGATACCGTCCCGACCATCCGGCATGAGTACCAGTTGTGATGACTGCAGAATATCCGAAACCTCAATAACGAGCTGCCTACCAAGACCCTTGGCCCACCACAGGTCCTTCCCGGCGGCATCCAGCTCCACCGCCCAATGCAGCAAGATGAAAAGCGCGACCGGCTCCGCGTTCTTCATAGCGCCGGCGAAGTCCTGGCCGGCGAGGCTGAAGAACGATAAGAAGTAGCCCTTCACCGCGCGCTCGGCAAAGTTCTCCTTGAGCCAGAAGATAGCCAGTCTATACATCTCGTGAACAGAGCGCGCGTCTCCCTCTGCAGCGTGCTCCCCTACCCCCACCGCTTGCCGGGGTCCGTGCAGCTCGTCATTGACAGAATCCAGTCTGGCCAGCGCCGTCTTGATCTCATCGTCCAGAAGGTCCAGCGATGCGAGTCGATACGGCAATCCCTCACGTTCGACTGGGCAATTTGCGTCTAGGATCCCCGGCGAATTGACCTTGACCGACAGCGCTTCGCGGAACGGATAGGGGGCATCGGTGAGCTTGTCCCAGCCGGCGTGCACGATCAACAGGGCGCCGCTGAAGAGGTCCGCTAGAGTGATAATGCGTCCGACGGCGGTCATCTCATCTTTGCTGTCCCCGGTGCCCTGCGGAAGGCCCAAGACCACCACCGCGGCGGCCGCCGCGAAGATGAACATCAGATGGTACGTATCCGGAGGGATGTCGGCGAGTAGCGCTCGGAAGGTGGCACTGCCCCTGTTGTAGTATTCCAACGCTATGTGCTCATATTTGGTGGCATCGGGCTCTTCTGAAGATCGGGCGATGTCCAAGGCGGCGACCGCGAAGACGCCGTCCAGCAGGAACTCATGCTTTAGCGCCTCCCGAGGCATCACGCAACTCAGATAGGGTTCCTCTTCGGGTATACCCGCCATGGTCTTGTAGGTATGCGTAGACCACCGATGCATCAGCTCCAGCTCCAGCATGCTTCGTGGTCCCAAAGCACTGGAACAGCCTGTCGCACTGGACGACGGCTCTGGAGGAGTGGGGGCTACAGCATGCCCTAGGGCTACATATTCGCAATGCGCGTTTCGAGCTACGCAATTAGCGCAGGGCGGACCTTGCTCGTCACACTAGGAGACGGTAAGCTGGTTACTACGATCAATAGAGGAAGCATCTGATATGGCAGCAGAATTCAAGGAGAATGGACCTTTATATGCCGTCTTTTACAAGTTTGACAGCCTCGGCGACTCTTCTTGTGAGAAACTCGCTTTTGCATTGCGGGTGATTCCCGCCCCCTACAGGGACAAACGAGACACTCCTTCCGCCCGGGCTATCTCAATTTTATACCCTTTGTGTCGTGTGACATGAGATTATAAGCCAGGCAGGGGTGACTCTTCAAATGACGCCAGGGCAGGGTTCAGGGATATTGACGAAGTGGACGATTGAGAACCAAAACAGGATTGGTAAAGAATTGCATGTGCTGCGACGCCAAACAACCGATGCTTAAAGTGAATTCGAGACAGGAGTCATTGCGTTCTTTCTAAGATAGAGACCAGGTGCGCAGGTAACAGGTACACACAGATCTATAAGATGCTCGTACCTCGAGTTAGCTCGTGAACCGGAGATGGGCCGTAGCTACGGCAAAAACTAGGCACTAAGCACATTTCTACGTCCATTTCTGGTGATATCGCAGAGCACAGGCTCCAACCATCGTTAGGTTGGGGTCCGTGCAAGGTGGTACCTAACTGGCTAACCTGCCTACGGATTAGTTTTGTGCGGCGGCCGAAAAGGACTAGCGGTGGGGTTGCAAAAGCTTTTAGGGGGGGTGGGTGGTGCGATTAACGATTCGGAGTTGTCAATCTAACTGGGGTGGAGCCTGTCCAGGCGCAAAGCTTAAATCTCGGTAACACATCGCGCTAGCCGGAGTCTGACGTTCTGCCCCGCATTGTCGCAATGATAGGGTAGTTTGAAATGCGCCTCATGTGCCTCGCCCAAAAGAGTAATAGAATCCCTCCTAACGGTATCAATAGAATGCTGATCCATGCAGATACGTACGTAATGGAATATTAGTTAGGGCTGTTCAGAGCAGTCTTGGTTTGGGATCCGATAATCATCTTCCAAACCAGTAACCCGTTGCGATGATGACCGCACCCCCCTCTATCTCCTCGCGTGCCAGAAGCGCACACACAATAAGCATTAGTGGCTTTCGCGCTAACTATATATATAGGGAAAGGTCCACTTTAGGCTTGATATAGGAGGAACGTGGTCAACACCATGGGTGCGCTCTCGTTGCGATGAATGTGATGTGGTCGATTTGTACCACTGACATATGTTAGTACAAATATCACTGCAAAGAATAGGTATAAATAGATGTATATTACTCTAGGCTAACTTGACTGGTTATTAAGGTTCCTTTTTGGAAAAGCACGAACCAAAGAAGCGGCTACCGCTTATTGTGTGCGCTTCTGGCACGCGAGGTGATAAGAGGGGACAAAGTGCTGATGTGCCTTGTTCATCATCTTGACTCACCTCGGACCCCGGTCGGGATCGACACAGGGTTCAAGCTGCTCTGTGTCAGCCCCTGTTTCAATTCCTCTGTCAAGAAATGATCAGTCGAACTGACGCTGCCAAATAAGGATAACCGCGCACAGCGGCCATTCGTTCTTTTTTCTCGCTACTTGAGTTAGCTACTAGTGCAACATACTATTGGAAAACACTGCCCCCGGATCGGTGCGGGTCCTAGATCCATCCGAAAGAGATGCAGACTGCACACCATTAGTACAGATCCCCGTTTACTTGGTCAATATGCAGGGAACCCATGGAGCCGGTAGGTCGGACCAGCCGTGTGTTGTGAGCCGTGACTGCGAGAGACTGTGAGGCATGCCTGATAGATCCCCAGACGTAGCTCTATATATCAAGGGTCCTCACCGTGGTATAGATTTTAGGGTTCCCCGCAACGAGAAATTACTCTCAGTTGTGTTGTTAATATGGTCCCAGAATCAATAAACGAGTCGAAGGCATGGGTTACGATTGTTGTTGTTTCAACGACGCTCAGCATCGCATTAGCCACCCTCGGCCTCCGCGTGTTCACGCGTAGTGTAGTAATTAAGCAGTTCGGAGCAGATGATTGGGCAGCGCTCGTGGCTGGGGTAAGGCAATATTCTGATGGTTCCTGCGTCTGGCTAATCTTCTCGAGCAGCTCTGTGCCTTAACCTGCGGGCTTTTGGTGGCGATCAGTAGGCCAATCGCAGTTCGTTCCTGAAAGTTTTGGCTGATGGCGGTTCCTAGATATCAGATATGGACTCGGACGTCACGCCCGGACTCTCACGCCAGAGGAGATAACCAACTATTTCAAGGTAGAACCCCTGAAGCCGTAGCGATCGCGGTTAACTAACAAGACCTAAGATATTCTACTTGTCTATCGTTTTCTATAACGCGACCCTGACATCGGTCAAGATCACCTTCTTGCTTCAGTACTACCGAGTGTTCGCTGTGCGAAAAATGCGCCGGGCTATTATTGTCGTCCTAGTCATCGTCGGGTGCTGGTGCGTATCGCAGCTCCTGATCACAATCTTCACCTGCAGTCCCATCGAAAAGTTCTGGACTCCAACTCTGCCGGGGACATGCATTCCAGCCCTGCCCTTCTGGTATATAAACGCCGCAGGGAATGTAGCTACGGATGTGGCTATCTTCGTCCTGCCACTACCGGCGCTAGGCTCCCTAAACCTGCGCAAACGTCTGAAAAAATTTCTCATAGGTATTTTCAGTCTAGGGTTCTTGTATGTCCATGGCGATTATCTCGACAGCCTCGTACTATCGCGTCTACTAGAGCATTAGAGTATTCAAGGGCTGACTTCGGTGTTTGCTTCAGCACTTGCGCAATCTCTGCCATCCGCTTTCTGTATCTCCACCAAGATGAGGATTTCAGCTGGGAAAACGTAGGGACGTCGGGTTGGTCGGTCGGCGAGCTTTCTTCTGCGCTCACCTGCGCGTGCCTGCCGACGCTGCGACCCATGTTCACCAGGATTGTGCCCGGCATGTCATCGCCACATTCCGGAGAACGGATCGATGTGAGTTACTGGAAACGGAGCGACGACCCTTTAAGACTAAGAACTGGCTCGAACCCAAACCCGGCCCCAGCAGCAGCAGCCGATGGGAGCCAGGACCGTCTGTGCGATGAAATCCAGCTTGTATTGATTTACAGAGAGCCTCGGGGTCAAGAGCTACGGCCGTCAGAAGAGTCGGGGCATCGGCCAAGGACGCCCAGGGACTCCGAGCACGGTAATGACAAAGATTGAAGGTGGAGCCATTGGGATACAGCGGATAGGTATGCAGTCATCACAGTCGCACATTGTAATCCAGAAGATATACCCTGGAGGGAGTCTGGAACCAGCACGGTGGAAATTTGGTCCCTCGGCACCATGGTACTCGATTCCTCTTGGACTTCCAGGCTGCCCCAAGAGGCGTCGGGACTGGCCGGTTGTGGTAAAAAAGTCACTTGGCCTCTATAGACCGGACCCTGGCCGTCTAGTTCGTCTTTGGCTAGTTTGAAGATGATCCACAGAGTCGGTCTTCGCCACAGCAGAGTCTTAATCAGGTGTTCTTTTCGCCAAATTTTATCCTTCTGGCTTGCCTCATCGGACCATTCCCGACCAGCCGACGCAGCGTTTTGCATTGTTGCCATATACAGAATCGGCCAATACTTTTACGTTAGGATTAGAGTCGGTGGAGGCAACCGTGCAGCCTATGGCCCGCTACAAGAGCAAGGCGAAGGCTACCTTATAGGAAAGCTTGGGTGGATACAGAGCTTTTGTATGCCCCCTTGCCTTCGGGAGCCGGAACCCCTTTTAACTTTAGCATCGTCCAGACTGTGCACGGAAGGCGCAGAAGCACTCGAGCAGCTAGCCCAAAATTTCGTGCCGCTAGCCAGTTTCACCAAGCTACGGTAAATATTGGCGTACTATGTATTGAGCGATGCTAAACGCACCTTAGGTTTTCCTGTCAATTTGGCAACGCTTCATTGCTATTCGTCGCCGTCCCCTTAGCGGTTTTTATATTCTCTATAGTGGCTTGACAACGACTGTATTAAATAAAGTCGGAGCTTGCATTTCATGATTCTTGAGGCTCGTCTATTCCGACCTTCATTATTATTATCCTTTTCTAGGAGAGGCTGCTTGCCGCCTTTGGCGCACTCTGCTTGCTCTGAAATGCTGGCGCATTGGCTCGCGCGCGTCGTGCACCTCGGCTTGCAAGGGCGTCGTAGCACAATAGTCCTCGTTTTAGGGACTGTTACCAGTGCTTCAGGGCTCCAGCGCTCTGGGGCTCCTAGGCCATATCGTTGACCAGGTCGCCGACGGGCAGCCACGTCAGCGGGCAGCTAGGGCGATGGGCAACTAGGTCGACGATGAGGGTGGCGATAAGATCAGGTCAAGAGCCAGGGTTGTTACGGTCTGAGCAGCGTAACAGTGGCGCGAGCTCTTATACAGATGTAAGCACCAGGATGGTTGCCGCAATTGCGATCGTCCCACCGATCTCTTGCCCTGGTGGCGTAATGGTATGGTGCAGCCATAACACTATGATCGCAATTGCGGCAACCATCCTGGTGCTTACATCTGTATAAGAGCTCGCGCCACTGTTACGTTGCTCAGACCGTAACACAGGGCTCCCCGGGTTTCAGGGCATTGACAAGTCTCGCACGGGCCATATTAATTAGCAGGGGCTTAAGAGATGCCCGTACTTACGTATGTACGGCCCCATGATGCGCTTGCCTTTACAGTACTTTCTTATTTAGGCCGTGCCAAGATCTGAATTCAAAAGTCGCTTTTTAAGGAGAGGAATTTTCGACATAATAACCCTCGTCCGCTTCATTCGTATTGCTATTTTAAAAACGAGGGCATAACTTAACTACGCATATTGGTTTTTACTATTATGAAACGTTCCTAATACTTTTATAGCCTAAAATTTACAAATACGCCTGTTAACGTAACCGCACGAGTGGATTTACTAGTTAACCAACTTGCGTAGCAGTCATAATGGGGAACCCCAAAAATCCCGAGAGCCTTCTGGATCCTCTGTGTGGGGGTTGTATCGTAGTTAATGTTTTGGGGCCCTCTTAGGAACCAGGCCTCGCGTATATTTCCAGACGCAATTTCCACCAGCCTCAGGTGCCCCATTCTCCGGCTCGCGGCGTTGGACCACTCGTCTGTCAAAGATCTGCACGAAGGCGCCCTGGTCCATTCGTTTTCGCCCTAGCTTCTCCAAATCCTGGGCTACTCTCAACTGTGATGGCCCGTCCGGCAGGGGTTCTACTTAGAGCGCAGTGATTCCTCGTTAGTAACTAGTCCCAAAACCGCGGGTTCTGGTAGTCATCAGGGTCTACGCCTTTGCTTGTAATCCACCCCTGGAAATACTCGCACAGCACTGTAGGGCTCGCCTCGGCGCCTGAGAGGCTGTCCTTATCTTTAATGATGTCGAAATGGAGCCGCTTCCACAATTCTTGGTTGAACGTCCCGTCGGGGCTTCTGCCGCCCCTCCCCTCTTTCCCCGATCATGGGAAACCGCGGGCGCATGCAATTCGCTTGTAACTTTTTGTTCAGCTGCTCCATATCTCTTGGAAGCAGGGTGTCAGACCTCGGCGTGTAGACCATACGTAAGACTGCTGGCTGTTCGCCCCGCCAGGCTCAACGACACCGCACGTTCCCCTTATTAGTAGTATATCCCCATATTTCCGCGACTTACCGAATCCCTCTTCTCTCTGCGCTAAGATCATTCCGCTAGATACTCTTGAGGCCCAGCCTTGCATCATAACCAGGTTTACCGCTGAAGTCGCGGCGTTGCAAAAGCAATGCAAGGTCATCATCGGAATTCTCAGTAGAAGCCATTTTAGAAGTCTTCGGTACGTTGTGAGGAAGTTGAGACAGGGTAAGTGAACCAGAAGAAAGGAGCAGGAATGAAGAAAAAGCATGAATATCAGTAAGGTATCATCAACTTGGGGTTCGACCCGTGACCCAAATTGATGAACACTTGATATTGGCTGACCAGCACGTGTTATGGGCACTGCCGGGAGACCATTCATAACCCTATCAGGACAATGGTGAAATGTGTTGGGTTGGGGAGGAGAAGGGAAGGACACGTAGGCCAGGCTCCAGCCACCATCTAGCCTCCCTACAACGATCATCAGAGATCATAACGAGGTTAACAGAGTAACGTGTCAGAGCAGTCGGCCCTTCTTGGCCCTTATGGTAGCATATAAAATAAGGATGAAATAGTAAGGATATTTAAGGCTACTAGCAGCACACGTCCCACAGAAATTTGTCTTGGCAGTGATAGTGGTTCTTAACAAGATCTGGAAGGGTTTTGATTAGTGACCCTCAGATTGCAAGGACAAGGGGGGATTAACGGCCTATATATGGCTCCTCCCACCTGTCCCCACACACTACAGCAAAAGAGTAGCACAAGATTGCACCTCATGCAGAAGCATCAACACAGATTCCAACGCCTTTGACGGCAATATAGCCATATTACCACCCTCACCTTCAGGGAGAAGACGAGCAGCCAGGGGACGGATGGCGCCGCCACCTGTGGAGGGACCCAATATTAGATAGACGCTTGTGGATTCTGTGTGCGTTTACGGAGAGTATAGGCAGACGAGCGGCCTCCTTAACTTAGAGCGGGTATGGATTCTACGGTGACCTTAGAGACGGATCACAACCCGATCAACCCTTTTCATTTTCAAAGACGTATTCGCATAATATCTACTGTGCTAAACATATCAATGACGCCTATACTCCAAAGGGCTCTCCCTTCCATCACGGCAATACCTTAAGGCAACCAGCGAAAGCACCCACCCTAGCAGCCTAAACCCGCCCGGATATCAAACCAACCCCCTTTCTAGCTCCCTCTCTCCCTATCAATCAGGGCCTAACTCGCCACTAATAAACCCAACCTGCCTGCGATTCAACCCGGGCCCGCCACTGGCAGAAGACAGGCTAGCGGCGAGGGCGTTCTGACTCTCGACGAGCCTGCGTTGTTCGGCAACTCTCTGGCGGAACCTCGCGTCGGCGGCGCGGTCGAAGCGCTCGGCCTCCTCGCGCTCGCGCAGCCGCAAGCTAGAGAGCTGGGCCGCGTTGCCGACACGCTCGGAGCCGAGTTCGCGCTCGTGCTCCAGCAGCCGGCGATGGCCCACGTCGTCGGCGCGCGCGATGGCCTCGCGGTGGGACAGCTCCGCCGCCTGTCGCGCTCGCTGCTGCCGAAGCGCCGCGTTGAAGGCGTCCTCGTCGGCGCGGCGGCGCTGCTCAACGGCTGAGAGCTCCGAGGCCAGCGCGCGTCGCCGCGCCGCCTCTTCCAGCTCCGCCTGGTCTGCGAGCATCTTCTGTCGCGCGGCCGCGAGCTCGCGGGCCCGCCGCAGCGCCCGCGCGTGGTCCTCGTCCTCGTCGCGGAGGCGCGCGAGCCGGGCGCGCCGCTCCTGCTCTTCGGCCTCTAGGTGCACCGGCAGGCCCTTTGCGCCGTCGGGCTGTGGACCGGAGTTGGCGTAGTAGACGTCGGCGCACCGGTTGTGGCGTAGGAGAGCCTGGAGCTCGGGCTTGTGGTCCGAGGCCGGGAGCACGCGCTCGACGTACACGGTGGGCGAATATGTGAACTTGCCATCCGTGTACAGGTTGAAGGGCTTGTTGACGAATTTCCACATGTGTGTCCGGAGGAGGACCTTGGTAGTGGCTAGCGGGTCAGCTGACTCGAGGGCGAGCAGCAGGACGGATTTCCCGTTCGACTGAAGGCTGATATCGGAGCCGCTTTGGATAAGGAAGTTGATCGCCTTCTCCATCTGTTTCTCGCGCATAGCGGTGATCTCTCCCACACCGGCCGCGTGAAGGCATAATTCGCCCAGTGCGCTGCGTCCCTCATGCAGCGGGCTCGGGAAGTCCGGATCGTGATTGTACTCTACTAGGACCTGCATAGCCTGCAGGTTCAGTTCCCGTGCTGCGTTATGTAGCGAGCCATCATTCCTCGATGCCCCGGCAGCCAACAAGTTAGACATCATGACGACTCCCAATTCGCCGCCGATAGCGGCCGCCATTGACAGTGGTGATCTGCCGGTTGCGTCTTGCACATCGACCTGGGCGCCTGCCAGTAGAAGTGACTTGACGAGATCCTGGCGACGATTTTGAATGGCCACCATTAGGGGCGTGACCCGAGAGACGCGAGTCTCGAAGTCCACTTTGGCTATTGAGGATATTAGCGGCTAGCTTTCGAAATAGGATCACGCTACTCACCACCTTTCTCGATCAGCAGATTGATGACGGCGCTGCTGATTTTCTTCTGAGATTGTAACAAAGCCCACAAGAGGAGAGTTACGGGCTCATCTTCTTCGACCTCCGGCATGACTCTGTAGGTGGTCATCTGCTCGTGATAGAAACCGACATCGAGAAGCGCTTGCAAGATCTTGGTGGACCTGGGGAATTCTGACAGAGCTCGGAAGACGATGGGAGCGGATCCAGGATAGACGAACATGACATCAACTTGGTGCTGACCATCCTTGTGATCGGTAAATAGGGTAATGAGCTCATGAAGCTCGTCTTCTGACACGTTGGCATCGAAGATCCGTGGGAACGCCAGGGTGAGGGCCTCGACGCTGGGCTTCTCTTCAAGCAATATTCCAAGTAAGTCTGCCCGACCTTGTGAGGCCGCACTCTGTAAAGCTTCCCCATGGTTGTGATTGACATCTGCGCCATATCTCACGAGGAGCTCCAAGAAACGGTTTGCTATGTCGCCTGTGCTCACTCGCTTAGGGTTAAGGACTGTGATAAGCGCCTGGTTCAACCCGTTTCCGGAGGCCCCTTTCTCAAGTAAGCACTTGGCTATCTCATGCCCGCGCTCTGACAGCAAAGTGCCGATATCTTGGGCTCCGAATGCCCCCTCGAATATAACAGATGCATCTGTGGCTGTGACGTTAGACTCCAAAAGCCGGGCGAAGGCGGAAGGCTGCAACGTTCTCGTCGCATCAATCAAGGTTTGGCAGCCATTCTCGACAAGCGACGCTCCGTTGGCGACCAGGAGTCGAATGAGCCTCTCCTCAGGCTCCTCTTCTTTCATTACTCGATTCAGCGCGGAATGTAGGGCATCTGGAACTGGTTTCCCCGCCTCGAAAACCCACTCCATCACGGTGAACCTGGTGTCCCTGATGAGATCCCAGCACGCATCTATCGCGCGGGCCAGGGTGGAGTGCGAGGGCTTTCGCTGGCATCCGCCCACATCGACGATGCCGAGAAGCATCTCGAGGCTTCCGAGGAACGCGCTCCTCGTTGCCTTGTCTACTGCCTCGCCAGCGTTATAGTCGGGGCTAGCGCCGTACTCCAACAGAAGCTTGAGAAGATCTTCCCCGCTACCGCCGAACCTGACGGCCGAGACGAGCTGGGCGTCGACCACCTCGCCGGCAACGCCCATCTGTAGGAGCAGCTTGAAGATCTTGGCGCGTTTCTCGAGATCGCCGACCTCGGTTGCGGCTTGGAATCCTCTCTGGAGCGTCTGTTGGCCGACCTTCTTGTCGCCGGCAAGAAGCATCTTCAGCACATCGGCAGCCCCCGATCGGCAGGCTTCGACCACGGCCTGGCCGCCCTTGTGCTCCGCGTTGGCGCCGTTCTGTACGAGCATCTTGCCGAACTCGAGATCCCCGTCCGCGGCCGCCGTGAGCAACGCATTCGATACGACGTCGCCGGCGGCGCCGGCTTCCAACAGCCTACTGCAGCATAGACTACGCTGTGTTCTGTTCGTCCACTTGACCGCGCGCGAAAATCCATCGTTGAGGGCGTCCACCGGGAAGCGCTTCTTCTGGAGGATCAACTCTACGATATCCTGCCTCTCCTTCGTGATAGCTTCAGTCAGGACCTGACCGTCTTTGGTGTCTGCATGTGAGAGGAGAGTGTCGAGGAGTGGGATGTCGTCGGTATGTGTCTGAACCGCGAAGACCAGGGCTCGGTTGGACTCGCTTGCGGGTATGCCGGCATCTACGATCTTCTGTGCGAAAATGAGACGATCCTTGGGGTCGCGTATGCGGAGCGCCTGAGGCATCGCGAGGGCTAGCGAGTTGGGGCTGGGTTTTGCGGAAAACAAGATATCTACTAGTTGCATGTTGGCAGCGGCCACTGCTCTACCCAATGCCTCCGCATTGTTAGCATTGATGTCCGCCCTATTCTCCAGTAACAACTTCAGTGAAGTAAAATCCCGATCAGATGGACGTGTTTTGACTAGCATTTTGACTTCTTCTATGACTAGGCCGGTGATGATCTCTTTCGGTTTGGTCCGCCGTAGGATAACATCTAATTTGTTAGTCTTCATGGGAGAAGATGGAAGTTGGCCGGTAGCTCTGAGGCCAGTTTTCAGGCTCTCATTACTCGGTTGGCCCATGCCGATAACCATGTTGAGAATAATAGGGTCCGGGTGTTGCACTGCATGAGCGACAGCGCTGCCTCCAGCGAAGTTCACATCCGCATTCCCTTGCTGTAGTAATATTGCCAAGAGCTGTTTATCCGTTGGCGCGCTTTGAATCGTCGTAATCACTGCTGCCGACACCTCGCTGCCCGCTTGGGCTGCACCGGCTTGTAACAGTAGAGTGATCATGCGTAGCCTTACAGTCTCATCACTAACGTCCATTGCTCTCGGTATTGCCTTGGCTGCGACGTCAAATGTCAGTTTCCTGTTGAGGAGTTTTTCTAACAATTCGCAGTCATTATGCGCGATAGCCGTAGAAATACTGTGACCTCCGTTGAAATTGACATCAGCGTTATAACTTAGGAAGAGGTGAATTAGCTTTTCATCACGGTTTGGCGGTTGTTCCTTTACCGCATTCTCGAGGGCAGAATGCAGTGGCGCCCCCGAAAGCCCAGCCTTGAGAAACAACTCGGTTATCTGGTAGCGGTCGCCGGGTGGTAGATCTCGTGTGCCGGAAAACACTTGGGCAAGGACCTGTGGGGAAGGCGGTTTACATGCCAGTATGATGCCGGCAACCGACGCGTTGACTTCCCTGACAGCGACATGCAGTGCCAGTCCGCCTTTATAGTCCGTTGACGCAATCTCGTGCCGTTCAAAGACCGTAGTCTGTGATACTCTTCTGAGGTTCTGGTCTCCAGTAGTCTTCGCACCCGGAAAAAATGGTGACAGCAGTAGTCTTACCGCTTCGGCATCACCTGCTTCTGCAGCATCAACCAGCGCCTCGTCTAGGGGTGGACCAGATGCCCCTTTACGTAACAGCAGATCAAGCAGTGAATGTCTTTCTTCAAACCTCAACCTCTTCGGTAGCAACCGGACACATTCAGAAGCGTGCGATGGGCTTAACGTGGATTTCCCGTTCAACAAGACTTTGACCAAATCCACTTTGCCTTCCGAAACAGCTCTTCGGATGGCTATCGCATCTTCATATTCAATAGAGGCCCCGTATGAGACGAGTAGATGAACCATGTCGAGGAAGTACGTTGCGCTTGCCTGAACAAGCGCCCGAGCGATCGTATCTCCCTCGGCCCCTGCGCATAGTAGAATCTCAGCCATAGAGATCTTCTCGTTCGGATTGATGTTCTGGTGGTTCATGAGTTGTGCGAAGGCTTCGTTGATCCCCGGCTGCATTGGTGGCTTGTAGCCGAGAAGGATAGCGAGAACGAGATCTTTACGTCCCATCCCTATAGCGGCTTTGAGCGCGGCGGCGTTATCGTGATTTCCGTCCGCCGTCGACTGACTGAGGTGTGCCACGGTCCGGAGACACCCAGACCGTGCTGCCTGGACCATTGATTGCGAGACCCAAGAAGCGGGTGGCCGGCCATCCGAGGAAAGTACGAGCGCGACCAGATCCGGCCGCCCGCCTGCAGCGCATGCTTCGCGAAATGCCTCCTGGCCATCCGCGGTTTGCGCTGCGCTTGCGCCGTACCTAATGAGTAACTCGAGGATGCGCGCGTTCTGATTACGTATAGCAATCGGCAACGCAGTGTCTAAGCTCAGGGAATCGGCATAAGGTAGGAGTACCTCGACCATCTCGACTTGCCCGTTTCGCACCGCGGCCTGAAGGACTTGTCTTCGCTCCGCCAGGTCAACGCTTTTCCTCCTGCTCAACAAGTTGGACCGACTCTTCTGTGGGGTAATAAAACCGCCACCAGCAAGGTTCAGTTTGGATATGAGGGCTTCAGCCACGCCGGGCGAGCCTTGGTTCGCAATGTGGTTCACCAGAGCCGAGTAGACCTCTTTGTGTTCCCATGACCTTTTCTTCGTGGTGAAAGCGCGAGAGAGGCCGCCCTTCGACTTCTCGTTCTGCGGTTCCACCATTCGCTGTCGCTTGAGTAGCTCTTCAGCGTACTGCTCATCATTGTTCGTTCGGTATGAGCGTGGTTGGTCTGGCCTGGATAGGGATAATAAGGGGGCTCGGCCTGTAATACCCCATTCCGCACCGAGCTGACCCAACCGACCACGCCGGTCTTCTTGAACAGGGAAGTGCTTCATCTTGTTAAGCGGATAACAGCTCGCAATACAAACTGCGGCCCACTGTACCTCTAGGGACGGATCTGGTTACTAGCGGGCAGGAGGTCGGGCGAAAGACGAAGAACTACGGGAAGGCAATTCAGGAAGGCGTAAAGAGGAAGACACGGTTCACTCAACGTGCGTCTTGAGAACACCTTGAATCACCGAGTTCGACCACATTGAACAGGTGATCGACCGAATACATGTAGACAATGCCTGTCGCACAATGTCAAAGCCTCGTCACAACCCAGCCCTGAATTTGGGGGCGTGGACAATGTCACGGACTGCCACCAACCATAAGACTCTATGCATAGGCGTAAATCAAAACGAGTGCGAAGCGTAGGGTACTGATGAGAAGGATGTTGAACCCAACTGAACAAGTGCCAATACTCAGAATAGGATACCTGTATGAAGCGAACGCATGTTGGATTATTAAGAAAGAATTAACGAAGTAACCCTGGGTTGGGATGAAGTTGGTAGCCTTGAGCTTAAAAAAGGTTCAGCGCTCATGCGCATTCTTGAGCTAGAGTCGAACATATTAGGTGCCAAGAAGCCACAGCAAACTGTGCACGTCCACGGCGCTTTGAAGTCAAATAGAGTTGCCTGATTTCGAATTGCCACTCGGAATCCAATAGGAGGTCGTCTAGGGTAGCCGTTAGTTGGATGGGCAGATTGGGCCAGTGTGAAGTGGGCAGGGGAGTACGAATTACCTAGGTAAGGATTCGTTCATTATTCGTTTGCTGCGCCTGGACAACTGGGCCGGGCCGAACGACAATCCTTGTGCACTGCACCGTTCGTCCGGTATTATACCGTGGTATCAACCTTCCCGCAAAGAAGATAGTCCACGAGGCTGGTTGCGCAAGCCGTCGGAATGTCCCCGGGATCCTCTTCTTTCATTTCCTATTCCGCGAAAGAGTGCAAAAGCCGACGCGTCCTGCATGCGTAGGGTCCATAACGCCAAGAAGCCATTTTATGCAAGCCTCCTGTCAGAATCCTTCGCCAAACTCACGAAGTACCTCGTATACCGGGGTGTCCAACAAACCAAGGTACGAAGTCATCGTACCAGTGCCAACTTTTCACCCAAGCACTTTATATATTTTTCCGTTATCTCTTTTCTACATGGTCTGCATCTTATGCTCTATCCATGGATATCGCCCTCATCCAATCACTATAACTCCGACACAACTTACCATTGTCATTTTGTCAATTATATGGGAACTCTGTTAGTAAAACCCGTCGCTATAAGGCCAAATTCAGTTTCAGAGCTTGCCCAATTCATACCGCCATTACCATATCCTCCGTCATCTTGCCTTTTTAAGCCTTCTTGCCTTTCAGGTTAGCCAACAACTCCGCTGGCGGGTCTTGGCGGTAGCCCTTAGGGTTGTTCGATACCCATCGCCAGAGATCCGAGCAGGCCTGTTCCATCGTGAGCTCCGTCTTCCACTGCAGCTCCTCGTTCGCTCTCGTTGGGTTGGCAGTCAGATCCAACACGTCCCCCTGCCTGCGCTCTTTCACCTCATAAAGGAGGTCCTTGCCGACGACTTTGCTGAAGGCCTTGATGATCTCGAAGACGGTGCTTCCCCGGCCAGAACCCAAGTTCCACGCCTTGACACCGGGCTTGTTGTCCCGTAGGTAGTTCAGGGCCACCAGATGCCCTCTGGCCAGATCAACAACGTGGATATAGTCGCGAATCGCGGTGCCATCGCGAGAGGGATAATCTATTAAACTTGAGTTAGAAGATCAATTCCCGGTCGTAGGCATGCAATATCTGCTTACCGTCTCCGAACACCAACAGCTTCTCCCTTTCGCCAGTCGCGACCTTGCCCAACAAGGGGAGCAAGTTGTACGGAACGCCTTGAGGGTCCTCACCCATGATACCGCTAGGGTGAGCACCACAAGGGTTGAAGTACCGCAGGTTGGCGCCGTTCCATTGCTCGAACGGTTTACCTTGCTTCTTCGCCTTTTGACGCTCCGCGGCAATGTAATCCTCAATGATCTGCTCGACGATGGCCTTCGTCCGCCCGTAGGTGTTTGTGGGACCGATCGGGCAGTGCTCTGGGATGGGGATCATGTTCTCGAATCGCGTAGCGTCGCCGTAGACGGTTGCAGACGAAGAAAAGACGATGTTGGTGACATTGTGCCGGTTCATAGATCGCAGAAGGGCAATGGTACCTCCGACGTTGACCCGGTAGTATTCGAGGGGAATCTCGCCGGATTCACCGACAGCCTAGTTGTACAACGTTAGACACTCGCTCGGGCTTCGAATACACTACCGGATTGATAGATCAGAACGTCGTCGCAACCAACCTTGAGGGCAGCAAAGTGGATAACGCTGTCGATGGCAGGATGCGCCTCGAAGATCTTGTCGAGATCTTCCTCCTTGGTAAGATCGGCCCTGTGGAAAGCGGGCCTCTTTCCGCAGATGAGCTCGATACGGTCAAGGGCGACCTCGGACGAGTTGTAGAGGTTATCTACGACGATGACCTCATAGCCATGTTCGAGGAGAGCAAGAGTGGTGAAGGACCCGATATATCCCGTACCGCTGCGTAAGTCAGATGTTAGCCACCACCGCCTGTCCTTGCGAGGTATACATTTCAGGTTGGGATCTCGGTGACTGCGACCGCAACACCAGACTGATGATTGGGGTAGTAGACGGCTCTTACCCAGTGACCAAGACAGTTCCGACCGCCATTGCAGGATTCTGGAGCGATGAAGAGCCTTGTGATTACACCACGTTCAGTTTACTGCCAAGTTGTTGCGCGTATGACGAGAAAAGGCGACGGGAACTCTAGAAGGTTTATGACTGGGTTTTCATGAGCAGCTAACGATTGAGGGGGTTCGGGAACTTTATTTAAGTTGCCGCCGCAAGTATAAAAACCTTGGGGGATTCAAAGTTTGGGAGGTGAAATTGGAGGGGCTGAGGGGTTGTTGATTCCTGAATTGGGATTGTCCAACCGTACGTGGCCGCTGGCTGCGGATAGCCTATGGGAAGTTGCAGATACCTCCTAAGCACCCCTCTACTCCACTTGAGCAGCCCGCCCCCGGTCCCCCCGTCCCTCCGACTCCCTTACTCAAAACAGGAATTGCGATTGCGTACTTTTACTCCGGAACTGCCCCTCGATTTCGCCCTACCCCCCTACAGCAGCAACCGTAACAGCGCGGGCATCGCAAAGCTTATCCACCTCCCCGCCCACGCTTCTTGTGCTAGTACTAAGGCCTGCAAATTACTAAGTAGAGCACGGACGTGCGGATACATGTGGCGATGATGTCGTTTTCGTTGCAGTGTATCAATATACCTACCTCGGTATATACATATGTCGCAGGGGGCTGGATGCTTGATCTACGAAATAGGTAATGCTAGTAGATCTCTGCAGCCGCCAAAGCTCGTGCGATCGTCCGATTTGCTTTCCATCCGCTTTTCGCGTAATGATGCCAACCGGCCGCAAGCTCTCTAGCACATAACCTTCACCGCCCATCGGAGTCTTTTGCGTCGATCCTCCTTCGACTGTACGGTTGTCTTTTGGCAGGGCTGACTGCTTGGGAGACATACCACACATATCCAAATCAAGGAAAGGACACAGATGAATTTGTGGCACAGGATAGCCACAGCCACAGGGGCCCTTTTTCCAGCCTCACCGTCTTTAAACTGCCACTTGCATGTACACATGCACAGCTGTCTGGGTCACATGTGCACGCGACGACGACGCGATCAGCTCGCCATGAAAGTGATGATGACGAATAATTAATTGCATCATGGTTTAGAGAGTTCGCATTCCTCACCCGTAAAGAAAGAGGTCTATCTATCTAGAGCTTCTTAAACCTAGGCATAGGATTATTATAATCTGAAAAGAGCAAACGAGCCAGCAATCCGGACATTTCTTTGGCCAGTTCATTTGGCCAACAACTCATCATTCCTCTTTCATCACCGCATCCATGTTCAAGTCGCAAAACCCCGTCTTCGGAAACTGGCCCTCAATTTATACCGATCCAAACCCTGCCAGGACCGCATGCCACACGGAGCCTTTGTGCTCTTACCGGGTCCGGTGAATATTATCATTCATCGTAGACTTACGGAGCCACAATAGCATTCGCCACCAAACGCATTCATCTTGAATATCCAAGGCGTCTCCCATCATTCGAAGCATTCATCTACCTAATCCGCCCTTCAGACCGGCTTTCTCCTTTTTGACGAGGTCTTTTATCGCGCGACTTGCCGTCGATGTCACTTGACAGATATTGTCCAGATACCCGATTCATCAGGCTTTATTCGTGACCTGATGTAGCATCATTCTCAGGATTCGGGATTAAGTATGTTTTTGATCACGTCTCTCGCATCTGGACTACAGACTACCTTTCGATTCCAAGCCAATTGGTTATTCCCTTTCATATTTTCATGTTTACGAGAGGATGTTCGGGTGGCTCATCCTCGCACCCAACAATATTATCGGCCTTGTCTTGTTTGCACTCTCTTTTCTCTCACACGGCACTCGCACATCTCCTTGCACCATCCGCTAATACCCATTCCAGACTCTTCATCCGCGCATCGTGTTCATTACACCAGTACGGCCACATAGTGTATATTCCCAACCATGGCTCTTGAAGGTTTTAGACATAGGGTCACGAGGTCGCAAGCTCAGGCTGCTAAGGCCTATGGAGAGCCTCCTGCGGCAGATTTACCGGGCCTGTTCCCTGTACACGATGGATCTTACGGTGTTAACACTCTTATCAACCTCGACTCCTCTTCGAAAAGGGGTAGGGGTACAAAGAATGCTGGGCTTGTTAATGAGTCTGATGAAGACCGGCTGTTCATGAGACGAGTTCATGGTAAAGATGGCAAGCGGTTCGATATGAAAAGCAATATCAGAAAGGCCATAAACCAGACCATAAAGAATGCCGAGAAAGACCACAATCCCGATGCGGGTGTGGTCAACCCAGATGAACAGCCCGCTGGTCAACCCACTGATCAACCCGCTAGACAACCTGCTGGACAACCCGCTGGACAGCCCGCTAGACAGCCCGCTGATGCCCCTAATACCGGAAGCGCACAACACGTCGATGCCCCGAATGCTGAAAATACACGGCCCGCCAGTACGTCGAATTCTGGAAATACGAGACATGGTAACGAAAGACCAAACAGCCCACCTCGGATCCATCCCTCGTATGGTTCGGATAGGTCCCCCCTACAACCGCAAGCGCCACATCTTCCCAGGTACAATGGGCCTATTACGCCCGCTTCCGGGTCAGACCGAGATATTTTCGCCCGAAACCCACCATACGCGCGGCCGGAGCTGCGTGCCCAAAGCCAGTACGACATCGTCAACAACCGGCACCCGTCTGACCCTCCCATCGGGCGTGCACCACCTCCGTATGGGGTGCCCACCGGACGCGGCTCATCCGCTCCTTATTCCTCGCCTTCACGCCCGGATAGCTCTCGAAGTTTCAATACCGAGAGCGGGTTGTTTGGGAGCGCAACTCTGCAAACACCCAGGCCCGACTCAGGCACACCCAACCCGCAGACGGGTTGGACCGCAGATGACGAACTGAACTTCAGATTAACAGGCCGCCTATCTTCCGAAGAATCCGTCGCCTCTGGGATGCGAGACCCTTCGCCGGACCAGCTGCCGTACGGCCCACTTCCCCTGTTTTTACATCCTGCGGCCCATTTTGGCGACAAGGGAGGGGGATCGGGCGGAGCCCCCAAAAAGACCAATACATCTCAACCCAGCAGCAAGAATCCCGGCAGACGACCTCAAAAAAATAGAAATGAACAGAACACAGAAAATCAGCCCGTCAACAACAACGCGAGTCCACGGCAGCGAAGAAATGATCCTAGGCAGGCAAATCCGGACGCGAACAATAGACGGCAGCCCGCTCCGGAGGAATCAAATAATGTCCCTCCGGATAACCCGGTGGTGAATAATCCACAGCTACCTGCCCGGGAACCCGCGAACAATAGAGACCCGGCTAACAGGAGATCGCCCAATGAAAATAGGGCAAACCAAAATGCACCGGCGGCCCTAAGCACAGCCGGGCTGACCGCAGATGAGCTGCGGCACATACAAGAGAGGGTTCGAGACATGCGGCTGCCGCGACGAGGCGACCGGCACGCGCCACAGCCCCTTCCGGCGCTGTCTCTGGCTACGCTGAGCCCTGCTGAAATCGACGCGACTAAAGCCCTGGCGGCTAGCATGGGAAGGGATCAGGCGACCGTCCAAAAAATCATAGAAAGCCTAAACACGGCCGAGCAACGTCCCAGCTCTAGCAGCTCGGGGAGTCGTCCTGGGACACCGAAATCTCAGAACGCGCCTCGTCCGGACCCTCGTAGACAGAACCGGGAAGCTCTTTATCCGGGTCTGCCGCCCGCTAGTGGTAATGGCAATGTCCCGCCTGTTCCACCTAATCACCGACCTCTTCACAATACCCCCCCTCCCCCCGCTACTCCCGACCGTGATGTCCCGCCTGTCCCATTTCAGGGGCGTATGCATTGGATCGGCCAAATCTGGCAAACATCGGCTCATTGGTTCTTCCGGTGGGTATGGAAAGCCCTGACGGCGGCCGCAATAATGTTCATCATGTGGGCATTCTTTGGTGTCTCGACCAAACTGTCCAAAGGGGAGTCGCTGCAGTGGTACGGTCTATCCCAACCGAAAGCAAATATCGTCCAATTGCTGCCGGACTCTTCTGGCCTCGCCGATGCGCTTGCGACCCCTAGGAAATTCCTATCTAGAGATGAGTGGAAGTTCGTATGGGGCGAATCGGACACCGGTGCCTGGCGAAAGGGCGAGTCAGCAGATGGGAAGCTACTCGATGACGTCCAGAAACACATTCCAAAGGTGGTCCATGTGGAAAGAGATAAGAATGGGAAGTTCAAGATATCCCAGGACTTCTGGCATGCGCTGAAAGAGCTGATCAAGTCCGATGAGGACCTTTTCAAGGGGTGCAAGGGATGTAAAATTGACGACGAGCAGTTGCGCGTGATCAAGTCGCGCCTGGAGAGCGAAGGGTTGCTTGCAATTGGCTCCAAGAATAAAAGCAAGGACGGAGTCTCTACCAAGGATGTCGAACGTATTGTCGACAAATCTGTCGCGCGGTCATGGGGAGACTGGTTGGAGCGTAACCAAGAAGAGCTCAAGAAGACCGGCGATGGTATCAGCAGAGACGAATTCATGAGACTGTTGCGCGAAGAGATCAAGCCCTATCAATCAGAGGTCCGGCAGGAGTTAGAGGGCATGGATGAACGGATCAAGGGAATCGTGCAGGAACTGACCAAGCTCCGAGACCTACCTGCCGCGCCCAGCGGGATGACCAAGCCAGAGATAGAGGCACTCGTGAAAGCCACCGTGAAGAAGGTGGTCGATAAAGCAAAACTGGATGCTGCCGTGAACGGCCAGATCAAGGGTCACGCATCGGACGTTGTGTTCAACCAAGTCAACTTCTTCGGCATCGGTTCCGGGGCGGTCATCGACCCCAAGACCTCCTCGCCGCCCTGGAAGTTGCCTAAGAACCAATTTAAGTCAAAGAAGTGGATGGACAAAGATGGCTACAAGCCACGGCCGCGGACGTCGGCGCTGTCCGCCTGGGGCGAAGAAGGGGACTGTTTCTGCGCGGGGCCCGACCGCAAGACCGGTGGTGCCGGCCCCAACAGCATCGGGGTGGTAATCAGCCGCAACATCATCCCACAACACCTGGTGGTGGAGCACATGCTACCTGGCGCGACCCTGGACCCGGGCGCTATGCCGAAGGACATCGAGGTCTGGGCGTATATCGAGGACGTGACACTGCGCAAGGAGGTGACGGCTTTCTCGGAGGCACAGTTCCCCAACACGCCCCGCGAGGTGGCCCTTAACGAGGGCTTCGTCAAGATCGGCCACTTTCTCTACGAGAACAAGGACTACGGCGACGGCGTCCAGGTCTTCAAGATGAGCGACCGGCTCACCGAGATCGGCGCCATCACCAACAACCTCGTCGTGCGGGCCGTCAGCAACTACGGCGCCGACCACACTTGTTTCTACCGCCTGAGGATGTACGGCGATGTCGTGGAGCGGGAAGGAAATCCGCAGTACGCGAGCATGAAGTGGTTCTAATCCTGATCTGGGAGATGCTGGTCAGGCCAGGAGAGCGCGTAGGCCGGGGCACGACGCCAAGGTGAAGGTGAGGAGGGTAGGGAGAGTTGGGCAAGAGCACCAGTCAGATTTTTCATATCCATCATAGTATTAGATCCTGGTGCGGTCATGGAAACGAAGGCAGGTCAGGCAGGTCAGCAAGGGGGATCCGGCAGGCGAGGAGGCTATGGTATGACTGGAGTTGAGCGACTGTCTGTCGGGCGGGCCCATGGAGTATTAGGGAAGATACCCTCTCGCCGTAGCCTACTTATTTATCCACGCCGAATTTTTTCCGTCCCGACCTTACCGTTCTTGATATGATATGACCAGATTACAGTCTATTTGTAGGCAAGACCGATGATACGACACTTGGTCTGTTTATGCGTAATATCCCTACCCCCTTACCTCGTACTTAGCACACGAGCCCTTGCTCGATGGAAAACCCGCATATTGAATATGTGAGTCCACCCATGGGACTAGCGGGGCCAGTCGAGATAGTGGATTAATTATGCACTTACTTAGTCGACATTACTGTCCTGTTAATGTGGGAATGAGTTAGTTACCTAAGTACTTCGTAGCTTTGACCGGAAAAAAGCTTCCGCTATCAGCTACTGACCGATAAGCGCAGATCCAAAAATTTCCAGGAAGCATTTAGAGAGGCCACCGCCTATCGCGCGCTGATTGGCATCGCATCGCTGTCGCATCACCCGTCGCATCCCCGCAACCAGACCGCGACAAATATCAAAGGCCTGTTGCGATGCCTTCCCGTGCGAACGGACATGCGCCGCAGAAACCGCCCAAGTTTAAGCAAGCCAAGTCACTCAAGAGGAAGAGAGCACAGGAGGATCTCCAGAAGCTTCAGAATGCCGTGGACGAATTCGTACGTGGGGGTTGCGTTCCTTACCACGAGCAGCAGCAGTGACTGTATTGCTAGCAATGTCGGGTCCGGATGGCTAACGCACTCCCTTGTTGTAGGACCTCAAATCAGATGTGACCAAATTCTCAGAACTTCCCTTGACGGCACCGACCGCTTCGGGCCTCGGGGCGTCGCATTTCGAAAACCTGACCGACATCCAAGCCAAGGCCATACCCCTCGCGCTCAAGGGACGCGATGTCCTCGCCGCCGCGAAGACCGGCAGCGGGAAGACGCTGGCGTTCCTCGTCCCCGTCCTCGAGAAGCTGTACCGCGCGCGGTTCACCGAGTACGACGGGCTCGGTGCGCTCGTCGTGTCGCCGACGCGCGAGCTCGCCGTCCAGACCTTCGAGGTGCTGCGCAAGATCGGCCGCCACCACTCCTTCTCGGCGGGGCTCGTCATCGGTGGCAAGAGCCTCAAGGAGGAGGCCGAGCGCCTCGGGAGGATGAACATCCTCGTCTGTACGCCCGGGCGCATCCTGCAGCACTTCGACCAGACGGCGGGGCTGAACGTGGACGACCTGCAGATACTGGTGCTCGACGAGGCCGACCGCATCATGGACATGGGGTTCCAGTCCACCATGGACGCCATTGTCGAACATCTGCCCAAGACGCGGCAGACGCTGCTCTTCAGTGCTACGCAGAGCAAGAAGGTCTCGGACCTGGCTAGACTAAGCCTGAAGGATCCCGAATACGTGGACGTACACGAGGCCGCGGAAACGGCAACGCCAGCCACACTCAGCCAACATTATCTTGTCACACCTTTACCCGACAAACTAAACACCCTCTACGGATTCATCAAATCGAACCTCAAGAGCAAGATGATCGTGTTCCTTTCCTCCGGCAAGCAGGTCCGGTTCGCCTACGAGAGCTTACGGCATCTTCAGCCTGGTATCCCCCTACTGCATCTGCATGGGCGACAGAAACAAGTGGCACGGCTCGAGATCACGTCCCGCTTTACTGCGGCGAAGCATGCCTGTTTATTGGCAACGGACGTGGTAGCACGCGGCGTCGACTTCCCCGCCGTGGACTGGATTTGCCAAGTAGATTGCCCAGAAGACGTGGACACGTACATACATCGTGTCGGCCGAACAGCACGATACGATAGGGGCGGGAAGGCGGTGCTCTTTCTAGACCCTAGCGAAGAGGCGATGCTCAAGCGTCTGGAACAAAGGAAGACACCGATACAGAAGGTCAACGTGCGGGAAAAGAGGAAGAAGAGCATCCAGGACCAGATCCAGGACATGTGCTTCAAGGACCCGAATTTAAAATACCTTGCACAGAAGGCCTTTGTCAGCTACGTTCGGTCGATCCACCTGCAGAAGGACAAGGAAATATTCGACCTCAGCAAACTGGATCTCGACGCGTACGCGGCGAGCCTGGGCTTGCCCGGAACCCCGCAGATCAAGTTCCAGAAGGGCGAGGACGCCAAGAAGCTTAAGAACGCGCCGCGGGCGCTGCTCTCGAGCGACTCTGAGTCCGAGTTCGACGAGAACGGCAATCGGAAGCGCAACAAGAAGAAGGGCGAGGTCCGGACCAAGTACGACCGGATGTTCGAGCGCGTGAACCAGGACGTGCTGACCAGCCATTATACCAAGATGGTCGGGGAGGACGCGCAAGCCGAGGAAGAAGACGACGACGACTTCCTACCGGTGAAGCGCGTGCTGCAGGGCGATGAGCTCGACGCGGCGGCGCAGGGCGGGCAGCTGGCGCCGGGCACCAAGATCATCCAGGGCCTCGGCGGCGATGAGCCGTTCGTGGTGGACTCGAAGCGGCGTGAGAAGCTGCTGAAGTCGAAGAAGGCGATGCTGCGATTCAAGGGCAAGGGCGACAAGGTGGTGTTCGACGACGAAGGGAACGCGCACCACCCGTACCGCATCCGGGACGAGGCCGAGTTCCTAGGCGAGGGCGACGCCGAGGCACAGCGCCGCGCCTTCGTGGAAGGCGAGGCCGCCCGCGTCCGCGACGTCGACGTCGAGGACAAGATGCGCGCCAAGGAGCGCATCCGCGAGAAGAGGGAGAGGCGCAAGGCCCGCGAGAGGGAGGAGATGGGTCTCCCCATGTCTGAGGGCAAGGGGTCCCGGCTTGAGGGTCCTGAGAATGGCGAGGATCCCCTCGCGCTCTTGGCCTTGCTGCCAGTGGAGGGCGGTAGGAGCGGCGGGGATATGGACGACGATGACGACGACGAGGAGGTGGAGGAGGAGCGGAGGCCGAGGAAGAAGGCGAAGAAGTGGTTCGAGGCCGACACCGATGAGGATGGGGGGGATGGGGAGGGGAAGAAAAGTAAGAAGAAGAAGAAGGAGAAGGTCGGAAAGAAGGTCATCGAGGTTGCGGGCGACCCGGATACCCTGGAAGATCTCGAGGCGCTTGCGGCCGGTTTACTCGAGGACTGAGGTTATGCCCGGGATGGGTCGATATAATGACATGTCCATATTTCAAGACGATACCTACTACTCTTCGGTAGGCATGTCATGTATGGGGAATGTGAATTGTTCCAAGCAAGACATTGGTTCATGCATATTTGGACTATCTGGCTTGTTGTGACGGTAACCGGTGCGCCAAAATTATGTTTTACATCACCTACCACCATCAAGTCCTAATAACCAGGTTCGGGGCATGAGTCGACGCGCCGCTGCTAGGATTAAGGTGCCTAGGTATATATGTAGGTAATATAGTAAGACGGGAGGACAGACAGGTGGGTGGCATCGAATCTGCAACTAGGGAAAATCGCACCCTCAGCTACAAAGTGCATGGCTTAATGCCATAACATCTTGATGCCTCGACCAGACTTTGCAACTATCGAGTGTTTCGGAGGTTATTAATCATCGCAGCCGCTTTGGATTTAACGAAAGTCCCCTATATACAGATACATGGTTAAGTAAACTATACAGATACCTACTACCTAGGTAGGTAGGTGTATAAATAAGGGTTGGACGTGTAACCGTCCGCTAAAAGGAGCAATTTTATCAGACAACTCGGAGACCTGCCAACGGAGTAGAAATCCAGTCTAGCCAAGCACCGAAACCCCACCATTGGAAGCTTATCTCAGCACCCACGGACATTTATTAAGACGTGCGCCCCGCCATCACTTTACTACCTTTACTACACCCACACTTATACTGACGTTACCTGCATATAACGGATACACATATACTGAGTCTTACCTGCATATAACGGACTCCAACTTTAACACGAATAGACGAAGAGACGACCAGCTCGGCCTCCCTTACGTGTACACATATAGGCACATACGATATTCCCATGTATATATAGGCCGAATCGTTTTCAGAACTACGACGCCCCCGTACTTTCCTCTCCCTCCGCCGATCGACCGACCGACTGACCGGCTCCCCCCCCCCGCGGGATCCCATGGCAAGTGACATCGTATAAGAGAGAGCGACAGAGTAACCACCTACCTACCCTACCCAGAGTCCAGAGCCTCGTCACCACCACCACCACCATCACCACCACCACCACCACTACCACCACCACCATCA